>JALJCO010005923.1:0-340098 GCA_023101725.1 Atherinomorus stipes
TGGTGGATTTCCCAATCCTTATAAGCTACAATATTAACAGTCCCTGTCACTTAGAAGTGACAGGAAAGCAGGTGGTGTTTACCAAGTAAAGAGAGCTTAGGACAATGTTATTATAAGACATGACATTTAAATCTGATACGGGCAACAGTGTGTCTATGTTTAGTTAGTTGTCTTAATATGGGTTTGATTATTCTAAGCCTTTGTGTCAAGGGACTTTCGCTCTCCTTTAAGAAGCATGTTCAGAGAGGACCAGGGGTCTTCGGCCTCTGTATAAGATGTACGCTGTCACTGTTGTGTCAATAAATCTGAGGTGTTGACCTTCTATCACCAGACCCTACTTAGCCTTTCTCATCCTTTCTTGGGGAAACATTTTATCCACAACATTTGGCGATGCCAGCCGGAAGATTGATGGGACTCTGGACCTGCATCTCTGGGTTCGGGCGCGGCCCCCCGAAAATACCTCAAAGAAGGTAGGCTGCCCACTCGGGTCTGCGTATCGAGCCCAGTGATGTAGGTTACCCACTTTGAACCTTTAAAGAGAGGGCTGTTTGTGGGGTCTCGTGGTAGAACTTAAATCTTGTGCGCACAAGGAATATTGATTTGGAATATTGATTGGAAAATAGAAGCTAAGGATAACTTATGCTGATAAAGTCTTGATTAACAGAATGGTTAAAAGGCTTTTGCTAAGAGTACATTCAAAGTGAAGTACATAGGATAAAGAAACTGTAAAAGTGCACTTAAGTAAGAGGAAAAATAAGTCGTAACCTTATAGAGTTGTGAAGAGAGAATTTCTATGTATTTTTTTTACATGCAGGCTTTGTTGCCCCATAGCGGCACAGGCGGCGGGAGGATGCGTTTAGTCGTGTGTTAGGTAGAAATTAGGGAAGGCGGTTGCCGTCTTTCTGACGCGTCCAGGAGGAGAATGCAGCCTTCCTCTCAGGAGACCTGCGGAGTTGTTACGACGGGGGTCCGTGTAGTTAGAATAAACTGTGTTGGATGTGAGTTACAAAGACTGGGAAACCTTTCTTTACGGACCTCAGGTGGAGTTTACATGTCCTTTGCCAGGACTTGGGTGGTAATCTTAGTTCTCCCTGAACTCCGGAGAAGCTATGTAACTCTTGGAAAGCTTAAACAGCTGCTGTAAAAAAAAAAAAAAAAAAAAAAAAGACGTCTATAAATAAGCACTGTAACCTTACGTTGATAACTTCAGTAAGAGCCTTCTGCTGGCGCGTGTCTCCCATGGGCAGGGAGACCGAGGGCCGGAGAAAATCCCCGGGAAGAATTTTGGGCATGCCAGTGAAATTACTGTTGCAACTTAAGAAAACAGCTAAGAGTAAAACCTAGAAGGAATGTTAAAAAAAAAAAAAAAAAAAAAAAACATGATCAAACTGTCAGCTGACTGAATTGGGTATCAAAAATCGCACTGTAGGCCTAATCCATGGATTGGTAGCCCTTATTTATTAAAAACCAGTCATGATGGATGTTTGAATATGTGTGTGCTGCTCGAGGTTCTAGCTGCTTGCTGTATGTGTGTGTGAATCAAGGTTGTATTTTGTGTCTATTGTAATGATGAGAAATCCTTCATGCATGCAGGGCCCTTACTAACCATTTACTCTGTCTCACTTGTTAAAACAATGGTAAATAACGCCCACCTCTATTCACATACTCCCACGCCTTAGGAGGTGGGGAAATATGGGGATTCTGTACAGCGGTCCGCCCTGGCTCACCTGACTCGGCTGAAATTCGGCCACAACAAGTCATCTGAAAGCCTAACTGGAACCATTCCGCTGCCAAATATCCCTGGACCAAAATGATGGTCAGAAATAGAGATTATATCAGGAAATGCTCTAACAGACCGACGGACCGACTCACTGACTGACCTTTCTGTGTGTGTGTGTGTGAATGAAGAGAGCTCTCTGTGTGAAGTCTATTAATAAATGTTGGGTCTCGTTACACAATTTGTGTGTCTCATGTGTGTGCGTCTTCTGTGTGTAGACCCTCTTCCAAAGGCCAGGGGCATTTGTGTCCCTGGAAGGGGGAGGGGGAGTGATATAGCATAGGATTAAAATAGGGGAGTGCAGATCCATGCCCAAAAATAAATACATAAATGGATAAATAAATGCATAAAAGGAAGTTCGTAAAAATAACATAATTAAGACAATAGGATAGTGATCATGTGACTCTCTCACAATGCCTCCATGAAAATGCAGAGGAATGCATGTAACTGCTGCCTGGAAGGGGCGGGGAAGGAATACTCAGACTGTAAGTCAGTGCACTCACTGGCAGAGCCTTTGAACAAAATGAAACTAAACTGAATGTTGATGCGTGTAAATGTAAATATCTACTTGTTAGTTATTCATTCTCCCAGGGAGAAAATGTCACATTGTTATTTTTTCATCTTATGATCTATGAGGGACTTGTCAGATTTAAGTCCTTGTGTTCTGAGTTGTCTCTAATAACTATTTCTGTTCTGGTTTTCTCAGAGTGGGGAATCCAGGTCCTGGCTCGGTTCAGCCATCAGAAAGTTAGTTTCGACCCCTGACTGACTGACTGTCACAAGTACCGGTGCCGATTCTGTCCGCCCCCTTTTCAACGCTCTGCAAACGCAGCCTGACTCCCCCGGGACCTAAAATCTCCTAATGCTGGGGTACCTGTGAGTAACAGACAAGTTACTGGTGACCAGCTCATGACATGTCTGAGGGGGGGGCAAGGAAACCCTAGAGCTTTTTCATTCCAGCCCACGTGGTGGCAGTGGCCGGCTGGAAAAGAGGGGGGGTGGGCAGTGAAAGCAAAGGCACGGAAGGGCCCACGAACACCTGACTGGTTGACAACCGACTTAGATTATTAAAAAGGGAGGGGTCATTGGCTTAGAATCAAAGGTTGATTACACCACCTGACTACAATCTGGCGGCCTTCCAGACTCAGGAAATGGATCCTCACCTCAGAAACGCCAACTTCAGATTTTTCTGGTTCATGAGTCATGAAACGCGGTGATGTGATCGGTGAAAGTGTAATCGCATTTCTGACTGTTTGGGGGGTAAGTAGGAGACACTGCATGTCCTTATATGTACACGCTCACTGCAAGGAAGAACGCTTGCCTTAGATACATATCTTAGATTCCTGAAACAGTCCGAATTGTGATAAAATGTACTGATGCCTAGTGGAAACAATCTTATTACCTCCTGCATTTCCTTGGAGCAGATCCCGGGAGAGCACAATGATTACTGAGCGTTGCTGGATTCCATCATAATGACGACTCACTGACATGTGAATTCTATCTCTCCAGATTGTCCCAGGACCGGGGCCAGGTATGACTCTCACACAAAGTGAGCGTGAGTAAATCCAGTGGCTCTCGCCCCCCCCCCAATCTGTAAGGTAAATGTAAAGGTCACACTTGTGACCGAGGCGTGGGTTCGGTTCACATGTCTCTGAGCCTGCATACACCTGTCCTTGAGAGTCTTATTGTAAATAAAATCTCATTTTATGCCAGCTCAGGGGAGGCTGTCTCTAATAATAGACTGGTTGACTCCTTCTCCTCAGTTGTATTTAAATTTATTAGCAGAGGCCGATAAAGGGAGGGGGGTAGCTGCAAACAGGAAGGTAGAGATGAATAGCTATACTTCTGCTGTCTAACCTTGTCTTGCTGGTCTAACGTGCTACTGTCTTCTGTCCAGGTTTGTCTGACCGACTTATGACAGAACCTCCTGTGGTAAAGGGGGGGATGAAGATTAAAGGTGCAGTGTGTAACCAATCCAAGGTCGCATACAGGAAGACGTGGTATAAGACCCGGGACCGTGCCTCCACTGATGTATGACTGCTATGTTAAAATAGCTGTTGTGTGCTTTCCTTTCAGACCGGTTCGAGTATACTCGCAGGGACTCTACACCGGTGTACAGTAAGACTTCTGGACCGCGTGCCTGTGTGCCAGCTTTGTTAAAGGAGCTGTGGTGCTGTTGAGTATTGCCCTTACAGACGTTGTGGGGATTTCTAGTGGTACATCTGTAATTACGCCGAGACCACAGGACCCACCAGCTGGAGGAAATATTTACTCCAGTGTCTGTTAGAGTTCTGGCCTCCAGAAGACACTGTACCCCCGCTGTACCAGGATGCTTACACACTGCACCCTTAATTTGCTGGGGAAAGTGTGACATTCACACAAAAATGGTGCTCTGCATGAGATTAGGTTAAGGGACACCTCATTTGATTAAGTATGCAACATATGCCCTAACTACGGTGTCGTCACTAACCAGGTTGGGTCGGGGATGGGTTGTTGGGGACTGGAAGGCGATGAGAATCTTTGCTTTGGGGTTATCTGATTTTTTCTTGTGAAAGATCGATCTATCTGCCTATCTATCTATCTATCTATCTATCTATCTATCTATCTATCTATCTATCTATCTATCTATCTATCTATCTATCTATCTATCTATCTATCTATCTATCTATCTATCTATCTTTTTTTTCTCCATCCATCCATCCATCCATCCATCCATCCATCCATCCGTCCATCCATCCATATCTGTCAGTCTGTCTGTCTACCTCTCTGTTATCCATATCGATTTCAAATTTACTCCTCCAGTCTGACATCCGGTTGCCTTCACTCAGCAGGCATTATTCAGTTATCCAGGCCAGGACACGATTGGTAAATATAGAAATAGGCGAATGCGCAAATAACTAAATATCCAGAGGAATTGGGGAAGGTTGAATTGCAGGAAAAAGGCAACTTAATACTTAAAGCTCAACACTCCCAGTTTAGGTTTTGTTTATTTTGGGGTGACCTTTTGTTTTTCAATTTAGTTCATTTTAGTCAGTTTAAATGTAACTGACGTGCTGGTTTTACTAGTTCTATTGTTGGACAAGGGTTAGTTTTAGTTTGGTTTTATTAGTTTCAGGGTTAGGTTCAGGTTTGGGGGATTTCCTTTCAGTAAATTATAGGTGGTTGTCGTGCCATTTAAAAGCATCAGGAAATCATTTGGAGTAAAACCAGTTGGGAACTGTACACGGGTTAAATGTAAATAGGTTTCAAATCATCCCAAGGGCTTCTGTATTATATTACCTTACTTAATTAATATAAGACTAACATAAACTTGTATATTAATTTTATATTAATTTACTTTAATTTTTAAAGACTACAACTAAGGATGTTACTGTAAGATTTTAGCTAACTTTAGTTACTTTAGCAACTTTAGGTGTGCATAGGAGGGGACAGGATGCATGGTGTGTGTGACTGAGCTTGCCAGCTGACATGCGTCCAAGTCTCACTGCTTGTTTGCTGATTAATTTACTGGCTGCTCCCCTCACACCTGATCGGGACCTGTCAGGTTGCTTGTACTATGTAGTGCTAACGTGTGGAGGGGCCCTCTACTGGGGTATGCTCGTGTGCACCTCTGCAGTTGCTTGCTTGCAGGGCCACGGCAACCGGGATGCTGCATTAACATTGGGCGACCCTTGGTTATGTTATATCATGATGACCCTTGTGTAGCCCCTAGGTTCACCTCCCCCACATCTGGAAGCGCCTTTCCATGGGTGGCAACACACTCTTGGCCCGACTTTTGGTTTTATTTGAACTATTTGCTAAAGACTACGTTAGATGGGTTACAGTCATTGATACATCACATGAGTGCATTATCCAGCAGCTGCTGCATCATGGCAGAAACTTCGCTGGTCTGACATTAGGATCAATTGATCTCCAACTTACTGTTGCTGTCAGGCAAGGCTACTGCAGCTCCTTTATAACCTTGAGTGGAATGCACTTGTCCTTGTAGTAATGCCACAGAATAGGGGGGGGATAAGTTGGGTGTGGCATCCCATCTGTGTCCCATTTAAGTTAGTTCTACTTAGTCACTGCCTTTGGTGAAACTTTAATTTTCCTTGTAGGCTGAGCTTGAATGTTGAAGTGAAGTACACTCAGGTTTTCATGCATCACTTAATACTACTTATTTTGGGGGCTTCCAGTTTAAATGGGTTTTGGGGTGGATTCAGCTTGCCCGGGGTTGGAGTGGAATTGTCATGCTGGGTGGTGTTTTCTCGTAGTGCTGGACTAAGAGGAGGAATGCGCTAACTTGGGTCAATGCTAATGTGGCCTATGCCATTATTGATGATGCTAACATAGCAGTGTGTGTGTATGTTGCTAATATACTACGCTAACCCCGTGTCCTACATTCTTGACTTGCTTCCAGCCTTCTTTGTCTTTCTTCATCTCCTTCCTGCCTGAGAGTGCGGACCCGGTTCAGGGATTCTTGACTTGGTTCGGTTCATCCTTGTCCATGGAGTCTCGCCTTGTTTGTCGGTGGAGCAACGTCATATCCATCCGTGGTTCCTCAGGCTGACCTGGTTGCAGCGGGAGTGCAACTTCCAGTTAGAGGGTACCGTTTTGGATATTCCTTGGCTCCAGTGATGTCCGCCATGTTGTGGCTTTTCCGTCTTCCTTCCTTCATCTTACAGCGTGCCCATGCTGCGCCCACGTGCAATGTCATCTGGCCTTACTTCTGGGGCTGAGCCTTGTGTCTGTGCCTGTCACCTGGTTTTGGACGCAAGTTGTCTTCATGCATGCCCCGGCTCTCTTCCTCGCCTGAGGTCTGCTCTTGGGTCTCCCTGGGTCTGCCGTTTCTGGGCCTCTGTGGGGTCTCTATGTCCCTCCTGTCGGCCGACATCAGTTGTTGGGGGGTCATTTCATCTGGCCTGCAGGACTGCAGGTGTCAGAGGATCGTTGGAAGAAGTCCTTTCTCCCTTTTGCCTGGTTCTGCTCGTGCCTACCTTGGCCCTTTGCAGAGCTGTGGACGGACTTGCAGCTGCATCTTGGGCGCTCTGCCTCATTTCTTGTCCTTCTGTTCCTTCATAGCCTATACCTTCTTAGGGTGCATGTCCTTCCTCACTCTCGCCTCTGCTTTGGATGCTGGTCCTTGTCGCCAGCGGCGTGCTGTTGGCTGCGTGGGTCTTTCTCATGGCTGCCATCTTGTCCTTTAGGTTTCTTCTCTGTATGTCACCTTGGTCGACCGCTTCATGGGTCTTTGCTGATGCATTCCTTGGCCCGTGTTGAGGGCTGCTGCATTTATTGACTTCATACCCGGTCCGGTAGAGGGAGGAGGGACGGTTGAAGATGCGGGAACACTTCTCCGGCCATGTCTACGTATTTCCGGAGGGATCCATCCTTTTGCTTTTGCTGGTCTACCAGAAGAGATCTGGGGCCTGGATGTTGCTGTCCGCATCCGGCCCTTTGGACGGGGCTCTGTCTCGACCACTCCAGACACCAGGGGGGGGCTGTCCACTTCTTCTCCTTTGTCCTCCGGAGGAAACTGGGGAGAATGACACGTGTGTGCCCTCAGGCCCCCGGCAGGCGGGACTCAGCCATCGTGGGTCCTTTTCTCAGCTTTCCCTCGCTGTTCCCTCGCTGTCCGCTCGCCTTCTCTTCTTGGACGATCCCGGTTGGCTGGTCGTCTTCTCTGCCAGCGCTGGAAGTCCTTCAAGTTCTTCGCTGCTGTGCGGCGCTTCCTCACCGTCAGGGGTGGTGCACCGCCTTGTTCCAGGAGTCTGTGGTGATGGGTCGTCTGGTGTGGCTGCTCTCCTGGGCTGTCGTCGTTGGAGCTCCCCGTGTGGCACCGCCATGGATGAAGATCTACGGCCGTCCGGATCAACTGGGAGTGTCCAGGGGAGCAGGGATGTGCACATTTGTCCGTCCCTTTCTTTCGTGCTGCAGTGTCGGTCCCCTCGTCCCAATGGTTCTCTGTTGCCCCGCTTGTGTGCGTCGTGTCGTCCCCTACGCCTTGTCGTGCGCGGTTGGGACTGTGTGGCCTATTGGGCAGGTTCTGTTGGTTGGGTTGCGTTGCCATGTGCGTCCCGTTGGAATCGTGTGGTTCATGTTCAGCTGTGTATCGGTCTCGATCGCAGTTGGGAGGGGGGGACGCGTTCTGGGGGTTGCTGGTCCGTTGCCGGTGTCTGTCGGCTGGCCCTGTGGGGGGTGGTTCGCCTTTGCCTGTTCGGCCGGGTGGGAATAGTTCCCTGTTGCTGTTCGGTGTCCGGGTTGGGCACGTCTGGTCGGTGGTGCGGGGTGGTGTTGGCTTGCGTCCTTGTTTGCTGGGTTTTTTGGGGTAATGTTCTGATCTTGGATCAGAGGGGGGGAGAGACCCGTTTGGTCTCGGTTTGGTCTGCCCTCATTTTCTCGTCCCAGTAGGCACGCAGCCATGTATAATGGGCTGAGCATTAAAGTATTGGAGCACCTTACATCCGGTCACGCTAAAGTACTGTGCCTTTGGGTATCCAGGGGCGGCCGACGGCGATCTCTAGGGGTCTTTTGCCTTTTTGGGGATTCCGTGTTGGTTATGTTGCCACGTGTTACAAGGGGCTTAGGCCATAAGGGATCTTGTATGTACATCTTGTACGCCGGCCAGGGGGTTGTCTCTGCTCAGGACGTCGGTTGCCGTTCTTTTGGTCATGAGCGTTAGGTGTGGGTCGTTCTGTGGGTTCATGACTGCCACCGTTGACCATTCAATCGGGTTTTCTTCGGCATCGGCGCTCAGTAGTCTCTGGGGTTCAGTTGTAGCCTGTCAGTTATTCAGTTGTAGCCACTCCTGTCTTTTGAATGGGTAGTTCTCGTACCTGGTTCTGGTTCCTTACCTCATTTTTGTAAGGTTAGGAAACACGATTATTTGGGGTTGGTTTTGCTCTTATGGATATATGGATTCAGTTGGATCTACGTTAGTTTTACCCTAACGTGTTGAGGTTGATGGTGCTACCTTGCAATGGGTTCGGTACATTTGGGTTAATTTACTTTGGTGAAACTAGGGAAATATAATTTTGATGGTCGTGTATTCTACTTAAACCTACTCCTCTTAAATGGTTCAATCCACAGGGTTTTGTTGATTTAAGTGGGCTCATGGGGTGCCCGATTATGTTTGGTCAGGGGTATTGCTTGCCTCCTCGGTCAATGCCGTTGTTTGAAAGTCCTAGTGGTGGTTGTTGTCCGGTGCGTGCCGTCTAGCGGTGATTTTGCGCGTGTGCTGCTGCTTCTGGTTTTGGATCATCTTAAGGGGTTTGCGTACACGTGCTGAGGGTTGCCGGTTGTTCAGGTTCTCTTGTGGAAGGGACCTGGGGGGGGTGTTGGTAGTTAGTTGCGGTTGGTCATCGCGTTTTGGCCTGTGCATCATCCCTGCTCTACACAGGACATCGACAAGTGCCGTCACCGACCAAGTCCTCCTCATCAGCCTTCCTCTTCATCGTCGGTGGCGGCGGGGGTCGTCTCATCTGATGTGCTGCTATTGTTATACTGTGACAATGTTATGTTATGCCAATGCTGTTTTAACTTGGGTGTGTAGTTGGTGGGTCTTCTTTTTGATTAGGATTAAATCCTAATGAGGGGGGAATGTGGTGGATTTCCCAATCCTTATAAGCTACAATATTGACAGTCCCTGTCACTTAGACGTGACAGGAAAGCAGGTGGTGTTTACCAAGTAAAGAGAGCTTAGGACAATGTTATTATAAGACATGACATTTAAATCTGATATGGGCAACAGTGTGTCTATGTTAGTTAGTTGTCTTATATGGGGTTGGTGTAATCTGAGCCTTTACCTCTGCTCTATAAAGTTTGTCTCCAACCGTGAAGTGGGGTCTTCGGCCTCTGTATAAGATGTACGCTGTCACTGTTGTGTCAATAAATCTGAGGTGTTGACCTTCTATCACCAGACCCTACTTAGCCTTTCTCATCCTTTCTTGGGGAAACATTTTATCCACAACAAGGGTAAGTTGAAAATGAAGGCACGAACCAGTCTTTCTTTTTCTCCCCCTTTTTTTGTGTAGGAAGAGAAAAGGAAAAATTTCCAACTTTTTTGTCACTGTAAGAGGAAGGAAGCCCCACATGGAGCTTACCATGCAAGTCATTGCACACCACCCCAAACGTCCAACTACTTATGGATCTTATTTTAACTTGCAGCAGATATTTTCAGCTGGTGATTCAGATTATTGATGTAAAGATTTTTTATTTCTCATGTCTCTTTGATGTGACCACAGCAGTGAATGTACAGTTGTAGGTGCGTGTTAGGGACATGAACAGTATTTTTTTTTACCTTAAACTAAATAGTTTCGCTGTGTTTTCTGTGTAGCTCAAACCTTTGCATAGAGAAGTAAAATACAACGGAAAAGATGGAAAAAGAAAAACACTTCAAAGGAGGAGGAGACTTTTTCTTTTTTAACAGATTTTGCTCGGTTGAATCCTTCCATTTAAAAGTGAAAGCTGAATCTTATCACATTTCAAGTCAGTAATAAGAATGAAGGTTATTATTTAAGTCGAGGAGGCGGAGCGTGTTGCTGCCTGTTGGGGATGCGTTTTCAGCTACTTTAAGTCATCAACAATCAAACGCGCGTGGATAAAATGACTGGAGGGGACAAACCATGACGAAGTTAACAGTGTCTCGATCAGCGGACAGGTGGTCGTCGTCATCATCATCATCACGCAAATTCCCGCAAGGGATAACGCATGACAAGCTCTCGATGTTTCACATAAAGAAACCAAACCTGAGCGCAGCGGGAGGAGCGCGGAGCTGAATCCAAAGTGACTTTTGAAATGACAGCTGACCCAAACACGAGAAGACAGACGTCCTGTGTGCGCGCGTGCCCGCGTCTGCTCCAGCATCCCATAACAGAGAGGCGAGGGAGAGGGAGAGACAGAGCGAGGGAGAGCAGCACCAGCGGTCTGACAAAGCTCTTCTCCTTCCAAGTTTGACATCTCCACCTGGCTTGAGGGGGGGAGTTCTGCTCTGCCGCTGCCATGGAGCATCGGATGCGCACTGGATCTGTATTGGTTGGACTTTACCTGTGGGCGACATTCTGCTATCAAGGTGGGTTTCTGGTACTTTAAGTTTGACTTTCAGAGCACGTTTTTCAAAGGATGCAACATAGTTAAAGGGAACAAGCCCGCGGGTGTTGCATATTTTCTTTTACTAATTTACATGAAAATATGTCCGAAAATGTAGGAAAACAGTCTTTTCCCCATTTTTACTAACAATCTGTGGTTTAAATTGTTGGCTTTATTTCATGTAATGATGAAGGAAAAAACGACTCAATAAATATCGGGCTCTGTTTTTCAAAAGGTTCAATCACTGATTTTTTTTTTTTTCTTAAAACTCCCACCACGTGGATGAGCGTCTGCCTGCAAATGTCAGTCAGTCGTTTATTAGTTGCAACATCTGGCTCGCAATAAGGAGGGCGTCCCATAGGTGGTGCACATTCCACAAGGCCATTCATTTTCTGAAGCTAGGCCGGTTTAATTCCTGTCCAAGGTAGATGGAACTATAGTTTCTCTTGGGATTTTTTAACATGACCAACATGCAGTAGTTGTCTGCTGATATAATCACACATTTTCATATGATTTGACACGAGGTCTTAGGACAGAAAAAAAACCCAAATGTTCATTAATGTCAAGAGAAGGTTTGTTGTTTTCTGCAGGAGGACATTTTATAAGCTTATAAACATGTGCTCTGCATAATAGAGGGGTTATTAGAAGGTGATGTTAATGCCTTACGATAAAATGTTGATGCCCAGCTGCCAGAGATACTGTTGTCAGATGTTCACCTTGAGATCTTTAATAACCAAACATGTTTGAATCTTCAAGGAATGTCTGGAGTTTATTGTGCCAAATGGGTGTCAGACTCGCTCTGTGGTGGATTGTAGATTGAAGAATATCTTTTCTACGAGTTATAAGGTTCCACAAAGCTTTGTTAACAGTTTGTAGAACAACATTTGGTATTAAAGCAGCCCTAGAAATGAGACATAGTTATGATTTACTTTGATGTACAGCTCCTGAAGCATGCATTCTGTCAAACGTTGCATGGAACTAGCTCGTGATAAAAACATGCCACTATCTTAATTTGCAGTGAGCATGTCTTGGGGCAGATTTCAAATGAGGTTTTTTTTTTCCACCTCTAAAGGACAAATGCAGGGAAAATCTGTTTCACAACAAAAGGATGGAAAAACTGTAGTTGCTGTTGCTCCTGCCCTCCAAAAAAAAAAAAAAGCTTTTTAGATGTTCACATTTACCCAACATAGATGTTTGAAATCTATATTTGCATGTCATCAAAGTAAAATTGCCAATGACATTGATTTGGAACCATCCTGGATGGCAAAAGGAGCAAATACGACTGTAAAGGCATGTGAACGTGAGCAAATGGATGACTCATGGGTCTGCATTCAGGGTGATGCAGACAAATATTCATGGTTGCTGATTAATTGTAAACTACTAAAGTCATCACCCTCAGACATGCTGATGACTTTAGATATGCTGGGAGGTCAGTCAAGCTCCCATAGCTCCTGAGAGGAGGCTATTTTGCATGAAACTTTGAAACGTTTAGTCAAAACTGCACTGATGACTCAAACCTGCATCGAATGCTAATGTAAAAAGTTCCTGAAAGTCACAACTTGATATCAGTGAACTCCTAAAAACATCTCACAACTCGCTGATTTGTATTTTTGAGCTGCTGATTTACTGTTTTGGTTCAGTCTCACTGATAAATCTTGTTTCTAAGCTGATGAGAGCTCTGATTAATCCCGTGCATGCTACATGCCCAGCATTAAGCAGCAAAGTGGCAGGTCTGTGAACATAATGAAACGGTTAGCAAGTCATGAAATGCTTACAGAAATGGCCTTGGGGAGAAAAGGAAAGCCGAATGTAGTGTGAGTGTAGCGTACATCATGTTCTTGTTTTACCACTATTTTACTGTTTTATGTGCAGTTTGTTTACATTCTGCTTAAACATTGTATACAAGTTGTTTTCTGCATTAATTAAGGAAAGTAGTTTGGTGAGTGGAAATATTTCTTGAAGCGTTGCTACTTCTTTGAAGGAAAAGCAGTTGACCTGAAGAGATTCAGCCCTCCTGTCCTGCCCGGTTGTAGACTTGCATTGATCTTTTACAGATATTTGCAAAACAGCCCCCTTAATGTGATTCATTTTTAAAAGTTGGTCTAGCCTCCTCTGTGTTCAGATTGCCCAGGACTAATCAATATTTAATCTGTCTTTGTGGTGGCACTCTGTAGTCCTTGTGAATGTTATGATACCTCACTGAGTTAAACTGATGTTCCAGGAATTCCATCAAGACATCGCTGCTTAGACGTTAAATCATGACAGAAAAAAACGTAAGAGAATGAGACAACACAAAGAAGAATTCTTTAATTTTTCTTTTTTAAATTCAGGTTTGAGTTTCTTCAAAGACGAAGCACTATTGGCTGTATGACATTCCCTTTCCCATCAGTCATCGATCCCAAACAAGCTGCGAGTTTCCCTTTCAGCTGGCACACTGACCAGATTGTCCCGTTTTTATTGCATTCTCTCCAGTGGCCACAGGTACAGTGTTGCAGCAGTCTTGTATTTATTGTAGTTCCTTCTGCTATTCAGTTTTACCACTCTCTGTTAAACAACCAGCCTGTTGGGAAGCATTAAAAATTGACTTTCCTCCTTAAGTCGGTCTTTGGCCGACTGGCCTAAAGTGTCCCCTTTATCGCTGGAAGCTACAAGCTGTTAAGGGTTGGCCTTTGGCCGATGAAAACAATATGGTGTACTCCAAGATGGGAAAAGCATACATTAGTTTTTCCTCAAGGGATTATAGTTTGCACATTTCTCCAACTGTCACTGCTGTTGTAAAACAGGTTATTGACATAGCCTACAAAAAGCACTTAAATGAAATGCACACATCAGGATGACTATAATAGACATATTTGATGCTGTTCAGCATGTCAAACAGGTATAAAATGTACTTTGTGTCTCTGGACACAAAAAGTCATTATCACTCTTGTCGTAGGTCTGAACATCACATTTAATGTTTTTTTTTTTATGTGTCTAATTTCCATCATGGAAGTAAAATGACTGACTGCACTGAACCACCGAAGCTCTCGTCGTTTGTACACCCATTTAATGACGTCACCATGAATAGTCACAGATCCTGAAGGGTCAAAGATTTAGGTGTAACAGCGGGATTGTAGCTCATGTGGATAGATGAGTAACACAGAGCAGAATACACAGCAGAGCAGCTTCCCCATGATTATTATGTGCCTGGTGATCTAACCTGGACATGTTAGGGTACGTGTGTGTGGACAACCATCTGTAAATGAATATTGAAAAGCCTGATCCCAATGATATATTTCTTACTATTGGAATTTTTTTATGTAAAAAAAAGAAAGAAAGAAAAGTATGATTTAACCATGTAAAAAAAAAAAAAAGAGAGACCATTTTGGCCTTAAATATATTCAGAAGTGTGAAAGCATCCAAGTTTTCAGTTATAACAGAATAAATTGTCTATATAATTGCTTTATACACTGTTTTGGTGTTAAATTTGTGTAAAATAATAGAAATGAAATTCTGAAATAAAAACGGAAAAGCACAAAAAATTGAAATGGAATTTGGGAAAAATTTGTGCTCTAGGTTTTACTCACCAGTGTAGCCTGTCCAGGAGGTGTTTTAACTGTGGGAATTGGGTCAGGTTTCAGAAGTAATCCCAGAGAAAAACCACTTTGGTACTGCCCGAAAATCATGAAGCTTTCAGGAGTGAAAAGAAGTTCACACACAAAGTTGAGGGTTTTTATCTGTGCTCCTAAGACAGTATCTAACCACGGCTGGCAAGTTGATCCAGCTTTCAGTACAACAAATAAACTCCCACACCGAATGCAACCACATTTTTTCCAACTTGCCGTCTGGAGCTAAAGAATGTCAAAGAACAAAAAGAAAGAAGCTTTTCTTCTGAACTCTGGAGCAAAACTTATGTTAGCTGATGGCTGCCTGTCTCAGAGAAAGTATTTGACTTCTGGCAGGCTGTTTGCTTCCTCCTCAGAGAGAGTGGATAGGTGAGGATTCTTCGCTTTCGAACAAAGTGGGCGTCTTGCTACGATGCACGTATATTTGGTGTTTCATGATTGGTGCAGCTAAATCTACGTGGATTTGTTGTAAGACAGTCGTTTAAAGGGAGCTAGAGCTTGGACTGACATTACTATTAGCTACTCATATATAAATGAGTGAAGAAAAATAATGACTTAAATTAAGTTTTATGAGGAAATAACACAATAACATGGTTAAAAGCTCATAAATGTCCATTTTTCATGATAGGGCTCCTTAAAAGATGTCCGTTAATGCTAGGAGATGCTGCGTTTGGATCAATGCTGGTAGAGCTAACAAACGATGCTATTAAACTGGAATAAGTTGGAGTCATTTATTAATAATGTTTGGGTATCACTCAAAACAAGACTAAAAAAATCTCATTATTTATGCCACATGAGTCAGAAACTGTTAGCACAATACCTGGAATGTCATGGTGACAAGAAAAATTGAAACAAAGATGCTAAATCTTTGAAAAAGGATTGTGAGTGTGTGTATTTTTAACAGTAAACAAGTCATAAACTAAATATCGTGTCCACTGCTGCAGCATGTTAGAAATAAAGACAGCCCCCCTTTTTTTTATTCTGAATTATACAGGCAAGCTTCAGTGGCTCAGGACAGGATGAATTTCTAAATGGTTTCTGAAATGGAAAGATGAGAGATCGTTATTGAAACGTAAAAGATGTGCAGCAGCCATTTGAAACTGATAGATGTCTCCAGGCTGAGTGAAAACTGTGTAGGTGCATTCAGTGTATTTCTATCAGTGAGTGCAGCGTATGTTGCTGAAAACTGTCAACAGTTGCTGTCTGTAAGATGCAAGAAAAGACAGGAGTGGAAATCTAGTTTGACCATGGGAAAGTGGGGCAGGAAAGTTGAGTGTCAGGGGAAGGCTCTGAGGGTAACATAACTATTTGGAGAATATTGGTGCCTTGCCCATGTTTTTAAAAAATTAGAATAGCTGTTAGTTCATGTATCACAACTCCTCCTTGCTCCTCCAAACTGAGGATGCTCTGACTCAGATCTGCACTGGCTAATAAGTATACTTCACACAAATACAAACATACAGTATGAATCCCTTTTGATTATAATTGAGGACTGGGGCAACTTTCAGATTTATTGCTTTGCTTAGAGATAAATTAACTTTGACTTTCCAGCCTAAGGGCTGGAATATATACTTGTGTACGTGTAACCAGATAATGTCTTGGCTCGGATTGAAACTTATGATAAACAAGCAAAGTCGACAACGCCACTCTGGACGTTTCCATCCAGAGAACACACCAGGTTATAAGTTTTTAAACCCACACAAGTAAGTTTCACAAAGCTAGACAGAGACGTGAGATTATTCCAAAAGAAAAGCAAAGAAATAAATTCTTGCTTTTTTTTTTATTCCAAGAGATGTGGCATAGTAAAACTAGGAGGGTTACTAGGTTTCATTTAAAAGAAAACTAAAGCAATAAAAGCAAAAGAGGAGGTGGTAATATCTAAAATAAGTATACAGGAGGTACAGCTGATATTTAAAAGGCAGCATAAAACACTAAACCATGCAGGTATAAAAAAAAAAAACCAAAGAAAAATCAACTATACACAGGGAAAACACATCGGGATAAATAGTAAATAAAGAAATGTAAAATGTCCAGCTGTTTCTAATCACAGTAAGACTCTTCAACATGTTAAGGAACTTTTCAAATATTTTTGCCCATACTCTTCATTAGGAGGCATTAATATCTGATGATCAGCTTTGAGTTTCATTTTCAGTCTGGTTCATGAAGCAGAGGTCAACATCTCCTGCTCTGTCTGCAGGGAGGAGCTGGATGCTTCCTGCAGTCTCTAGTGTGTGTTTTAGGACAGGGGAGGGGCCTGTGGCAGCACCCACAGTTATCCTACTAATTAAAGTCCCACCCCTAATTAACAAATAAATTTCCCTACAGTTTTTGGATTCAAAGCATCCGGTAACTGCAGCAAAACCAACCTAATGCAACATCCCTCAAAAGAACAACAAAAAACCATGTCAAACCAAACCAGTTAGTTGGTTTGTATAACACCCATCTGACACCAGCACTCATCTGGTTATGGTGTCACTCGAGCGCTTCAGCTGTAAGTGGTTATGCGGCCAAACCATGCTTTGGCAGAGTAGTTTGATAAGTTCATGAGCCATGATGCATGTGTGAGAGCGTTGGGTGTCAGACCATCACATCTTTGTGGGTATGAGAGATCATCATGTTGCATGAAATGAGTGAGTTTGAAAGGAAGTGTAACAGGACAGATACATAAACAGATTCACTTATTCTGCTGAAGCTAATAAAGAAAAATAGTGAGCCTCACTCAATCATTTTTGTCATGCTGGAGAAAAGACCTTAAAAGACTGATGTTAGAAAGGTGAGAAGACATTCTGTAAACTCAAATCTTGCTTAATATCATTTTTGTAACCTAAGACTTCAAAGAGGGCCACAAGGGTTTTTGAAGATCATATTATTGTTTCATTCTATCGCTTAGTCCTGAGGGGGAAATGTGCAAAATGTAAATAGGGAAAATGTCACTGTCTTCCATCTCCATGTCCTCTTTTCACACTCCGTCACCCATGACTGTTTTAAGCTGTGTTCAGCTGCAAATGCAGGAGCAGATAACTCAGTCAAGCAAACTGTTTTCTATTTTGGTTAATGCTGACAGTTTATGGATGCTTACATTTCAGCAGAGCCTCTGTCTGGGCGCTGCGCTCTGTTTCTCACAGTGATGTCACAATACACTGATGCATGAACCTCTACGTCACAAGTGAAAAGTGAGAGTTCAAAATACCAGCAGTCAATAATCAAAAGTGTTTAAACAGTCTAATTTATCAACATCTGCTTTGAGATTGGTCACATACTAGGTGTTTACATATTGGCACATTCTGGCTCTGGCTCTGTTCTCTGGTCTCAGAACGTCTATGTTTTCTGGAGTACTGGCCTCTCTTCTACCTGCGGCAACTTAAAGTTATACAACACTCACAGAATGATATGCCTTCATTTGCCGCCTTCATTATCCGCCGACTTTCATGTAATGGGGGTCACTGGCACTTGAAACAAAAAGGTCCATAAAAAAGCCACAAAACTTGGCAATATTCCTCCATACTGCTCGTCCAATGTAATCCAAGTGTCTTGAGTGGGTAGCGTCCATAATTTACTCGAAACAGCATCATTTAGTATATTTTTATAGTCTAAACAGCACTACATTGCACTTCCCTGATGCGCGTCCATGCGAGTTCATGACACTACGGAAGCCGCGGCGTTCAGCGCCTACTCTGCCATAGGGATGTAGTGATATGAAAATTTCATATCGCAGTTATTGTGACCAAAATGATCACAATTATCATTTTTATTGCAGTCTTATAGAAATACCCCTCAACATCATTGAAAATATCCAAAATGGGTCTAAAAGTCTACTTTGTCTTTTTTTAAGGGGGAAAAATCTCAAGAGTACTGTCTATGTGGGTGCCTTCGTTGCCTTTCGCCATGTTTTCATAAATTATACAGTGCAAACTGAGACTGCTACTGCTTTTCAAGCCAATGAGCAGCATCACTGGGAGTTTTTCAAAGTGCAGTAATCAGTCACGGTTTTAACGATAATTCAATTTTGAAACCATATTACTAATCCAGGGGTAGGCAACTCCGGTCCTCGAGAGCCGGCATCCTGCAGGTCTTCAGGGCTTCCCTGCTTCAACACACCACCTGATTTCCAGAGCTTGGCTGCACAAGTCTGCTAATTACCCACTGATTGAAGTCAGGTGTGTTGCAGCAGGAAAAGTCCTAACACCTGCAGGACACCGGCTCTCGAGGACTGGAGTTGCCTACCCCTGTACTAATCGTTGGTCATTTTGTCACGGTCAACCATTTTACTGGTAATCGTTACATCCTCACTCTGCCGATAATGCAAGCGGAGAAGAATAAATTTGCTTAAACCGTTTACATTGTGGTAAGAGCGACTGAGCTGCGGGCAAACACAAGAGGGGTTGGCTATTGATTAAAAAGAAAGAAAGAAAGAAAGAAAGAAAGAAAGAAAGAAAGAAAGAAAGAAAGAAAGAAAGAAAGAATGCTTAATTTTGTCTGGTTTGGTCTGCTGTGGCTTCCGCAGTGTCATGAACTCGCATGGACGCGCATCGGGGAAGTGCGATGTAGTACAACTGTTACGGCTGTATGGCAGGATGGACGAATATTGCCAAGGTTTTGTGGACTTTTATGGACCTTTTTGTTTTAAGCGCTGGTGACCCCCGTTATATGAAAGTTGGTGGATAACGAAACCCCCCCCCGTCACCCCCCCCGGATCTCCAGCTGCATTTGAGATATTAAAAAAGTGCTCCAGAGTCTTGCTCAGGTGAGAAAATGAAGGCCCATCATTCTGTGGGTGTCGTAACCCTTTATATAGGTTTGGCATGGACACCAAGCTGATGAGTATCATCAGCTTTTACAGAGGATAGGATCCTGGCTGGGAACATCACAGCCTGGTACATCGGGATCATCCTTGGAATGCAAAGCACCATCTTTTTTGTGATGTGAAGGGTTTCTTGAGCTAGCAACATACCCGTTGTGAGACGTACAGTAATAGCAATGTAGCAACATGGACCAATGTCGCACCCCTCCATGGTAAAGTGCATGCTGTTGCCATGTTGCTTTCCCAACCTAAACCAAGTATCTCCAGTTCCTTGTACATCAGATGGACAATAAAAGGACCCCGAACATTTCAAACTGAAGCTGGAGGTGTTTGATCAAATGACAGCATGTGACAAGTTTGAATGAGAATGTGTTTTTTTTAAAGGTCCTGCTTTATTTATTTATTAAAAATGGTTGCTAAAGAAAAGTTTTTTTGCCTTCTAAGTCTTTAATGACTCCCAGTCAGAAATAACTCAACCCTATGGCTCAAGCTGGAACAACATTAATAATCTCTGTTATAGTCTGGAAGCCTTTTTAAATTATTTTTATAGAAGATTGCTCAGCATAGATATTATTTTTGACTGAATTGTTCTCTGTCTCTTCCAGACGTGACTTGTGAGATAAACTCTGGTAGCGAAAAATCTGAAAACATTTGATACCAGCAGAAATGACTACCAATATAATGATTTACTTCACAGAGAAATGTCATAGTAAACATGAAAAAAGGGTAATCCACAATGGAGTTACCAAGATGAAAGGAAGCAAGACTGTGCAGAAGCATAAGGGAAAAAAGATGAACAGGCAACTAACAAAGGGGCAAAGCTATTTATAGTCCTTCATGTAGCCTGTGGAATTGTTTTGTGTTTTCATAAAAGCATTTTTGTGGCTCACGCAGACATTTGTGTCTTTCAAATGATGAAAAAATAAGTTGTAAATGATCACAGTCTCTTCATGCTTTGAATCTATGAGAACAGCAGCTACATGTACTGTACTGTATGTTTTTTCTACAGAGTCCGTATCTTATTATCTGAGGTTTTATGAGACATTTGCATTGCTTTTTCCATTACTTTCTCAGGGAAAAGGTACTGTATATGTAATTTTCTACCAGAAAGCAAAATATATCCCACATACAGGAGGTACTGGAGTGTTTGGTGTGATTCAATACTAAATGCTCAAGTAACAGAAAATGTACAGTAAATATGCCATCTCTATAATACCCCTTTCCCACAGGCCCAAAAATGGGCCATTTAAACCCATGAACAATCAGCTTTTAGTGGCAGTGGGAACAGCTCACTGACCCGCGTTGACCCGCGTCAAGTGACAGGTGACACAGGCTAAAATCACCTTCAAACGGCTCAGCTCTGATCACCATGCAGTGGTAACGCCAGACCCGGGTTGAGCTGCAAATTTACATGGAGACATTGGGCAGTATGTAGCTACATCATGACATTGCGCCAGTCGTGGCTCATATAATGTACCAAAACAACTCTCCATCGGTCGCAAATTCACGTTGCAGACACTTCATCTGTGCTCAAAAAGCTGTTGATTTTCGTCCATTTTGATGATGGATAAAAGTGCAGCAAGGAAGCACGTTGACTACGGCCTGACTCGCTCTCCATGGTTTACTTTCCTGATTTCTATCACACAGATGACATTATCAATGCGAACCCAGCGTGATGGTGTCTTCAGACACGCAGCGTTGGGGACAGAGGCCACGCAGCTTGCCATTTGGGGATAAGACCAATGGGAAAGGAGACAAATGTTGATTTTAAGCGGATCGATCTGCGTTTGAGAAACCCATCCCACTAATTTCAGTGGGGAAGTGGCTTTAGAAACATTTCAAATATTTGTCACATTAACATTGAGACTTGACCCACATTCGGACTGACATCATTCTGATTGAAGATTTCAGGGCAGCAGTTTACATGGGAACTAATCTAATCTGATCTGACGTGTACATGAGCTAACATTTAAATAGAATGGTCCTGTCTGACATAAGAAAGATGTTTACATCATGTGATTCATTAAAGGGACTTGAGGCAAGATTACTCGCGACTGGCACTTCAGGTAACTGCAGCCACGAGCCAAGCCGTCACGGGAGCGTGCACAAACTGAAGCTATAATGTTGTTTACTACGCTTTTTCTTCGTAGTTACACCTTTTAGTGGTCTTTCAGTTGATCTGGATCGTTCGCTGATGGCAGTAGAATCCATAACTATCGCTTGCAATGTTTGAATTTACCACGACCGTCTTCTTCCTGTATCAAAACTGCGGATGTAGCATCATTTGACGTCACGTCCGCAGGGCAGCGCGGGAAATTCAAACACTGAATTGCAGCACATTTTGCAGCGCACAGCCTGTTCAAGGCAACGGAGAGAAACATGGGTGGAAACGTTATTTTTGGTATTTAGCACTTCATCACCCATTAGTATTAAAAAAAATGGACATGTATGTTTGTTTGTTTTTTTTAAATTCCTGCCTCTAGTCCCTTTAAAGCTAGAGGCTACAAACTGATCGTCACTGTTGTGGTTTTTGCAGAACTTTTAATCAAGCAGCAGCTTGATACTCATGCGCTTTTACTGCAAACAACGAAGAGGAGACAGAGTTTGAATAAAAAACAAACTTTCTGCCGCTGTCTTGTGAATTTGCCTGTTTGCAAGTATACGCTACCCCTGTGAAATTGAATAAAAATCCTTTCAGTTTGGCATTTTTCACATGGAATGAGGTGTATACATGGATCATTTTCATTCCGATAGAGCCTTTAAAGCGATTGCAATCGGTATTTTTGGCTCCATGTGAAGGTGGCTATTGTTAAGCCAGAACAAGAAGAAAGCCTTCAATATTTCTTCCACTGTATACCAACAACAGGCCTGAACGATATGTGAAAAAAAATTTAGTGATTTTTTTGACCAGCATTATGATTGATATTTTATCTGTTAAACTCCAGCTTCCGGTCAGTGTTCATGTAGAGTTATCAGATGACATCAACATACAAACTGCTCAATATTCTAAGATGCTAAATTTAGATATAAACGGCTGCATATGACTTTGCACCATGATGCCAGACACACACAGACACGTGTGCACATGGAGGTGTGCACACCCCAACCAACAGTGAACACTTATCGGATAATATGTGGCCACGACTGCCTGAAAATTAGACAGAATTAGACAGTTTTTAAACTCTCTCTGGGAGGTGAAGCTGCTGAGAACTTCATGTCCATCACAGAGACACAGTTGAATCTGAGGAGGAATTTCTGAGTTTTATTACAGCTTGAAATGAATTCAATATTCTCTGTAGTTTTTATTGACATCAACACGTCATCTGAGATCTGAGTTTAAGAATATTTAGAGCGACTACACTCAGTAAAATTCACTTCATCATTACTCACACCATCAGGCCATTTCAGACGTATGTTTTCTGTCCTCTGTCTTTTTTGTTTCAGTCATTTATAAAAGTTAGTCTGTGATGAGTTTTGAAAATGTGACTTGACAGCAGAGGGTAGCTGTCACAAGATGTTTTATTTAAACATGTGGCCTACCTCATCTTTGCCATGTCTCATTAAAGTTCATTGCTACAATTTTTTCGTCAAAACAATAAATTTTTTAAACATAATACATCCACACAATGTCTAGAGGGGTGCAGAATAAAAGTATTAATTTTACAAAAAAAAAAATTCATAGCATAAAAATCCATTTTGACGGGTCCAAAATGTAAAAATCTGTATCAATGCCAATGTCTTCACCAAAGGATTCCGCACCATTAGCATTAGCTCAGGAGTTGCTAGCTCGATTGCTCTGTGTAGAAATAGCTTCCTTGCCTTACATTTCTTAAATTCAAGCAGAAAAAAAATGAAGCAGAATGAGGTCGAAGGTAGAAAAGGGGTTCAAGAGCCCTGTAGAGGTTGCTGCTTTCCTCCTGGACACATAAGTTAAACATATGCCAATGTGGCAGGACGAAAGTGGGCCTGGGCGGGATACGATCCCCAGACTCCCAGGTGAAAGTCATGCATGCTAACCAGTCAGCCAAAGGGACATGCCCCATGGCCAAGTAGCCAGGAAACATGAACACTCAGAGGCATAGTGACAGGAACGTCAACTGCCACACTATGGTTCTGTAATGTTCTGTGATAGTTAACATTAACATTGCTAATGCTAACTGAGTAAGCTTACGTGAGTAAGCAAGTATGTAGCTACTGGCAAGACTGGCGGGGAGGAAGTAAATCTGTAGCTATCACCTTTAAAGTGTTGAAGCCTGTCACAGGGAAAAGTATACTTTCTCCGCAATTTTTAACAAACACCCAGTAACTCTGTCCTCTGCAGCTCCGCCTCCTCCATCTCACTGTGAAGAGAGTGGGTGATAATAAACGAGAGTGAAGAACGAAACAACACATATCCAATGTAAACAGATTTGATGGTCAGCTAGAGCAGAATCACAACTGGATGCATTTGTTTTCAACTCTCAAAACGGGGATCCTACTGTCCCACATGAGAGATGACAGGAAATACTTCTGAAACAAGATTAGTAAAACTGTGAATGATCCAGATTTGAAACGTGAATCAAAATTATTAATTGTTCAGTTCTAAACCACAACATTACATGATACGTTACACACACCTTATGCAAGTGTATATTTTTTGCAGTGGCCCTCCAACATCATTGTCTGCTATTCAGATTGTGTTTTCTTGGCTCGCTTCACTCCAGTGCCTCTCAATACTTTTGCTGGCTGCCACTCACACCCATTATGCAGATTCCCTTTCATACCCAGATTTGGGTTACCCATCTGACACTTGCCAACACCCTCACACACAGATGCACAGCGAGCTGTCTTTGTTTATTTTCACTTCATTAGCTGATAAGCCATCCGTTCTGCCATTGTGGCTGCACGGATATCTCGGCTGTCACTTGATAATTGTTGGAATATGTTAAGACAACAGCTAATTTGGATAAGGGTCAGTTGAGAGATGATGGCTGAGACCTTTTCAATTGTGGCTGATATGAGACACTAAGGGATGAGGGAGTTGAAAAGTCAAATGAATGTTCTGTTCCCTAAAGTCAGAGGAGAGCTGAAAATGATGGAAAGTGGTCAAATCTGTCGTGTTTGACATTTTTAAATGGTTTCTAATTATGTTGGCTGATTAATGATGAGATTCTATTTAAAGAAACATACAATCCCCTTCCATTAGCAGCACAATGCTGATAATATCTATCTACAGTGGGTACTGAAATATTCAGACCCCTTTAAACTTTTCACTCTTTGTTTCATTGCAGCCATTTGCCAAAATCAAAAAAGTTAATTTAATTTCTCATTATTGTACACTCAGCACCCCAGCTTGACAGAAAAAAACAGAAATGAAGACATTTTTGCAAATTTATTAATAAGAAAAGCTGAAATATCACATGGTCACATATTCAGACCCTTTGATCAGTAGTGAGTAGAAGCACACTTTTGAGCCAGTAGAGGCATGAGTCTTCTTGGGAACGATGCAGTTTTTCACACCTGGATTTGGGGATCTTCTGCCATTCTTCCTTACAGATCCTCTCCAGTTCTGTCAGGTTGGTGAACGTTGGTGGACAGCCATTTTCAGGTCTGTCCAGAGATGCTCAGTTGGGTTTAAGTCAGGGCTCTGGCTGGGTCAGTCAAGAATGGTTACAGAGTTGTCCCAAAGCCCCTCCTTTGTCATTTTACAGTAGCTGTGTGCTTATAGGGCAATTGTCTTATTGGAACGTGAACCTTCGGCCCAGTCTGAGCTCCTGAGCACTCTGGAAGAGGTTTTCTTCCAGGATATTTCTGTACTTGGTCGCATTTAGGGATATAACGATATGAAAATTTTTTATCACCGTTATTGTGACCAAAATGATCGCGGTTATCATTTTTATCACGGTATAATAGAAATACTCCCCAGCCTCTTTAAAGATATCTAAAATGGGTCTAAATGTCTACTTTGTCCTTTTTAAAGGAGGAAAAATCTCCAGAGAACTGTCCATGTGGGTGCCTTCGTTGCCTTCCTCCATGTTTTCATAAATTAAACATTGCAAACTGCGACTGCTGCTGCTTTTCCAGCTAATGAGCAGCATCACTGGGAGTTTTTCAAAGTGCAGTAATAAGTCACGGTTTCAACGATAATTAAAATTTAAAACAGTGTTACTAATCGTTGGTCATTTTATCACGGTTAACCATTTTACCGGTAATCATTACATCCCTAGTTGCATTCATCTTTCTTTCAATTGCAACCCGTCGTCTTGTCCCTGCAGCTGAAAATCATCCCCATAGCATGATGCTGCCACCTCCATGTTTCACTGATCGTATTGGGCAGGTGATGAGCAGTGCCTTGTTTTCAACACACATACTGCTAAGAATTGACTCCAAAGAATTCAATCTTGGTCTCATCAAACCAGAGAACCTTCATTTGTGTTTTGGCAAACTCTATGCGGGCTTTCATATGTCTTGCACTGAGGAGGCTTCTGTAAGGCCATCTGCCATAAAGCCCCAGCTGGTGGAGGCTGCAGTGATAGTTGACTTTGTGGAACTTTCTCCATCTCCCTACTGCATCTCTGGAGCTCAGCCACAGTGATCTTTGGGTTCTTCTTTACCTCTCTCCCCAAGGCTCTTCTCCAATGATTCTCATTTGCTCTGACATGCACTGTGAGCTGTAAGGTCTTATACAGAAAGGTGTTTGACTTTCCTAATCAAGTCCAGTCAGTTTAATTAAACACAGCTGAACTCCAATGAAGGAGTGGAACCATCTCAAGGAGGATCAGAAGAAATTGACAGCCTGTGAGTTAAATATGAGTGTCACTGCAAAGGGTCCTTTGAACATGTAAATTTCAATTTTTCTTTTTTTACAAATTTGCAAAAATTTCTATATTTCAGTTTTTTTTTCTTTCAAGATGAGTGTACAATAATGAGAAATTAAATTAACTTTTTTTTTTTAATTTGGCAATTGGCTGCAATGAAACAAAGAGTGAAAAGTTTAAAGGAGTCTGAATATTTTCCATACCCACTGTATATGGAGATATAGTACTGTAGATATATAGATATATACCATTGCTAAAGAAATATCCTTAGATTTGTTGCTCTTTGCTTTTTAAAAACAAATTGTTGGAAGGGTCGGAAAGCTTGTCTAACCAGTGTATTAGGGCGCATCAGACTTGCTATAAGAAACATGCAGGCATCATGTGTACTGTCCATAGTTAGTTTGTACAGGGTATACCACCCCTCTTCGTTGGTTCTTTTTAAAGTCAAAGATGCTTCCTCTGAAGGAGATCACACTTGTATTTTGTTAGGAAAATTCTGCTTTGTATTTTTTTATAAAAATTCTAATAAATGGCACCGGCCCCACTGTCAATGACAATGGCAGCCAACACACTCATGGTTGAAAAATTTACATGGCTGTTAAATAAATAGCTATTGGCTGTTTAATAAAGGGCTGCTTACATTGGTACTTTATACATCATTTGATGAAATACATGGTGCTAAAATGCTTAGAATATTACAGCGACAGCAATATGATGAAAACAACCTCAGTTATTTGAACGCATTGCACCAACATCTAGTTTGCAGTGGATTATTGGTGGTTTGAGTGTCAAGGCCATACGGAAACATTCTTAAGAGTTTGCAATTTTGCAGAATCGAGAGCTAAATCCTTTGAAGAGGATTTGAAATCTTTATCAACCTTTGTCAGGATTTTATTGTCGAAGTTGCAGCTGCTTTGGATCCTTTGCCAACGATACTCTGAGAAGCTCCCTGTGCAAATTTGATGGCTGACTAGCTGCTTTGGCAACATCAGAGGAAATATACACACATTAGTCTTACAGTACTTAGAGAAATAGAAGTTTGATATACCCAAATAAACTAATAATCAGACAAATTATCATTATACTGTATAAACCAATCAGACACAACTTTAGATTGACAGTTACGTCGTGCCACATGAAATAACATGACTTCCCTGTTAACATGTTTTTTTTTTGGCATCTGTGGATCTGCATGGCTGTGCTGCATCCTGTTGATTGTTTTACTGTAGGATGCAGATTTCTGATGCAGGGTCTGTTCATTGGGCTCTTTATTTTTTGCAGTGAGTGTGGTGACATACACTGATCTGCTGGGATATGCTGGAGGAGTGTCATTAATCTGAAATGTTTACTTTGGAGATGTACAGTATATCCAAATAGCACACGCGTTAATGCCAGAGCCTTAAGTTTAATGCCAAAACATTGTATTCTTACAAAGTAATCAGTGCAATTTACTTTAACTGTCAGTGGTTTTAATGTTGTGGTTGATGGATTTATGTCACATTAATCAGTTTCCATTTGAAGCTACTCACTGAACAAGAGATTCATCTAAAAGTCACATAGTCAAAGCCTTTTTATTACATTATACACAAACAGCTGCATTATTAAGAGACAAACAATGCCAAGAGCGTGGTGCCAAAGAGAATATAAGCTCCTTCATGAATGACTGGGTTTGTTTTCACATGAGGGACTGCAGTGTAATATTCATTCCAGCTTAAGATGGATGTATTGTTGTTTAGTGTAAACCTCCCGATGAGGCCTAATGAATACAAAAAGAGACAAATGATAACACAAGTCAACAAATTAAAGTAAGTTAATAATGCAGTAACTACATTTTATTCTGTTTTACACAGGGATTTGGAGCAGCGCGAACAATCATGCAACAATAGTACAGATTAGATCACAAGCAGCAAAATGAAAATTTTGCATGTTTTATTAAATTGTGGGGTGGTTGCAGAATCTTTTTCTCTCAGTCTCTTCTAGTATTGCTTGTTTTATTCTTCATGGCTGCCATATACTTCTTATTCTTGCTTCCTGCTTGACCGCTGGTTCTCTATTATCTGCTGTTGTATTTCCATCTCCCTGCTCTGATAGACTCAGAATCATTTTTATTGTTCACTATTGTTCATCCATCCCTCTCTTTGTCCCATGTCTCCTTCCCACATTTCCGTCTTGCAGGATGTCATGGCGGCGTACACCAGAGGAAGCTGTACCACGACCTGATGGTAAACTACAATCGACTTGAGAGACCAGTCCAAAACGACTCTGCACCCATTGTGGTGGATCTTGGACTGACTTTACTGCAGATAATTGATGTGGTAAGTGCTGTTAATTATGGCATGCATGAGGGTCAAAGTAATTTAAGAAAAGATGTGTATAACATTTGCTGTAAAAGGAAAAACAAACTCTCAGATTTTAGATGTGTCAAGTGGAATGCTAGTTTTAGAGGCTTTTGTACATTGTCAGGTTTAAACTTTGGTTTGTTTTGTTTCAAGTGACTCTCATCCATACTAATGCACATACCTTGTGTGTTGTAGACTTACATTGCGGAGGGGGGGCCTTTTTCCACTAATAAAGTAAATTAAAGATGATTCTGTGGACACAGGCCCATGCAGGCCAACTGACCCCATGCCAAAAAAATCAAAAAGAGATCCATTTCAGAGCAAATTTCAGTGGCTAGAATTGTGGAGAGGACCTCTATTTATGAAATCTAATGTGTGCACACTCACTCAAGCGAAACACACCTGCTCGTTTTCCTTCATTTTGAAACCTAAGATTAAAGAGAAAACTTCATTCAAAACGTCAACTTTTATCCGTGTCCTACATTTTACACCCACAAACAAAAACTGTACAACAACCCTGTTAAGCTCAAAGTGGTCCCAGCCCCCCTGTTTTCTTTCACTGTTCATTCTTTTTTATGTCAAGCCTGCAGCCTTAAAATTGGCACATCTGCGATATGGATAGATTTTCTGTCAATCTTTATGTTTTATTCCTTCAGAGTTCAGCCTGTGCTTCATTACGTCTTTCCTCACGTTCTCCGTCTCATGTACCTTCCCTTACGCAGAGCAGCACATACAGTAACCTCCTGCCTGTTAGCCCCACCACATAGCTGGAGCACTCAACCAAAAAACTGAGTCCGACACCCCGTCACATCCCTGAGCCAGCCCTGTCACAAGACGTGTACGTCTTCTCCTGGCAACATTATAGTGGTATGAGCCATATGCTTGAACTGCAACAGAGGCTTCTCATTGCACTATTAATGCCATGTTTCCTACAGCATAAAAGCATTTTGTAGGGTTCAAATCGTATGAAAACGACAGACTGGAGACAAAGAATCAAGGGGCAAGGCTGTCTCTGGTGAGAACATATGGCACTTTCGAAATGTGAAGAGACATGACTTTTAAAAGTTACATAAGATAAATCTGTTTGAGATATTGTCACCGCAGTTCCACATGTAGACTGTGATTTATATCCATATATTCTGTGTGCTTCCAGTCTATCTGTTGTTGTTAACCATACTCTGCCGGCACAATTCATAATGGATAAGCTGGCAAAACCAGATGAATAAATGCTTACTGGGCAGTTGTAAATAATGTAAAGCTGACTGTGCTTGCGTGTATGTGTGGGTAATGTGGCCTTTGATTCTTCCATCTGCTCCTGGGTAACTCTAACCGTGGAACTGGGGCAGGTTGATGCCCACAGACGGAGTTCAGCACCATGAATAATAACAGAAACACAAACAGACGAGCACAGGATTGGTCACCACATCCTGTATGAGTGCAACTAGAAGTGTCTGTGTAAAAATGTTACTACAACTCAAATACATTCACTGAAGTAATATTTGCCTTTGCTTTTAGATAATGTTTGGTAAACAAGAAAGAGATGTGGCACCTTTTACTTCATGGCTTTCCTTTGTTCTTAATTTAGTGATTGAGATTAACTCAACAACCTTGAAATTTGACTTTTTTTAAACTCATATTTTATTGAATATGCATTTTTGCTATGCTATGAGAGTTAGCCAAAAACACTCCAAAGAGAAGGTCCAAAGTACAAAACCTTTATCTTTATCATAGCAGCAAACATTCAAGTTCCTGACCTTTGTCAGGTTTTCACACTCTAACGCCCACTATCAGTCTAATTTACAACCATCCTACTTGTACTCTGAGTTCTCTCCAGGCAGTAAAAGCCAGTCGCATGTTGATTCTAGTCTTATATCTTTCTTTCTTTGTTTTCCTTCCTTCCTCCTATAATGTCCTCTTGGGTTTCTTTGCTGAATCAGTCATGATGCGTGTCCAAAGTAGCCAACGTGTTAACATCCTGTTGCTGGCGTGTGGTGCAATGCTGTAAAAACACAACTGTAATGTGATGCCCCGGGCTGGAAAAGAAGTTGCAAAGTGCAGTTTCTCAGCTTTTGGACTCTGCAGAGTAATGATGGCTCCAGAAATGTACTTAATGAATATCAGAGTACCATCAAAACAAATAAGAAGCACAGAGTTTAAGGTTGGAAAGTTACGTAGTGTTGCTTTAAGTGAGGGTACAACATTGTGATGGCTTTTTTACTACTCTTCTTCTGTGCGCTGTGGAATTCCTGCTCATTTCTCCACTTGTCTAAAATACAGTTGTACCAAAACTTATGCTTGTAAACTGTAAGATGGTAACATATTTCAAGTTTTCTGTCAGACAGCGAGGTGACATGCCAGAAATACAAGGAATGAATAGAAACGAGGAATACCATTTCTGTAAATGTTTGAAACATGTTGACTCAACCATGTACACGAATTCATACCTGCACCATGTATTTTTTAACTACTACATGTTCTGACCCTAGCTATTGGGTGGAAAAAAATGTATAAAGGTTAAAAAAAAATGCAAATATGAGGGAAGAAAACAATAACTACTGAGAGCATTGTAAAGGATGAGTCTTAACAGTAATGCATTGCAGAATCATTTAACTTACACAAACAGAAGGTCACTGGATTTACACCTTTACCCTCCAAACTCATTATAACTGTTTGCTGCCCCAAAAGTAAGAAATATGGAAATTACAACAGTAGGAACAGGAAAATGTGGGATGACAAGTAAATAAATCTAAACCAGATATGGGGGAGTTCAGGAAAACATGGCTCTGTGAAGAAGTGATGTACAGTACGGCAGCAATTGTATCATCTCACATGAGATTAGGTTGCCAGATTTTACCTCTGCAAGTTACTTTAAGGCAGGGGTGCCCAGCTCCGATCCTCAGGGGGCCGAAATCCTGCGGGTTTTCCATGTCTTCCTTCTCCAACACACACCTGACTCAAATTCATAGGCTTTTAGATTAATTCAATTTGAGTCAGCTGTGCTGGTACAAGGATACATGGAAAACCGTCAGGACAGCGGCCCTTGAGGACCGACTTTGGACACCACTGCTTTAAGGGATCAAAGTGTCAGTTTTAGGTTTGACTTTTAGTTGTAGACTGACATTTTCCATTTTTAATTATTTATTTAAACTTTGTTAAAACAACAAAAGTCTAAACACTTGACATTTGACCCATGGTGAAAGGACTTCTGTGGGGAGAAACCTCCACACAAGCAAGGAGGCCATCCTCCTCAACTAAAGGACAGAGAAACAGGGAAACAAGTTCAGAAAAGCAAAGAATGACTTAAAGCATTTACCGCGGATCAGACGGATGCCTGGCTCTGCTATACAGGGAGATAAAAACAGGAATTAGAAGAGAGACTCTCAATGTTAATGATGTTCAACAATAGTATACAAATTAAGAGAAGTGCTCAGTGCTTTGCAAGTTTACCGTTGGCCACAGCTGTTTGCAATATAATTAAGATGTGGTTCATGATCACCGCATTGAACTAAGCTTTAATTAAATGATCTGAATGATACCTCCATTACTGCCAAGGTTACATGTATACACACCAGTCAGTCATTAAATTAACATTAACTTCCTAAAATTGAGTAGGTCCTCTCTGTCTGACTAACCAGTCAGAATGTAGACAGAAAACATCTGAAGTAGTCCCAGAGTGTCTGAGCTAGAACCTCACCACAACATGCCATTAGAACATGGCCCACATTTGAGCCATGTGGGTTGGTAGGTGATGTCTTAGTGGATCAGGCTCCCCTCTTTCTTTCTTCCAGATCCCATCTGATTGGCATTTGAGGAGTTTGAGTGCTGGGGTTCAGGAAAGAAATAAGGACAGTCCCTCATTTCTATTTAAAGTGCCAGTGGCATGAAATTCTCTGCAACTTTTGGTCCCTTTTTAGTCAGACTCTAAGCACCTTAATACTGTATGAAAGGATCATTTGCCATAATTCAGCCTTGTCGTAGTATAGCAGGCGCTACTAGTTACCACTATTCTTAGCACAACTGTTTGCACTGTTACAATGACCGAGGTTCAGTGGCCGGGACCAGAAGGGACACTTGTCACCATGTGCTTCTGTTGTCAGTGAGTCTCAAATGGCCGTATCTGCTGAAATATGGTGCTCCTGCTGAGAGGAGGCGGAGTGGTACAGAGATACCTGGAGCCACTTGCCTATATACTCAGCAGTAACCTACGGTCTCCAGGGCTGCAGACATGTGTCCCTCTACACATGTGTGAGTAAAATAAAGAGTTGCTGTGTTCTGTTGAATGTGGCTGCGCGTCAGGCTTGAAGAAGTTCATATTGAGCCTCTGCGGACCTATGCAGGATGTACGGCTGTGACGGTGTCACCAATCTGACAGGGACGCAGATGCAGCACGCCAGTATGAATACAGTTTAAGAAGAAAACAGCATCATATTCCGAGCAACAAGTATCCCCTGAATTATTTCTTTCACCCTTGACCCGAGTTCGGTTAATAGTTAATACTAAAGATATATTACACTAGTTCTGCAAGTTAGATCTGTCTCCGTCTGACCGGAGCAGTACAGATACAGTGATGATGATGATGATGATGATGTTGATGAAGGCCCGTTTGCAAACCAGAGTCAATGTGCGCAGCCGAACATACTCGCGCATAGAAGGGAAGAATTATAAACTGGAATCATCACAAACATTAGTTTCCCTCAGACATTAAAGACACGAACATGATGAGAAACGTTCATTAGAAACTATGTGTTTCTGATGGGTGGAAGCCGTTATAACCACGCAGACCTGAAGCTCCTCTCCTGAGGAGGAGACAGGTTACAGGTCTTTTTTTTTTCCTGTTTTATTATGGTTCTGATTTTACAAAGGCATGTCATATTAGCTGTTTTTATTACTCTTAAGTCTGTATTTTAATACTTGTAGTTCTTATTTGTTCTTATTGACATTTATTTGATTTAGTCTTTTAACATCAACTCTAGTGTTTTTCTCATGGGGGTCCTTCACGCTGGGAGCTTTGCTTTTTGGTCTGTGGGGTTGTTTCCATTGGGGGGCTCTCTTGGTTGGGGTGGCTGGGGGGTCCTGCTCTGCAATTGTATGGTTGTGGTGTGGGCCCCTGGCGGCCAGGACCTGGGGGGTCCCCCTGGTGGTGGCTTCGGAGACCATGATGGCTCCCAGTGTGGACAGATCCCCAAGATATCGTTTCCTCACAGCAGCGCCAGACCAGGTTATATTTATTAAGTTATAACAAATACTGAGGGAGGTTGTATGCATGTGTCTGTGTGTGGGGGAGGTAGAGAATTGTGTAATTGTTTGTCTAATTGTCATTTTATTAAAATGTTGATTATAATATGTAAAGCACTTTGTGCTACATTTGTATGAAAAGTGCTTTATAAATAAATTTCATTCATTCATTTATTCATAAAACCTGAAGTGAATGGATGTCTCCTATATTATTAATAGAATTAAAGATAAGTATGACTGGATATTTTTGTGTAGCTGGGTGTATACTGTATGTGCATGTTAGAAGTGAACAAGGATTAAATTTGTGGCTCGAAAATTTACTATAAAAATAATATTGAATACTTTTGAATTTTTATCGGTGGGCACACATATATATACATACATATATATATATATATATATATATATATATATATATATATATATATATATATATATATATATATATATATATAGGGAGTGCAGAATTGTTAGGCAAATGAGTATTTTGACCACATCATCCGCTTTAAGCATGTTGTCTTATACCAAGCTGGAGTGTTGATGTCATTAGACCACACCCCTTCTCATTCCAGAGATGCACATCACCTGATATGCTTAATTGTTAGTAGGCTTTGGGCATATACAGCTTGGAGTAAGACAACATGCATAAAAAGGATAATGTGGTCAAAAAACTCATTTGCCTAATAATTCTGCACTCCCTGTACACACACACACACACACACACACACATATATATATATATATATATATATATATATATATATATATATATATATATATATATATATATATATATATATATTATATATATATATATATACATACATACACTGTGCCTTTTTATTTATTTAAAAAGGCATAGTGCATATTAATGAACATAAGATATAAATACATTGGATTATAGCAATGCTTATTTCCATCTTTAGTCCCTGAGCAAGTCAACACCAACACACACAAAAATAAAAGTAATAAGAACACTAATAACATTAAAACTTAAGGAATAAAAAAAGAAGACCAGGGTACACAAGAGTAAAAGCAGTAAAAAAAAAAAAAAAAGAATAAAAATGAGAATAAAGGTAGTGTTGATGTCTCAAAAATGAAAATAATCATATTCATGTATACATAAATCAAATCAAACTTTATTTATAAAGCACTTTTCCTGCCAAAGGCAACCCAAAGAACTTTTCAAGACAATCAAAACAAATGCATTTTTAAAATAAAAAACAGGCCTTCACACACCCAAGCACAAAACACAGCACACATAACTAGAAACATTTGCACACACACACGACCCCCCCCCCCCCCCCCCCCCCCCCCCCCCCCACACACACACACACACACCCACCCACTGCTCTGTGCGTGTAGTTTCCAACCCTTAAAATAAAACAAAAACACTAAGAGTAATGAACATCTGGCTTGACCTACTGTGAGGAAGTGATATCTTGGGGATCCGTTCACTCCAGGAGCCAGACATGGTCCCAGAGGGTATTTCTGCAGGGACCAACCAGATCAGAGCAGGCCGGGGTCCACACCACAGTGGTAGGGCTGCAGTACCAGGACCCAGCCACCAGGACAGGGGCAGCCACCCGCCAGCTCTCTCCAGACCAAGTAGGCAAAGCTCCCAGAGTGAAGGATCCCCATGAGGAAACACTGGTGTTAAATATTAAAACAGATAAAATAAGTGGACAGATAAGAGCAACATGGGAAAATAAACAGTTATTCATAAAATGATTTGCTAAATGAGTCAATAAAATCTAAAATAACTTTTACATAACAAAAAATAAAATAGAGTTAACGTTAAATAAGTAAAATTAAATCAAATCAAAAAGTTAAGTTAAAAAGGTATACATACACATACTTATCTCATATATACTGTAAATATATATACACACATACATATATAGTATATATATATATATATATATATATATATACTGTATACACATACACATGCTGTACACATATATACATACATTCATACATATACATGTATATTTTCCCATGTCCATTCACATACATACACACACCTATATACACATATACCTGAAGCTGCAAACAAGAAAGAAACCTTATGCTTGTTGTGAGAACAAATTTGATTTTCTAATAAGCATAGTTTTAGATGTTTTTCAAAAAGTTTGAGGGTGGAAATCTTTCACAGGAGATTCTGTGAAATGATTTAGGATTTATTCTCTATTTGTCTGTGTTGTGTGCTTGCAACAATGCTGGATTAAATAAAATAAAAAAGCAAGAGATTCTGTTGTTCTCAGATAGGGATGAAAGTGAATCATTTCTACTGATGAAAAGACTTTCCAGGAGCAATCTGTGAGATGATTTACTGTAAAGCATCAATTCATATAGGTTTCATATGGAAAGATGTTGTCCTTGGCCATGTGGTATTTGATGTCTTGTAATAAAATGTAGATAAGGAGCTTTCACTGAATGCAAGTGTCTGTCAATCCCTTGTCAACCTATTGAAAACCAATCCTGTCAGATTTATGTGGAGATTACTGTGTTTGTAACTGGTGTGAGTGGGCTGAAACTGCCCTTTGCAGCTGTGCAAAATCCTACAGACAAAAGAGAGGTCAGGCACAAAATAGAATAAAACACAGCAACCCCAAAGCAAAGCCAAATCTCCACGACGGAACATAAAATCCCACTGTGAAAGGAGGAGGAAAAATGTTGCATTGTAAACCACACAATAGCAGGAGGCTCCATCTCAATAGCAGAGAGGGGAGCCTGTTAAAAAGAGGCGCATATCAGAAAGGACAGGTGGAGATAAGATTGCAGTGTGGATGGAGTTTGGGAGGAGGGAAGGAGCCAGAGAATGGAAAGGCAGTGTGCAAGAACTGATTTGAACAATTTCAACAAGTGTGCTGCTTTGCTTGTCATTGATTACTCACAGTTAAGCCATATGCAGAGGCAAGTTACTCATCCACATGAGGTTCAAAATGTTTTGCTTCTTTTAGATGTTAATCGAACATGTGTGATCACTTTTTTAATCGATTCATTTTTTAAATGATCAGTTGCATTGCCACAGTATCAATTAACAATGACAATGCTTTCATAAAAATCCAAATTTTCAAAGGGATGTTTTTCTTGAAGTTGAGGGCTGAAGATGAAGATACAGAAGCAGTAGGTCCTTTAAGTCAAAATGTGTGTCATAAAATAGACAAAAAATTATATGCTTGATCAGGACATGTGATGGACTGGCGACCACTTCCTCTTGCAGATAGATTAGATAAGATAAGATAGATAGATAGATAGATAGATAGATAGATAGATAGATAGATAGATAGATAGATAGATAGAAGAAGAAGAAGAAAAAGCAGACAGGCAGACAGATAGACAGATAGACAGATAGATAGATAGATAGATAGATAGATAGATAGATAGATAAAAATTTACAGCATAAAGCCCTCATACATTCACTCGACACATATTTATCCCTGTCAGGATGTTTTGTTAGGGCAGTTGTTTGGATATCTTCATCACTCACTAACTGGCTATCAATACACAGGTAGTTTTGAATGCACACAGGCCGAGACAGTATGCCAGATGGCTGCTGAATTAGTCAATGTTTGAAGGCAGCAAAATGTGAAAATCAGCCAAAGTTTAGTCGTTCACCTTTTAAAAAGGCACTGCTAAACTTAAGCAGATTTTCCTCGGTGATATGCTGCCTAATGATGGCTAATTAGACATCCATCTTATATCCTACATGTACTCTGAGCTTTCTCCCAAGAGTAAGGCCCAATTTCAATTCCTATTTTCATCCCTACCCCTAGCCCTTCGTTTTGCGCGTTCATGTGAAGGGGTAGTGTCACGATTCTGGTTCAGACCAAGCGGGGAGGGGGAGTGGTAGGGCTATCTGGTCCTCAAAATGGTGATTTTCCAGGGGCACACTATAAAACAAGTGGTATGATATTACCCACAATTTCATGTAAAATACGGGCAAAATGTCAAGGAAATTGGCTGTGGCAGCCAAAGAAACACAAAAATGTGAGTAATTTTTTAAAATTAAATATGAAAATTGTATTTTAAGGTCGCTTTAATGTATTACAGTTTTATTACAAATCTGAAAAAAAATTGTTGGTTTTGTAACGTTAACGTTGAGCTTGAGTCGAAGGTGTCTTCTTTTCTTTTCATTTTTACATTTTTCAGGCCAAAACTGAGAAAAATAATCCAATCACCCAGGAACGGGTGATTGGAACTCTTCTGGAAACAGCCGTGATCTCAGTTTACTGCACCACAGACAGCTATTGGGGATGCATTAGGATTTGAGAGGGTTGTCCCATTTATTAGGGGAATAATTCAATCCCTCGCAGTCCATCTCAAGTGCTAGAGCCAAGGGGAAGGGTTAGGGGCCAAGGGCGACGGCTAAGGTTGGAATTGGAATTTACCCTAAAAGTCAATCCCATGTTCAATCAAACCATCAATAAATCTTCATTTATGAAGAAACTTTTTCATTCATAGAAACGCAACACAGTGATTTACATTAAAAAACATAAGCAGAAAAAAAAATCTGTCGGCTCTTGGTCCCTTTCTCTCTTTATTTTGTTCTCTGCTTCCAATAAGTCTTCATTGGTTTCTACGATGAATCTGCCATGGTGATCAATGTGTTGTTATCCAGTTGCTTGTGTATAATGTGATGAATAAAGCGAAACTCAGCTGTAAAGTGATGTGGCGTCTCAGGAGCAAAAGTTGTGAAGTGTGGTTCCTCAGTCTCACGACGCTGCTGGGCAACGATGTCTCAGGAATGTGCTTAATAAATGTCACCATGCCATCAAAACGAGTCAGAAGCACATATTTTCAAGGTCAGAAAGTTCCATAGCGCTACAAGACCTTTTATTCTGAATCATCTTATTTCGAGTGCATCCCGGAGGGGTCAGCTGGTATGAAATGAATAAACCATTGTGAATCAAATACGTTTCTATGGGACACATAATAAGAGAAGTGACAGAAAACATACAGCTGACCTTTTCATTTCTTGGAACATATCTTAGTAACTGTTTGATGACACGAGGAGCCCAAAGAATCCAGAGAAGGATGAAACAAGAAGAGAAATACACTGATAAGAACAGTATGCATGGATTTTTGTCTGAAAGGAAGGGAGAAGTAAATAATAATTTCATAATTTTATCACAGAATGTTTTCAAAGGATAGTACCAACTGTATTTTGTTCCAGCTTCAGTCATGGGCAGAAGATAATGTAAAGTTACTTAATGAAACGCTGTTATGACCCACAAGAAGTTGTGCTAACGCTTCTGTTAAAACTACACACCTTATCAACCAGTCAAGCATTAGGAACCGAGACGTTGTTGGCCTTCACATATCAGTTCAGTTCAGTAATGCTTTTAATGTTTTATGGAAAGCACTTTGAATGTCTTATACATGAAATATGCTACACAATAAACTCGTCTTGCATCACCTTGCCTCATGACACATTACAGCAATCCACCTATGTTTCATCCCTTCCTTACATTCACTGTCTGCTGGCTGTATAAAGTCCCGTTTGCTCCATTTATTTCCATTGCCTTGTTATTTATGGCTGCAGCGTTGCTTAAAATGGCGTATATATTAGTAGCGTCAAGGAAGCTGGAGCGCATCATTGTCATTCAGTGAGCAAGTCAGCTCTGACTCATATGGGGTGTACTTAAACTTCATTGCCGATCTGTCTCATGATCTCACGCCTCATATTTACCAACCACACAATATTTATTTATTTATTTCCTCTTGCCCTGCAGTGTATTTTCATTTACTGTCTGAGACAGCCACATCTACTTACTGCTGTTAATTCTCTTCATCTTCTCTTGTTCTCCTCTAGGATGAAAAAAACCAAGTGTTGATCACAAATGCCTGGCTGCAGCTGGTACGTCTCATATCCAAGTGCTTGTTGTGTGATTACTGTGTGATAATTGTCATTTAGGGCATTTTTGGCAGATGCAAGTTTTTTTTTCCCCTGTAGCACTTGTGACTAAAAGCCACAGTTAACATGCTTAACGGCAAATCTTCAGGGCTTCGTGTGACAGTAATGCAATTTTGGAGTTTATCTCAGACATTCTGTCAAATTCCTTTTACACTTGTTTTTCTTTTATTGCTAGGCTGTTGAGTTGGGTCCAACACTATGTTTTGCAGAATAACATTTATAAGAAATGATAACATGAATATTTCAGTATTATGTCTAAAGAAGATGGGGAAAGGAAATGTTTTTTGAGGATATTCAGACTCATTTCTTAGAAATCAGGAGCATTCTTTACTCCTTCATATTAGAGATCTAAGAGATATTCATGTTAGTTTTATTACACCTGTCAAGATATCCATTTTACCACAGAGCAAAAAATGTTTGGCCCAAATTTGGCTGAAGTGGGGAATTTTGTTCGGCCCAAATTTTGATCCTTGACTTACATCAGAGTTCAGAGTTCAGCTGCCAGAACTCGGCCACACTGTATGATCATCACATTTGACCAACAAGGAAATTGCCATAAAGAAGGCTTCCTGTATTAGGACCACTTCTGGCCCACAAAATGCTTGCTGTAATCCATGCTATAACTTGCATTTGGACCACCTGTGGGCCACAGAAGACTGGCCTTAATACAAACCTGGCACTCAACACCTGGTCCAATTCTGGCCCACACAACTCCTGCCAGGGCCCTACCTGAGCCAAAAGTGCTAAAAGTAGCCCGGATTTGGCCCAAACGTGCCAGCTATCTGAGGTGGCTTTTCCACAAATGCAGTTTGCACTCAAAGTTAATGAATATTTGCAATGCGGAAGGAAGAGGGTTACTACTATTGTTGACTGGTTAGATTTTGGTTTAGCTGATTAAAAATGGTCAAATCTGGTAGGAAAGTACAGAGGTGAAGAGAGAATGAACAAGAAAAAAGGATCAAACCAGCAGCAATTCAATTACATCTCTTAATTAACAAGCTGCTTTGTGCCTGAATCCATGTATCTTAATATAATCTGAGTGCATACAACTAAATAGGGGATCATCACACTTCCGTGTTCTGGTTTCCGGAACTTGAAACATTCAGCCGCTTCCTCTTCCGGGCCAGTTCAATGTCCCTGCTCTGTTCCACTTTGTAAATTGAATAAACGCCAACCCTACTTAAATTTTCATGGATTCCCGACTGAAGTGATACTAAGGAAGAAGTGGATCAAAGTGATTCGCCGGAGTGAAGGGTTTGTAGCCGGCACTTCAATGATGCAGACTACACAGTTAGCGTTAGCAGACTAGCGTTAGCAGGCTAGCGTTTGCTGACGTGCCTAACTTTGTGCTTCTTTAAACACACAAGCATCTGAAAATCGGGTCTGTACCTTCCCGTTTCCAGTGGAACAACTGGGGACTGCCAAGAAAGGAGACGCTTTCTGATGCTTGTGTGTTTTCAGCCGCACAAAGTTAGGCACATCATCAAACGCTAGCTGGCTAACACTAGCCTGCTAACATCAGCTCTGTAGTCTGCCGGCTACAAACAAACGTGCTACGTTGTTTTATTATAAAGTTCGGCCCTTCACCCCAGCAAATCGATCGCTTTGATCCACTTCTTCCTTAGCATCACTTCAGTCGGGAATCATTGAAAACTTAAGTATGGTTGGCGTTTATCCGATTTACAAAGTGTAACAGACCAGGGACATTGGATTCAGCTATCGTTAAAAATGGCCCGGAAGAGGAAACGCCTAGATTCCGAAAAGTTCCGGAAAGTGTGATAATCCCCTATACATTGAATCGTATTTCTTTGATTGTGGCTTCGAAATTGCAAGATGAAAATAGCTTTGTAGTTAATTGTTCAGCCCATGAAGGAGCTAATGTTACTTTACATAAACACGACTAAACTTTTTCAGATTTTCTCAAAGAGATGCCCCCTAATGACGACCTCTTTAGTATCCAACCTGCATCTACTCTTAGCTTTCTCCAACTGGTAAAAGTCAGTCCAATGTTATAGATGGGTTTCCGAGCCATGTCACAAATAGGATGCGCACGCAACCAGGGGGCAAGAAAACACAGGAAAAGCATTATTGAACTATGAGATGACCTGTGTTTACATGCAAGACTCGACTCTAATGCAGATGAGGTCAAGATATGACGTGAAAGTGTCGGGGAAATATAATGTTTGAGTCCTGATATTTGTTCTGTTGCAAAAATCAAAACGTTAATGCATGTAAACAGTTGAAAATGGTGAAAATAGGACAGTAGGAGTGACTGTCTTCAGAAAACCGGGTGATGACTCCCTTGCCGAGTTTGTGTAATGGTAATAGAAACACAAAAACGGCAACGTTGCGTCGATATTTTTTTTTTATTCGTCATCAAAATACAGATTTATTCAATATCATTTAAAACACAATGATCTCTGCTTGTTTCGTCAGGTTACTTTACATTTTTATGAATGGCATGAGTGTGTGTTTGGCCATAGACTGCAGTACAAACACAGGCTTTTTTGCTCCCAGGTTGTGCACGCAACTGCCAATGTTTGTAAACGGGAAACTCATCTATTTGTTCCTCTCTCTTTTCCTTCTTATTTTCCTCTCTTCTTCCAATAATGTCCTTCTGAGTTTTTTAATTTAATGCTTCCGACATGGTGCATGTTCAAAACTGCCAGTGTGTCGATATCTAATCGCTGGCATGTGATGCTATGAAGTGTTGCACCATCCTGGGGAAAAAAAAGAAGTGTGGTCTCCCAGCCTGGGGATGCTGCTGGGAAATACCAGCTCCAGCAAAGTCTATTATAAATCTCTATTTGCCATTAAAATTAGTCAGAAACACACATTTTAAAGTCAGAAAGTCATGTAGTGTTACTTTAAATTGTGGGTTGTTAAAAAAAAATTGACTCATTCCTGAAGCCTGTTACTACAACTTTTCTTAACAATTGCTACAACAATTTTGCAGCACACAAAAGTTAATTTGACCTGTTTGTGGTTGGTAAGTTGTGACTGGACTGTTCTTCTAACCAGATTCTCAAAGATGCCAGTTGAATCCTTCCATCTGGGAACTGAGCTACTTACTGTAGGATCCTCATAATGGGCAGGATAAACTAGACATTAATGGTACATGGAATATGTATTACAATGCTCAGTAGCTTGAGGAAAATGTTACATCAGCCCAGCCAGATAGGTACAGCAACCTCATTACCGCAGAAGCCCCAGTCAGAAGAAGCCATTAATGATGTTACAGTCAGGTTGAGTTGGCTGCTGATCTGGCTACAGGTTATGAATTTATCAATTATTCAGGAAGCTACCTCTTTAATACCAGCATCTACTTTGGTGCAATGGCTTATGAGGGTTTTGCAGATGCAGCAGTTTCTGAAGGATACTTAGGAAGTACATTACCCATCTCACAGTCAGTCACTCAAATAGTCAGTCTGAAAAGGGGGCAGGTCTACCTCCACCGCATCATGAATTGTTTTAGGATTACAGCTTTATCCAAAAATTAACATCCCACTTTTATTTAGCGGTGAGAGTTGTAATGAGGTTAGGATTTTTTTAAGACGTGTGTGTGTGTGTGAGCTCCATTATAGTCATGTTTTAGTGTACGGATGATGGAGTTCCTGCTTAACAGCCATTTTATCATAACAAAAAGCTGTTTCGGGGTTTGATCTACCTCCAGAGCATTGCAGTGGTAGTTAATGTAATCACTTACTGCTCTGGAAATAATAATAACAACAAAGAGGAAATTAAATGTGTCTTTCTAGGAACTGTGCTCTTGTTAGGCTTTAAGATTTGCATGCTTGAGCTGCTTTGTGTTGCAGAAATTGTCCATGTGGAAACTGGAAAAAAATAGCAAACTACATTATCCCTAGGTAGGCAGAATATTATGAAGGGACAAGGTGTAAAGACATAAAATCAGCGCTCATCTGCTCCAGTGGAGGTGCTTTAAGGTGGAAGCACATGTCTTGTGGGGGGAAAGAAAAAGGAAAAAGAAACTAGAATTCGACCCACTATTTTAACTGCCAGTACTGTTAGATTTGTGCTACAGAATTGCCACATTTCTTTCCTGCATGCTGATCTTCCATTCACAGAGTCTATTTCTCAGCCTCTTAATAAGAAACTCTACTCCTCTCAAATTAGTGATGCTTTCTAAAACTGCTGTTACATAACTTCAGACCTATTCTTAGACAGCTGCTACCTTATGTAGCCTGGTGTCCTTCTCATTTGTTCCTGACAGACAATGAAGTTAGTGAGCTGTGATTAGTTATGTTGGCTTCTAGTTATAATTTCCCAGCCAATGAACATGAAAAGAAGCACCAAACTGCCAAAGCACATAGATGACAAGTGTAGTGATTAAGTCATTAGACGCATGAGTGGAGACATATGTCAGCAGCCATGTTGGATGGATGAAATCTCTTTGAAGAGATTTTTTTTTCTTTTTGTTAAATACCTTTATGGACAGAGGCACATTTGCATGATGAGATGGCATGGAGACATGTTCTAATGCACATATATAAACAGTCCGGAGGGAAGATCCATCCAAATGAAGGAAGCGCAGTAGTGCACACATACGATGAGTTCACAAGCATGAACGTGCACAGACAGACATAAAGGCACAACAAGATGACTGAAGTGGGCTGTAGCTATATTAGCAACAGGACTGTGGTTGCTCCATAGGGAAGATGCCCTATGGCTTCAACATCCAAACAACTCCATCTGTGCAACTTATACACAAACAGGAAAAAAAAACATTAAAGCAAAACACACTCATAGTATACCAAAAAGCACAATATTCACACCTTCACAGATAATTTTAAACTATAAATAATGAGAAAAGGGAGACAAAAAGAAGACACTGCATGATTTTATATATTTTCTTGCTGGGCTCACTTCACCCCATTGCTGAATGGCTCAGGCTCAGATGGGAGTGCAGGGGTTAGTGCCAACAACTGTTGGCTTGGCAGCATTTTGGTGCCAACATTCATTATCAGTGTAAGAGACAGAGTGTCGCAGCCAACAGCTAATAGCCTATGTAATGGGAAAACGTTTGGCTTGACAGCTTAATGTTCATCGTACTTGTTTTTAAGAAAAAGACAATTCTTCCGCTCTCAGTCTTGCAATTGGCTGAATATATATTTAATTAAAACCATTATGATGCACAGATGAAGCAGTATGTGCATCATTACGCCATCACTAGTCAAGCTGCGATGGTTTTACTGTCACAGCTGTGGAAATTGCAAAGCGATGGCTTTGCCAAACAAGGCATCAATGACAGTTGGGGTACAAAACAAATAATCATACCGCAATGAAGATTTTTAAATATGCTTATCATTTTATGTCCTCTTTTCCGTCCAGTCATTTCATAACTTTTCTTTTTTTTTTTAAATATTGCTCTGTTGTTTGTTCCAGTATTGGACAGATGTTTACCTGTCATGGAACCCAGAGAACTACCCTGGTGTCCAGAACCTCCGCTTCCCCTCCAATCTGGTTTGGGTTCCAGATATTCTCCTCTATAACAGGTAGGCTTCACTTTTTCCTGCTGTGACATGAAGCAATCTGATGCTTAATGACACTTTTTATCTGTTCACTTCACTGAAGATGGAAACAGCTCTTATGTGTTTTATTGATTTTAACAATAAGTTACTGCAGAGTTCTCCAAATACTATGAGGAACAACATGGAAACATCCCGGGCTTCTTCTGCAGAGCTAAAAAAAAAAAAAAAAGCACTCAATTCCACCTATTATCTGGGTAAAGAAGATTTCACAAATTTTATAAAAGGGACAAAGAAAAAAAAAGGGGGGGGGGGGGGGGGTCTTAAAAGTTATTCAGTGTTTTGTTACGAAACATTAGTCGGACCCCCCCGACAGTTGGGTCCCTCTTGTTAATTTTGCTCTTCTTGTCTGAATTTTGCAGATTTACAGAATTACAGCAGCAGTATCTGTCAGAGTGAGGTATTGTTTAACCATTTTGCTTTTAAAATCATCTCTATCAGCTTTTGTACATTACACAATGGTGATTTGATCAAATAGATCAATTTTATGGAAAAGATGGAGAAAGGAAGCCAAACTAATGGAGCTCCTTTTTGTGAGCAATTACTTCCACAGTTGTTGGCTATCAGAATGATCAGAACCATTTATCTTTTGACATATTTTTGTGTGTGTGTGTGTGTGTGTGTGTGTGTATTCTCCCGATTGTCATCAAGTTTTGGGGTTCTTACTTCTCTTGTGCTTTCTTGCTTACACCAGTTTGTTTTCTGCTGTGGTCAGATATAATACTCTGGCTTTCTCTGTTTGTCTTTGTCCAATAACACAGCAGGAGGAAATATTCTGCAGTCTGCAGATGAAATTTCTCTCCAGGTCACTGCCGCATTTAATGAGATGATTGAGGTGACTCCCTGTGGGAGGACATAAACCATAACTCCCAGGAGCCTTTACATCTGTTGTCTGTAAATTCCAGAAAAGTGGAAAATGTGATGTTAAGTGGCTGGAAATGTCAGCGGAGAGGCTTATATACCAATAATACTTCCAGCTTAAGAAGATAAAACATAATCCATATTCAATTTCTGTCATTTTATCCCTATCTTTACTTTCGCTCTCGTATTTAACTGATATGAAGATGTGAAACTCTTTTCTTTTTATTGCTTTGGCATTGAATGGAACTTCTGTATAAAAGGGAAATAATCTCTTTCTTAAAACAGCTCAGTGGGCTCTTTGATTCAGAGGTTGGTCTAAGCAAACCTCTTTTCTGTTCAGCCTGTTTGGATGTAGATAAGCCTTCTGTGCTTATTGCCCTGCTTGGCCAGATTACAGCAGTACAAAGCAGTCAGGTTGTAAGGTGTTTGTGTGATTGCTTTGCACAAAGTGGTCTGAACCTGCACAGCTCTGAAGCGCTCAAAGACCTCCCACATCTTTGGGTTTTAACCTTTTCTATGTCAACATATTTGTCCAACAACACAATGTGATTTTCAGGTTTTTGTAAAAGCTTTGTAGCAGCCAGCACGGTAAATAAATGAATAACGGCAAGAACATTAACCCCTTTTGTAAAACAGCTGTGACCAAATGAAATCACAGCAGCAGCACCCCGAGTGTGCTGTTAATTTATCTGGCACATTTGAGGATTGTGATGTCCCAAAGGACTAAACTTAGAGGGATAAAAAAGGAAATCAGACATTTTGTCCTTCTTTACTTTTTCTTATTTTTCAAAAATTCTCAAGTGTTCTTACTTTTGAATGAATACGAAGGACTACTCCTCCTTCTGTTTCGAAGGTTTTTGCAGTGGAAAAGGTTCATTTGCATTTTCTTACAGCAAATAAAATGATGGAAAAAGCCACAGGTTGATTGAGAACTTCCATTGCTGAATATGAATCACAGAAATGTGCTGGAAGAGACACCATATTAGTTTTCTTTTTACCTTTATGTGGCTAAAACTGCTCTTTTTACCGAGTTGCTTGTCTGTATAAAACACCAAAGGAGAGAGGCTGTGACTGTGGATCGTTCTTCTAACTGTCAAGCCCAAACAGCAGGTATTTAACTGGAGTGTGCTGTTTTTATAGCATCGATTGTCCTCATGTCTCCACAGAATTGCACACTCTCTTTCTTACACATTCACGCCTCAGGAACTGGACTTGTAATGGGAAAAAGACAGCATGACATGAGGCAGAGATAGATTTGACTGATGGGCTTTTAGCTCCTCCAAGATGACTGAAGATTGTTTCATGAAGGAGAGATGGAGACAGATTTCCAGTTTGGCTGGAGTTGTGTGTGTCACAGAGGAGGAGGGAGAGCAAAGGAGACAGGGGTGAGGTTTGGGAAATCTAACTGAGATGACACAGAACATTAAGCTGCTTACGGTGGGGATCACCGATCACAAACAATAATGACAAGAGTCCTGACACCGACCCAGATTGAATCCGACATTCTTTATGCATTCAGCATCAATCCTGGGTAAAATTGCTTGCTCCTCTTTTTATGAATAAAGAATATGAGAAGAAGAGATCAAAATGATGAAATAAAGATTCAATGCAGTTTTATGAAAAATAAGGTCATTGCAGTTGCAAGACTTGGTCACAAAAGTAAAAGCAAAGAAAAAATAACTAGAAAAACTGTTAAATCAAGCATTTGAAGAGTGTGGGATGAAATTTATGAAGGTGTTTGCTCTTTTTTTTACAGTTTGGTTATACAGTTTTCTATTGTTCAGATATATTCAGCAAACATACAATAGTAGCCTTCTTCATAATTGGAATAACATCCAGCGTTTATAAAAATTCACATGCCTGGTGATTTATTGTGTTGTAGAATAATAGGAGTAAAAATATTGTGGTTTGTAAAACTTAACTTCATACTTAATTGCAGAATAGTGGCATGTGATAAATCCAGATTGCCAGCACTCTCTGGCAGCATTAACCATTAAGAAGAGAAACTGTGAAGCAGATTAATTCTCGAACATGAGACATTCCCAGCAAACAGTTTGGTCCGGTCTCTTTCTACCTACAGTATGCTACTAACTGTTCAGTCCAAGTGTAAGACATGCAGTACATATAATATATATAACATAAAATATATATTTTCAATAAGGCATTGTACAAATAAGTGTGTAGAAAATACAAATAGGGCAGAAAAGAATATGAAGCTGCAACTCTTATCAGAACAACTACTTGCATGTTAAAAATGTTCTGGTGTATTTGCTGCCGTGGTCGCGCACAGGTGCACACGCTAGCTTCGTTTACACAGAGCACTTATAATCTGATCAAACACCAATCAGAATTAAATTTTTCATGCAAACATGTCAGCTGATCTGATCGGCCTCGATCGGAAAGAATGTTCAATCTGACCGAGATGGGTGGTTTAAACTTTTTTTATGATCAGATCAGCAGAAAAAAATAACTGCATAAACACTCATTCCGATTGTTTCTGTGGTATATTGTCTCTGCGCATGCTTGAACCACGTGGGGGTTACATGACGTAGCAGATTCAGGGAAGACGGCAGAAGCTAAACAGAACGAGACTGTGGTGGATGCAACTTTTTTGTTAGAGACCGAAAGAGTTGTGGATTATTAACATTGTTACTGTCAAAAGATTTTAAATTAATAGAAAGAAAACCCAACTTCTTCCAAACTGGGAGGCATTGCACATGTCAAAAGCATTATGATTGTATAAATCTGTACATAGTTACAGATTAGATAGTTACAGTTCGATCACTTTTTCCCACGTCCATGTAAGCATGTCAGCTGGAATCTCTGATTGGAAAGATTTCAATAGGATAGATTAATTCTTTGTCCATGTAAATAACTATTGATTATCCACACTTTCAATAAGTTCATGACACTGACGGTATCCAAATATAGCAGCATTCAAAAAAACTCAAATTGATATAAACGAAAAGATGATTTAATGATAAATACAAGAATTTGAAAATGTTGTGTAAGTTAATGCGTCTCATGAACTAGTTCAAAGTTCAGTTTTCACAGGTTAAAATGAATTGCTTTTGTTCATAGTTCACCATTTTGATTTTAAAATAGTTCAAAATGCAGTTCATTTCTTTCCTTTTTTTTTAAGGTTAGACATGAGAAAAAAAAATAAAATAAAGTGTTGAGTCTTGCAATAGATCCAGTTATAGCAGAACTTAAATTCTATGTTGACTACTGTTTACGAGGCACGACACCCGACTGAGCCAAAAAATCAGGCCAATCCAAAAACTGGTTTAAGTGGAAAATTGGGTCAAGATGAGTCAAAAATTGCAGTGTTAGCCCGGCTTAAGTGTTTGCCATCTCATTTCTAAATCAAGTTTTGACCATTTTCTGTTGTTTATAACTGCTGAAAAAAAAGTGACTGGGTTTAACTAAGAAATAGGTCGAGCCTATTGGATAATTACTGCATGGGTGATTTTTTAGCTGGCAAAAGTTATTTAACCCACTGGTGAATGACTTGCTTCTATTTCTAAACAACATGTGGAAAGACACATCATGGTCGTGGAAAAGATGTTAGTCTGTCTGAGAAGGGTCAGATATTGGATAAGAGGTGAAAACATCTAAGGAGATGCAGAAACTACTAAAACTGGGTTCAGAACAGTCCAACGCATATGAAAAACTGGAAGGATAGTGGACATGTTTCACGAAGAAATGGGCGGAAAGGAGATGAAGTGATGAGCATCATGCTAGTGCTACTGTATGGCCTGTGGGGGCAGTGTGATGATCTGGGGTTGCTGCAGTTGCTCAGGTCCAGGTTCAGCAACAGTATGAGCTCAGATAATGAGGTCAGCTGATACCTGAATATACTGAATGACCAGGTTATTCCATCAATGGATGTTTTTTCCTGATGGCACGGCCATATTCCAAGATGACCGTGCCAGAATTTATCGGGCTCAGATTGTGAAAGATGGTTCAGGGATCATCAGACATCATTTTCACACATGGATCGGCCACCACAGAGTCCAGACCTGAACCCCATTGAGAATCTTTGGGATGTGCTGTGGTCAGACTCTACAATCATCATCAAGATCTTGGTGAAAAATTGATGCAACAGGATGCAAATAAATCTGGTGACATTGCAGAAGCTTCTGGAAACACAGCAAATGCTGCCGCAATCAAAGCTAAAGGCTCCAACCAAATGTTAAATGTTTGACCTTTTTTTTGTTGGCGACTTTTTTTTGGCCGGGCAGTGTATTATTAACTATTGTACAGACTATTTGTTGAAAAACAACTATTCTTGCAAAATGCAAATACAATTTTTTTTTCATTTTTTTAAATTAGTGTAGACATTAAAAGATTAAAGGCTAAGGTTAATGTGAGAAAACATTTGTGTGTGTGTGTGTATTGCTTCACCCTTTATTGCCATTTTCATTGTGGTACTATTATTTAGCTTTTATGTTAAAACAGAGTTGACCCTCCATTGCTGAGCAGTTTGTAGCACACTGCAGTTTCAATAATCCTCAAAGGTCTCCGGTTAGAATAGTAACTGTTTTAAGATTACTTTGGGTCCTTCGTGGTTCAGAGCAGTCTTCTTTAAATTGAATCTTTGCCTTTGTTCTCATCTTTGCACACATATACTGCATGTCAGCACGCCACCTACAAGATTTGGTGTTGAGGCTTTTAATCCTCAGTCAGGCAGCAGGTTATGATGGAATCCCTGGGGTGCTGACCTGGAATTATGAAAACCACCCCTGGTGATGTGGAATGCCAGCTCTCTGCAGATACTGCAAGAGGTGGACAGATACCAAAGGTCAGAAGCTTTTGGCTCACTGTGGTGCTCAGCTGGAGTTTTCTAAGAAAGATCAAAAGGTTTGACTTTTTGCTACAGTGCGTGTAAAGTAGAAAAATCCATCTGTTGTTTATACTTGTGCAACAAGCCATGTTTCAAACAGTCTGAGTCGGTCTCGGAGAAGAATCCCGTCTTGAGGCTTCATAACAGACAGTTTGATCTTTGTGCAAGAGCATTTTTTGGATGTTGTAGTTCATTTGGCTTCCCTCAAGATGCGTAGCATGAGGTCAAACCTGAATGTGAGACAGTTGGGATGAAAATCAGCTCTTTTAAGTTTGAGGCTATGGTTCTAAAATGGAAAAAGGTGGAGTGCTCTTTGTGGGTTGATAAATGGCTTCAGGCAGACGTGTAATTGTATTTTGAGGATGTTTTTCATGTGTGATAGTAGGATCGAGGAGACGGATTGGGGCTGATGAATTCACCTGCTGCTCCAGTTTATTGTGAAGAGAGAGCTGACCCAGGTAAAGGTTTTGATCCACTGGCCCAGCCCTCATCTACGGTCATAAGGGTTAGGGTTATGATGAAAGAATGAGATCACAGATACAATCAGCTGAGATGAGGTTGTTTCAGAAGATGGCCAGACTCAGCCTGAGATCAGGCGATGCGTTCACTGGTAGTGGGAATCATTGGACTAATCAGTTCAATCAAATTCCGATGGCAATGATGCAATTTAACATGAACGCATCTTTTTTGCCCTGTTCGACTGCTTGACTACTACTGCTTACTACATGTTAACCATATTTCTATGTAGAGCTGGGCGATATGGGAAAAAGTTCTATCACGATATTGTTCGATATCGATATATATTTTTGACAATCATAAATGTTCTCTGTTACTCTTAAATGAGATTTAAAGATATCAGAGGATTAATTTTATTCAAATATTTATTTTCTGAATTACATGTCTGAATGTGACATGTAACAAACACAGCTGTGTCAGATAAAACGGGCACACAAACAACTCTACATAAATTATAAAAATCTTTATTCTAAAACCAAAATCTTAAAGCTTTCCAGTTTAACAGAAGAACAGAAGCAAAATGGATTTTTTTTTAATTTCATAACAATAAATAAATAATATATTTGATGTTTTAAATAGCACCAATAATACCTTTTGTTTCTGGACAATGGATGATGGAAACTTAAAGGGACTTGAGGAAAGATTAAGAAATGAATCTCGCGACTGCTGGGACTGGCGCTTCAGGTAACTGCAGCCACGAGCCAAGCCGTCACGGGAGCGTGCACAAACTGAAGCTATAGTGTTGTTTACTGACCTTTTTCTCCTTAGTTACACTTTTTAGTGGTCTTTCAGTCAGTCTTTCAGTGTGTCTTTTATGCAGAGGGTACTGGTTGGATTTAGTGTGTGGCCACAGACCAAACTGCATTTTCACAGTTTTGAGTTCAACCTTTTGCATTCCTCAACCTTTTGTGTGTTATTAATTAACAGTTAAAAGAATGAAATTTTTGACAATTGTGATTTGACTTGTCCATGTCTGCATTGTGATGCATTAACTTCTCCCTGCACACCGCCTCCAAACACACACTATAAAGCCACTACTCCTTCGTATCAAAAGGAGTCAGCAGAGGTGGTTTAGGCATCTGACGAGGAGGCCTCCTGAGGATTTTTTTTTTTTTGCACCCTACTGATAAGGGACCTCAGGACATACCCTGGAGTTGCTTGATAGAATATATCCCTTCTGGTCTGGGAAAACCTCAGGATCCCCCTGGAATAGCTGAAGGGTTGTCACTACAAGCAGACCTCAGATAAGAGCTCAAAAATGGATGGATGGATGGATGGATGGATGGATGGATGGATGGATGGATGGATGGATGGATGGATGGATGGATGGATGGATGGATGGATGGATGGATGGATGGATAGATAGATAGATATCTCTTCAGCTATCCTAGCCAAGACAGTGGATATTAGGCCTGGATCCAAACATGACAGTGGTAGAACTGCTCTTCAAAATCTAACTCAAACATTTTATCCTTGCCTCAAAAAAAGCACTTCAAAAGTTCAACTGATGTCAACAGCTGTAAGAAACTGCATGCCAAATAGAAACGGGGCACTAACGACTAAATTGCAAAAAAACATGAGATTATATGTGTGAATTATGCATAACAGAGATTATTCAACTAAAATTTGCATTACATCAATTCCTCAAGAGGCAGGTCAGTTTTGGAAACAGGTCTGTCACAACTTTCATGTCAGGTGTATTTTAACGGTATCTGTCAACATAACACAGGTTTGTTAAATGCTCCATTTCAACAGCTCTGCATCACATTTCTTAATTTGGGTTAGTAGGAGAAGACATGCATGTTTTTCATGCATTATCTAGAAATAAAAAAAACACTAATCTCAGACGTTGATTTATTAAGAAGACTGAGGCTGAGAGAAAACAACAACCAGAGGGGTGTTTTCTTTGCAGCCAACATTAAACTGTAAACCAAGCAAAGGCTTTCCTTTTGGCAATGACAAAATGACGTATGAGACGCGGTGACGCAGTCCAGCTGGAAGTTAGAAAAACGTTGCATATTTTGCCCTGTCCGTCCCTTCTTCCCTTACAGTACTGAGCCCAGCAGCAAGTGCAGGATGAAAGGCACTGTCTGCAAGAACCCTGTGAGGCTGGGAGTTGGCTTTTAATGTACTGGTGTCAGCATAACAACCAGGATGGACAGTTTAAGGGGAAATGAAGGGCATTGCATAAAAAAAGAATTAGAATTAGTGAAATGCATCCTCCTTGTTAACCTGCTATTTACAGTATGAGTGTTTGCAGGTGGGTGGAACCAGGTTGTCGAGTTTATGAAGCAGCTGAGCTTTTACACAATACTGTATGAAGTTTGAATAGCAGATTCACTTTGGGCTTAGCAGATGTATTATTTCCTTTTTGTCTCTCATTTTCTCTTGTTTTTTATTCACACAGGATTATGATATATTGTTTGCAAGTAAATTGTGTGCAGTTTCTTTTTATGTGTCTTAGTTTTCTTGGGCAATATATCTCATTCCCTAGCAAAAAAAAAGGGAATCGTACAAAAGAAGAATCCCATAAAGGGGAAATTGTTACATCTAGATGGGAAGGTTTGATCATGGTCTTATCTGGAATTTCTTGATCAAATACTGCACATTTTCATTCACGCATTCATCCACGACTACTTTTTTTTGTCTTCGCTCGTGCGTAACAAAACACAAACTTTCCAGACTTCAGGTAATTCAACATGCTGCTGCCACATTCCTCATTAATCCAAACAAAGAGCTTATTTAATTCCCAATTCTTGCTTCATTAGCCTACACAGGCTTCATGCTTTAGAAAAACATTTAAAGATTTTATCCCCCTGTAAGAGCTGGCCTCTGAGTGTATGAATATATATTCTCTTATAAGCCTAAACCCTAAGACTGGATTAAAGTGCTCTGAATCACTTTTCTCCTCTGCAAATTCCATATTTATGCCCTGATCCTGAAACTGAGAAATTAAACCTTCTCATTTGCTTTCCAATATACACCTCAGATAAATACACCCTGAATACCATTACAAGGCTAATTACAGGTAATATGGCAATTTTTTTTTCAGGTGGTAAATGAAAGTGATTATGGCTGTGATTGCAGAGTATTCTCACAGCCGCTTTGTTTTTCCACCTCTCTGCCAAGTGAAAGGAGTGATTAGATTCAAATGATTGATTTAGAGGCTATAAATTGGCATCGGGTAAAGCCTTGTACTCTTATAAGCCTCCTGGGCTCGACACCAAGCGCACTTCACCAAAATTTATGTTCTACCCGTTGAGCAAAAAGCCCTCACTAAGAATTTTAGTATGCTCCCTACATTCTCTGTCTGCCTCCAGCCTCATACTTTAAGAGGAAGAGTTATAATAACAGACATTACCAAACGCTGGTTTGAGTCAAGCTGCTGTTTGGCTCTGGATAAACATCCATTCCTTGTTTAAAATGTGTCTATCTACAATTACTTCATCCAGTTATTTTAGGGTCGCAACATGCTAACTAAGGACTAAATATTAATAGCTATGTTTACATGGACCCAAATATACAGATTGCAATTGGTTTAAAAGCTCTATCAGAATGAAAAGGATCCATGTAAACAAATCTTAAGTGCCAAACCGGAAGGATTTTTATACAGTTTGACAGAAGTAGAACATTTCTTTTCCCATACGATTGTGTGATCACATAAATGTTGAATTTAAAAGATGTGAGGTTCGATGTTACAGTCCATGCTCCGACTTGCTGCAAACGTGCAATGAGTGACGTTTCCTCCCTTTGGAAGATGCAGGGAACAACTAAATTCTCTGGACAGCAGCAGAAAGTTTGTCTTTAATTCACACTCCGTCTCTACATCTTTTTCTCTTTGTTGTTTGCAGTAGGAGCATGAGTATCAGTTGCTGCTCGATTAAAGCACTGCAGAAACCACAACGATGGTGATCAGTTTTTTAGACCTCCGTTTTTGAGAAATAATGTGATGTAACATCATTCTGCCTAAATGTTATTGCATGTACATACTAGAGCAGAATAGATTAGATCCCATGTAAACAGCTGCCCTGAAGTCTTATTTTGGAATGATTTCAATCCAAAAAGGGGAAAAATCTCCATATAAACGTGGCTATTGTTACGACCCGAGCAATCTCCAGTGGCCAACTGTGAAGCTACCCGAAAAAAGGAAATATTTGTAGTTCTCTCTTCCTCCGCTAGGGGCTGGCTGCAAAACGTTAAAAAAGACAACTTTACAGTAGAAATAAACATGTTTACAGCCTGGTTCAAAAAATCATTTTAGGTTTAATAGGAGTTTACCTTCATGTCAACTGTGAGGAGGATGATTTTTTTTTTATAACTCATCTGTTTAGGTGTTATTTAATCTTGAAGTTAAACATAGTTAGGAGCGTGTCCTTTTGATTGACAGGCGGCAGACCGGATGTGGCCTGCCAACCGTTGGCTCCTAGTTAGCTCCTTGTTTTCTCTCGGTAAGGTCTCAGTCTGGAACAGTGGTTTTTAGTCAGCTAATAGCAAGTCTAAGCATGTCTTACATTTACCCCGCCGCTTAGGGGCTAATCTTCGTTAGCTCCTTTTAGTTTTGAGTTAGCTTGGTTAGCGTTTAGCCCAGAGTATTTCAGCTGTCAATCATTTACCCCGAGGCCGTGCTTTTCCCATTTTTATAATTTCCGGGAGCGACTACACATATGAGGCAGCGCAGATGGCAGTGATATGAACACCTAACTGGCTTAATTTTTAGTTCTTCAGAAACCAATGGGTCACGTGAGCAGAAGGTTCGTCCCCTTTTTTTACAGTTTCTGTTATGACCCCTGTTTGGCTAAGGGAAAGGGGTTGGAATGTTAAAGATAAAAAAAAAATATTCTGCATATCAAAGCAATTCAATTTACTAAATTAAGAACAAAACTACTAACACAACCAAAAACAATCAAATACATAAATAAATAAAACAAAGGACAAAAGTGGAATCCCACCTACAGTCACAAAAGAAAACTTTACTTGCAAAAAACACCACAGCTGATAAGAACTGCCCACAAAGTGCAAAAAGGACCAGAAAACCAGAGTACAACACCAAGAACTACCTAGGCTAAATGCAAAATCCTGGTTTAGTGGGAAGCTGCTCTAATCTTAAACAGTGGAGCCCCAGGTGGAGAGCAGACAATCCAGCCAATGGCAGGGAAGTGACGATACAGCCAGCCAGATGAACAGGGATCCAGGGAGCCAGCCAGTCACCTACTGTAGTTGCAATCAAACACAGAAAGCTAAATATATGCACAAGGCCTGGCCAGGGGCCATAACAATTATTTTAAATAGATACAGTCGTCTTCAAAATTATTCATACCCTTCAATTAAATAAAGGGAAAAAAAAATCAGCTGTCAGTAAAATAAGTTGAAATTGAAAATAATAATAATAGACAAGGATCAAAGGATCATTCTTCATCCAGGAAGCGATAACTTCAATAACTTCCACAATGGCAGATGTTTTATTTTAAGGGACACTTAATTGGTAAGATTTTAATATAAATTCATATTAAATATTTATTAGAATAGTCAATAAATAAACAGATGTGAATAGGTGTGTGAATGGCGTGAAAAAGGTCTAGATTTTTAAAAGGAACTCAGCTCTCAACATGTGTGATGACAATCTGAACAAATTATTAATGTGACTGCAACCGGTGGTGTTTATACATGGAGGTAATGCTGGGATGTAGCTCTTGTATGATGTGCAGATGAGACTTTTTCAAAAAGAATAAATTATTCCTTGTCTGTCTGAGGGTGTCTCAGAAGCAGACTGAGAAATTAAGAAGTAAAATCCAGCCCGTCTATATCTGTAGTAATCTCTCTTTTCTCCACCCTGTATCACCTTCATTCTTATTTTTCTATTGTTTGTGTGTCTTTTGAAAAAATTAACTTTTCTGTCTGTTCTTTACTCCTTTTTCTGTATTTTATTGAAATACCTTATTTATATTTTTGCTATCATTTCAGAATGCTCCATTGCTGTTTTAATGTCATGTCCAAACCACTTTGTCTCCTTGTAGTGCTGACGAGAGGTTTGATGCAACGTTTCATACAAATGTGTTGGTAAATGCTTCAGGAGCTTGCCAGTACATCCCACCAGGTGAGTTCTCTCTCACTGACATATGTCTGAATACTGACGCTGGAAAAATGTCAATGTTGGTTTTACTGGATCTCAGTGCTGCATTTGAAACAGTTGACCATATTATATTACTCCAATGACTGGAGAAGTGGTTGGGTCTCTCTGGTTCTGTACTAAACTGGTTCAAAACATACTTGGAGAACAGGAAATACTTTGTGCAGTGGCGGGGCTTGTGGACAGGCAAGCCAGGCAGTTGCTTGCACCCCCTGTCTCAAATTGTACTGCACAGCAATGGCAAGAATGGGCATTTACTTTGCAATGAAATGACACCGTAGTAGAAAACCCCCTTGTTGGGCCCCCACCCCATGCCTCTTGCTTGGAGCCCCATAAGACCCTAGCAACGCCACTGAGTCTTTGTGTCAGTAGGTAACTTTACATCTGATCAGTCAAAAATTACCTGTGGAGTTCCCCAGGGCTCTATTGTGGGGCCTCTTCTTTAACATCTACATGCTCTCACTGGCCCAGGTTATAAAGAACAACAATAATAGTTACAATAGCTACACAGATGACACGCAGATATATATTACAGTGTCACCAGGAGACCGGGGCCCTGCACAGGCTCTTGGTAAATGTATTGAGGAGATTAATGACTGGATGTGCCTCAACTTTCTTCAACGAAACAAAAACAAAACTGAGGTGATTGTTTTTGGAGCCAAAGAGAAATGATAGCAGGTCATCACCTAAAAACCACCAATCAGGCCAGAAATCTGGGTGTAGTGATGGACTCAGACCTAAAATTTGAAAAACACATCAATGCGATCACTAAATCAGCCTACTATCACCCGGAGAACATCTCAAGAATAGAAGATCTTATGTCTCAGGAAAATCTGGAAAAACTAGTCCATGCATTCATCTTCAGTCAGCTTGATTACTGTAACAGCATTTTTACTGGTCTACCTAAAAAATCAGTTAAACAGCTCCAGCTCATTCAGAACTCTGCTGCCCGAGTTCTCACTAAGACCATAAAGGTGGACCACATCAGTCTAGTTCTGAGGTCTTTACACTGGCTGCCGGTCTGTCAGAGAATAGGCTTTAAAGTTCTGCTGCTGGTCTATAAAGCTCTGAATGGTTTAGGCCCAAAATACATCAGTGACCTCTTGACCCCGTATGAACCAACTAGACCCTTCAGGTTCATCTGGATCCGTTTTTTTTTTTTCTCAGTTCCCAGAGTCCGAACCAGACATGGTCTCTGCTCCACGTCTGGAACAAACTCCCAGAAAGTCTCAGATCAGCTGAAACACTTAGTTTATTTAAATCCAGGTTAAAGACCCACCTGTACTTAGCTAACCTGACCCTGCCAGATGGATTTTAAATGAAATGAAATGGAAAATACTTTATTCATCCCAGAAGGGAAATTCAGTATTGTAAAAGCTCACTTTTTTTTTTTTTTTTTTTAAATAAACAAAAAAGTCAGTCAGTCTTGTTCTTTAGGGTGATGGCTGCTCCCACATATCCATCTGGGAATCAGCCGTTAGAGTAGTTTGGGGAAGGGCCTAAAATACTGATTAGCTGATTGGATAAGGCATCTGTCTATCACCACCTATGTTGGTGATAAATAGGCCAAATCAACCAATCAGATCAACGAAGCATATGACGTACTAACAGAGCAACGACAAAGACACAACCACAAGCCAGGCTACTCTTGCTGCTGCCAGCAATAGCTCGTTAGCTCAGCAAACAAGAAACATGTCGGCAGTAATTCCGATAAAACTTGAGTGATAGCCACACTGACGCTAGTTTTATCCGCTGAAGCTGCTATGTTGTTTAGATTGACCTTTCGCTTCTCGTTGCGTCACACCTCAACCCGCCTCAAAGCCAACACTGATATGTTTGTTTGGTGAACTGCTCCAAATTCTCTTCAACGGAAAGTAGCCAGACTGATCTGCGAGTGCAAACCTAAAGCTCGCAAGATTAGGATGGTCTCACGAGGTTCTCAGCTGCATTCGCATACTGTAGATTTTATTCAGTAGTTAAAATCCACACAGCTCTATGTTCTCTCTTTTTAATCCTAAATGTTTTTAATATTTTTAATTTTGAATCATGCTTCTACTTTCTTGTTCTTAATGAGTTTTTTTTCCCCTTTTGCACCCTGCAGTAATGCTTATGATTTTGTATGTAAGGCACTTTGAATTGTACAGTACATGAAATGTGCCGTACAAATAAACTTGCCTTGCCTTGCCTCACTGTCAAATACATTTTGGTATGCAACTGAATCCTATTCCTTGCCCCAGTCTCTAGTTTGGTTTTTCTACGGAGAGCTAGTCATGTAACCTAACTGTATGTTTACTTTTTAAACTGCCCATGTTCAGGGTAATGCTCTTATACGCTGACGCATTCAAACTATGACTGACTTGTAGCATTAACCAAAGTGTTTCAGAAAGACATTCCCCAGTCAGTCACGCCCTGACTGACAGCCTGAACTGTCAATACATGGTGTCAGAATCCAGCTGCAGACAGGACCAAAACCTGATGCGGGCTTTGAGTGGCCATCTTGGTTTCTGCAGCCTTAAAGTCAGCTGAAACCAGTCTGACTTCTTTTTATAAAGAGCTTGGATTCACACATGTGCAGAACTGCAACTGACTGGATGTTTTTGTAGAGTTCTGGATAAACCCCAGAGACAGTTGTGATGTCAGTCCCAGAAGATCCAACAGTTTGAAAAATACTCAAAGCAGCAGGTGCAGCACCAGAAAGCATGCCATGTTAAAATTTACTGAGGTCACAGTTTTAACCCTGGTTACCAAACCATGGACTGATTAGAAAAGTGAATACCAGGTTTTATGTTTATTTCTCAAAAACACCCTTTTTCATAGAAGGGTATAGAATGGAGAATTTATTGCATTTTGTTGTTTATAATAATTGTTCTTGTAAGAACAATTATTGTAAAGTCTCAGAAAGCAAAATACATTTTCACTCAATCTCCTCTCAGGTATCCTTAAGAGTACCTGCTACATTGATGTCCGGTGGTTCCCATTCGATGTGCAGAAGTGTGACCTGAAGTTTGGCTCCTGGACTCATAATGGCTGGCTACTGGACCTCCAGATGATGGATGTTGACATCTCCACCTACATACCTAACGGAGAGTGGGACCTTGTTGGTAAGAAGAGCAGAGACAAATAAAAACATATTTCTGCACATTATACCGATAGTGTTTAAATAAGATTTACATAGCTTTATAGGAGATTGCTACAAGTTTAATTCCTTCCGCCAGTAGGTGGCACACTAACACTTGCTAACTCAATTAGCATTAGCAACGTTACAGAATTGGCTAGCCATTAAATAGCATGAACAAATGTTTAACTTACATGTCCAGGAGGAAAGTGGAAATCTCTGCAGGGCTTTTGAGCCGTTTTGCTACCTTCACCTTCATCCTGCTTCATTTTTTGTCCACTTGAATTTGAGAAGTAAGACAAGGAAGATGCTATTTCTACACATAGCAATTGAGCTAGCAACTCCAGAGCTAATGGTAATGGTGAAGAATCCCGATGTTAGTAATCTTTACACGATTAGGATTTTGGGGCCGATCACCGATCAGAGAGTTTTAAAAAACCGACCACTGATCCGATCATGAGAGGAAGCAAATGTATCTATTTAAATAGCTCGTTTACCTGTATTTATACAGTTTACTGAATATCATAAAAAGGATTTTTGTTAACATGTTTTGTCCTGAACTGACTGAGATAGAAAGGTTAAACATCAATAACCTCTAATGGGAATTCAGGTTTAATCAGGACAAACCAAAATAATTTAGCCAGTGGCACAAATAATAGGCCCAACTTAAACAGTCATAACTGAAATTATTTAATCACAGTGCAAATGAAGGCAGTTATGCTCTTTCAAAGGTTGGGGCTCACATCTGATGACATTATATCAGTGGTCAAATTAATCGAGTGACTGTTTCCTCAGAAGAACCTTGACGTGAGAATGAACAACCCGCTGCAGCTCATGTAGTCTGGTATCACCACAGTAGGGCTGGAATATATTTGCTGTGGACGCATGCGTCAGTGTCAGGAGCGTTTGTGTACATACTTGCTGCAGCACGTGAGGAACACGCGGTGGCTGAAACGCTCGACACTGGAGGTCTCCGCTATAGGAGGACGACGGTGCTCTTTGACTGAAAGGACACAGCGCATTTCCACAAATAACAGTTTACCTTAAACTGTTGCAGCACAAGTGTTTGTCACCGTGTCTCCATCAGAGACTGTAAATAACAGGTCTCCAGACTGCCGACATGTTTGCTTACCTTGTTTGCAACCGACGTCGCCATCTTTTACGTGTGGCATATTCTGGATTGTAAAAACTTTATTGTCCAGCACATAGTGACAGAGCATACGACAAAACGCCACAAAGACATAAAACACATACTAGTGAGACGTGTCTATTCTGCTTTGTTTGTTTGTTTTCTAAGTTTAATTGGTGTAAATGAGAGTTTTACCGGAGCAGATTCAAAATGACAATGACGTCATTGATCGGATCGGCGAATGAAGAGTTATGGGCCGATCAGATAATTTGAAAAAAATGTGAAATATCGGCCGATCCGATCAAACCAATCTGATCGGTGGAAAATCTAGATGTTAGCATGGTAATCAGATATAAAAATTTATTATGTAGGACCCATGAAAATAGATTAAAAACAAACAACAACAACAAAAAAACCTTTTTTTAGAATTGGGGGGTAAAATTAATACTTTTATTTCTGTGGATGTATTACTTTTTAAGAAATGATTGTTTTGATGGAAAAATGGTTGCTGTCACATTAAGTGAAATGGAGGTTAAATAAAAGTTGACCTTTTAGAGGGAAGTAAGCATTGCTGTTTTAACAGTTTATAGCAGCAGACGTACAAACATACAGTAAATGTGGAAGAACGTTGGTGGAGTATGATGAAGTTTAAATGATGATTCATCCTCTGCTTGTTTGATTGAAAGCAAATGACAGAGACATGCAAGGATTTTCACAGACAGACTTTTAGACAGTGTTACAGGCCTCAGACAAAGCAGCTTCATCTTCAACAGTGCTACAGACCAATGGTTCCCTGAAGACCCCATGCATGCGACTACCAAAAAGCTATGGACCCCCACCCGTGTTGAGGCCATGTTTTGTTTTATGCTTTCAGCTGCTTCTTGCCATCAGTGACACATTCTTGCTAATTCCTTTCCTTGAAGGCATTATAGATTTTTCTGTGAATAATTTTTTGCAATCTTCGCTGAAATTGGGTTCACTACCCCATAATGTGTGATTGATTAAAAGTTTTATATATGTATATGTATATATATATATATATATATATATATTATACATCAGCTGTGAAAGTAATGAGACAGTAAAAACATCCGCATCAACATAATTTCTGCTCTCATCGCGTGTTTTACTTGTTTATTGGCCGTCAATCACTCTTACTACATGCCGGAAGCGGCGCACTCTCATCCGATGTTTACAGCAGGTAGCTAACTATCATTCTACGAGCAGTTAGCAACATTCAGAAAATGACATCTGTCTTACTTGTGTTTGTGACATGATGGGAGAATCTGTACCTGCTGTCTGCTAGACATCTGTGTCAAAACTTGGCTCGTGTATGTTGTGCGTGTTGTGCCGTGGCCGGGGAGGGAGCTGTGAATCTAGTAGGCTGGTCGTGCGCTTTATTCAAAAACTCCGTAACCGTTGCTGTTTTTGGAATTGCAGCAAACATCTCCTATATTGCCTTTAAGTTAAGGTAATTACCTATATATAGACTTACTTTTTTACCTTTATCTTTTCCCAATATAAGGATGAATCATCTGCACTGTGGTGTTTCTCAGACACATCTCATTAATGAAATGGTGCAAAGTGTTCAGGTTCCTAAATCACTGATTCCTTGTGAATAAAACATCCAGATAATTCAATTTAAATGTAAGCAAATATGCCTCAACTCTCTGTGTGGACATGGCCCTAATATAAACCACAGTGGCTCTGAACAGTCAAAGCCTCTGGGACCACCTGTGCTCTTTGGGGGCCCTCAGGTTAAGAACCACTGAGTTAGACGGCCTGGGGGAATCATTTCTCTGAGGTGGATCATATCCAACTCTTTAGCAAATCATGTGTCTAAGAAAAATTATTCTGCATGAAAAAGCTAAGACTAAATAGAATAAATGTCCCAAACTAATTCAAGTTAGACTTTTAACAACATGATAGTGAGAATGGATGGTCACTAAAGCCTTTATCTAAAGCTGCATTAATACTAAGTGCACTAAGCAGAAGGGATGTTTGATATAGACTTTTTTTTTAACCGATATCCGATATACCGATATTGTCCAACTCTTAAATTCCGATATCGGATATCAACCGATAAAGATATATGCAGGGATCTGTGAGGTTGTATCTCTCATATTTTGAGAAATACAACTATATTCTGCTCTGAGAGCAAAGATCCCAAAATAGCCTTAACTCAGCCAGAGGAGTTTATTTTGGACATCTGGCTGCCAGATATCAGATACCAGCAGGTATTAGCCAACATGTGGCTAATTATAATGTTTCTGACAACTTGGTAACTTAACCAACAACTTAAAACTAGACATATCATAAAGATCTTCAAAGCAAGTCAGTCTGTTGCAGCAGCAGCTGCACCGTAGTCACATGACTCTAAAAGGAATGCTGGGATATGAAGTTCTTCCAGGATAATAGGGACTTTTCTTAATGCTGGACCGCTGCCAATAGAAAAAGATCTCGCAAGATTTCATGTCTCTGTAACGAAATCTCGCAAGATTTTGATACCAAAATCTCCTGAGATTTCATTTTTTCAAAATATCGGCCCAAAAAAACGATACCAATATTTTCCAATATCACATTTCAATGCCAATATCGACCGATAATATAGGCCGATAATATCGGACATCCCTGTGGAGAAGTACTTTCTCCTTTCTGCCAAGGTCACATGCCTGCTGACTTGTGAATAACATTTCTTGTCATTGTTGGATCTGCAGGGTGTGTTAAACCACAAAGACAGAACTGTGAACCCACTACTGAATTTTTTATCCAATCGCATTCACATAAAATCCGCCTCCCTCTGGTAGCATCGTGCTATATTTTATCTTCTTTTCAAGGTTACTGCTCTGCTCTCATCATAATTATTAGTGATATTTTTTACAGTGATTATTTTGATATTTTTTATTTAATTCATTGAATTTACTTTTATATTTGGGTTCAGTTTTCATTAATGCAACCACCACACATTACAGGGCTGTCTGTCTCTCAGTCTGGAAATTTCACTGCTGGTTTTACAAACATTATCAGCAACTCTCTCAATTGATTGTAAAGTTTTTGCCAACTACAGTGTTAAAGTTTAGAGATAATACAGTGGGAGTACTGGACCGACAACTGCAGACCCATCTCCAGAGATGTAAATATCTCCCTGCTAACTCCATTACTTCATAACAGCCATAGTTACTGCAATGAAAACACAAAAATTCAAAGAGTTTGACTCCAAAGTTCTCCAGCCTGGGTATTTTTTGAATAACTTCCCATATTGTGTAAGCATGCGGTCTGCATCCAGATGAAGTCTGAATGCAGGTATTGTTGAAATGCTTGAGCAAAACACTGAGCACATTTGGAGGTGGTTGGGTTTGACCAATGACTGGATCTCAGCCAATAAAATGTAACACGGGCAAGACTAAAATCAAGATGATAAAGGTTAAAGGGCACACACTGTGTTTCTCTGATTTCTTTCCCTTTTATCGTCTGCTTTCTCCAGCGATGAAGAACTCACGTCATCTCTTACACAATTTTTGCTGTTAGTCAAAGGCCAACAGAAAAATCACAGACACAGTTACAAAGTGAGTGCACCCAGCTGGCCTGGGGAGTACAGAGGGGGGCATGGGTTTGTATGAGGTGACAGCTGGCCTAGGGATGGTTCACTTAATTCAGGCCAGCCAGGCGGCAAGCTGGCCAAGAACACACACTGTCCTGGTGTCTCAGAACATACCCATGCCCATGCAGGAGTTCACACACACAGACATGCACACTCACACACAGAAATGTGGGTAATGCTTCTGCAAGTCTGCAATCCATCAAATTAATAGGTGGCTAACAAAGGCTATTTCTCTTCAGCATCTAGGTGACAAAGTTTAAATGAAAGGAAATTGGAGCCATGCGATTCATTTAAATTCAGTCTCCATAGGAGTGAAAATGTCGACAGACAACAGCAAAATGAATTCCTGATTGTGGGACACACAAAAATCACATATATTTAGACTGTGTTGCTGATTTGGTCAGATCACAGTCTCACCGTTAATTACTAAAATATCTTCGAAGGAAAATGGTTGATGGCTGCATTAAAAACTCATAATCCATAATCAAATCTGGGCCACTTTTAATTGATTGTCTCACCACTGATTGCTGATCAGCCACAACAGTCCTCTCTCTCCTGGTTAACACACACAAACTTCTTGGATTGTGATGTCAGAACAGGCAACCCATGAACAATACGTGGAAATCCACGTGGAAATGATTGCAAAATCAATCAAAACCACACTATAATCATTTCACGATACAGTGGCTCCAGTTCAGACACTCTTTTAGACTTATCTAAGCATGACCAGGACAAGGTCGTACTGTGCTGTTTTCTATTGTCGATCTGATAAGAAGCAGATTAGTCACGTAAGTGAGAATAAACGGACAACAAACAGAAAGCAGAAGAGCTTGAAGGATAAACAACGTTTGCTTTTGGATGTGCCACGAGGGAACTCCTGAAGGTCAAAGCTAAGTTTAACAGCAGTGTAGTTCAGGTTTTAGATTTGGGGAAGTTGTTTAGTTTCCAACATCTTTGTTTCTTTTAAATTTGAAACTTGTTTTGATTGCAGGTTACTATGATGAGATGCTTACGCTGACACACAGTTTGCATTGTCTTTATCCACAATGTCACCACAGAAAAAAAAAAAAAAAATCTTCACATATAAGTATGGTTTCCCTCAAATATGATGTTAACATCCAAAATAAAAATAACCATTTGTTACAAACAGAGAAATTTGTCCTTGTGTCCAAAATTTAGGAGTGTCATGATGTTAAGGCTTTACTTTGCCCATTCCTTTCACTTCAACTGCAGACAGACAAATGGGCAAAGTAAAGCATTTGAATAAATTGAATTTAATATTACTTAACATTTTATTAACAGTGTATTTTGAACCCTTAACTCTTGCAGCAATACTACATAAGTTTGTAATCTTAAAGGTACAGTATCTAAAAAATCAAAGGTCAATGGCAGAAAAATGTGATATATAATTCAAAACTGTGTTTCTATTGATGTGTAATCGCTGCACTAGAATAGCTGTTATGTTTATTTTCTTAGAATGAGTCATTTATATCTACTTGCTGGGCGGTGCATATGGAGGCTGCCATATTTGTTCCACCATTTTCACTACGGTGTCCCTGAATGGACAAAAGAATGTGTGTGAAGTGAGAACCCACTGTACTTTAAAACTGCTGTACCAGCTTTGTTTAATGGGAGTTAGAGCACTTTTTGGGATAAGTAATGCCTTTTAAAGACATAAAAAGTATTTCCTCATAGTCCAGTCATAGCTACACCTGAAACCACTGGATCCACTCTCACAGATTAAAACATATTTATGTCTGGGAGAATTTTGGCCACTAACAGCCACCATACATTCACTACATTGCTTAGAATAAGAAGTCATTTGAAAGAAAACATCTTTTCTTGCAATACCCATCTTTACCACTAGATATCAGTAGTTCTTACATACTGTACCTTTAACATTCGTTATTCACATTCCTGGGGTTTTATTGCCTTGCAGCATGTCAAGGCTGAGAAATCACATTTCACAACATTTTTGTCCAGCCCTGTGAATCACGTGATAGTTACACTTTGTTTTACGACACCGCATCACACACACACCGGTTCAGTTTACATAAAGGAAAACTTGACATATCAAATATAAAAGGATTTTTTTGGACCATGCTGTAAACATGTTTATTTCTGCTGTAAAGTTGGCCTTTTTTACATGGGAGTCTATGAGGATTTGCTCTGTTTTGGAGCCAGCTCCCAGTGGATAAAGAAAGAATTACAATTTTTGGACAATCCAGAAGTGGCTTCACTCCACTCCAGCGGAGTTTGCCCCTTGGGGGCGACTCACTTAAAACATCTACCAAAGTTCTGTAGTTCAACTTTAATTATGCGTGTTTGATGCCTAACCATGACTAACTGCAACTAAAAGCAAAATAGAAAAGTGAGAAGTCAATGAACAGTTATGGCTTGGATGCAGCTTGAACTTTCACAGTGCAAAGGTAGTTTTACACCTTCATGGAGGCATCTGTCTGTATCACCCTCAGCCCCCACAGATGGCCATTTTTTTCAATGCAATCCTCCCAAACACTAACAACAACACATAAGCTCCCGAGATGATAAAACACATCGATCGATGCTGATTAGTTCATACTTACCTTAAAGGTAGAGTCCGAAGTCCCTCCAGCGTTTCTGTTTTCAAACAACAGTATTCAAACTTAGCGCTCCTCCCTCTCAGGCTAACGGCCGCCTCGTTCTAGCTAACCTATTCAACTTCAAGCTTCACCTTCAGAGCTCAAAAGCGGCTACAAGCCAAACTATTATTAACCTGGTTTAAGTAGAGGCCCAAAGGCGGGTTTGAGACGGATTTCACTTGCTCAAGTCTAATGTTTATTTTTTACGGGGGGGACCTTCGGACTATACCTTTAAGCTAAGAAAACAAAATGCACAACAAAAAGGGAAAAAATGAGCAAACACCAAAAGCTGCAGAGGAGCACAGGTTAAAACAGTCATACAACAGCTGCATTGGACAATCTTCTTACTTAGAACATGTTTTTAAACAAGTCACTGTCCACTTCAGTGTCTCTTTTCTGCTGAAGAACAAAGCTAAATGACCACCAACAACAAAAACACAACTAAGAGCACCCACCCAAAGACATTTCTGATACTGCACCCTGCATGGTGCCAGCAAGTGCTATTTGAGAAGCCCCAAAATGGAGAGCTTGTTTAGTACTGTGTGTCCAGACCATTTCCACTTCCACTTCCTTTTGAACATAGTTATGCAAAATACATTTTTTGGGAGGTTATTTAACTTAACAACAACAAAAGAGGAATGCTACAATCCTGCATTAGACTAGCAGTCTGTGCAGGGTGAACCCAGCCTTCTGCCTAGTAGCTGCTGGGATATGATTCAGCCCCTGTGACCTTGCATTGGAATAAACAGGTACAGAACACCACTGAATGGAAAGAACATATTTGGAGCCTTGAAAATGTATTAATTGGACATTTTAGGGTCATTTTGGGCAATTTCATGTAAAATCAATGCATATATTACAATTTGAAAAGGCGGAGGAAGGCGTGTAATGATTTGGGATCCCAGAGCCTAATGTTGAGCCAGACAGTAAAGCCTCTGCATCTTCGGCTGTATGATACTTTTACACATTCTGGAGCGAGACTGGACTCCTAGATGTCATATGGCAACATGTTTATGTTATTTATGCAGGAAAACAGAGAAATAAATAAATGGAGATTGTGTCCTGGGCCGTGAATTAAAATATTTTTTGATAACAGGAAATATAGTTGCAGTGACATAACAACAATCTTTAGATATCTGAGACAAAAAGTGACATCACCACTTGTATTTTCTGCCATTTGTGTGGTTTTATTTTACATTGAATATCACTGAATTTGTACATTTAAGGTTGAAAATAAGGTTGAGTGGTTGTGAGCTAACAGAGGAGCATTTTCTCTTTTTCTTTTTTAAAAATAATTTTCTCTGTAAGGATTCAAATGAGTGCCCTTCGGATCAAGAACACTCTTAGCTATTTAGTTTTTATTGCTTCTGTTGACTGATTTAATATCTCTAAAAAACAGGCAGATTCCACCACCTCATGACCACTTTTAAAGATAATTGAGTAAAGAGGGACTGACACTGAAGCTTACTAAATAATTAATCATTTCTGACTTCTGACTGACAGTTTCACATTCTTTATTTGTCTCCCAGGTGTACCGGCAAAGCGTAATGAGCTGTACTATGAATGCTGTAAGGAGCCTTACCCCGATGTGACGTTCACAGTCACCATGCGCCGCAGGACTCTGTATTACGGCCTCAACCTGCTCATCCCCTGTGTGCTCATCTCTGGCCTGGCCTTGCTGGTTTTCCTGCTCCCCGCTGACTCTGGAGAAAAGATCTCACTGGGTACAGAGAAAGACTCGCGTCAGGACGTCCCTGCAGACACAGAACAGTCTCAGACTAACACAGAAAGACAAAGACTTGTGACATCTTTCCCTGCTTCAGTGGTATCAACCCTCTAGATCCCAGTGCTATTGCTAAAGCATTTATTTGTCATTTCGCTATGCTAATGCTGACATTAAGGCTGTGGATTAGCATTCGTGTTGGATTCTGTTCAACAGCAGATGAATGAAAGAGCCGTCCTAAATACAGCAAAGATAATCACCTGGACCTGAAAATGTCAGCTTGTTTCATAATGCCAGCGTTTGAGACAGGGTCATCACAAACATAAAGAGACATTCTAAAATAAATCCACACCTTTTTTAACCTGTGTCAAAGTCAAAAAGCTGCATTTATTATGAGTTTTTCAAAGAGAAAGTAGAGTGATGACAGAATTTCTCTTGTTTTTCTCTTTCTTCAGGCATAACGGTGCTCCTGTCTCTAACGGTGTTCATGCTCCTGGTGGCAGAGATCATGCCTGCCACTTCAGACTCTGTTCCTCTGATTGGTAAGACATTATCTGGCTCCTATTATTACTTATTTAGGAGATTATAAGACTTTGAAAGTGATAAAAAGGGAAGAAAAGCAATTAATTGTGTATTTGTAGGTAGTGCCTCTTCTCAAGACGACATGGAGCTATAGGTGGTTGGACAGTGCCAGCTGGACAGGGTGGGTGCTGGGGCTGGGACGATTGCCTTTCTCCAGATTCGATTCTTTTACAATTTTTTGGGGTGCCAATTCAATTTCAATTGCATTGAATTGCATTTCTTTGATATTGCTGATTCAAAGCCTTTTCCCTCCAGCTTATTAGCATTGACTACAATGAAGCATTTGAATTTGTGAAAAAAAAAAGATCTTTGAACAAAAAAACTGATATAAAAATCGTAGAACAAAAAATTAAGATACTTCAACTTTTTATTTTTTCTTCTATGCCTACATTTGAACAAAATAAATGATTAATACACAGTGGACAATGGCGCCCCCAACGGGTGGCCAGGGTCCCCCTGAACAAAAAACTGGCCACCCCACTGGCTACGATTTTCTGCCATTGACTTTTTGCTGTAGCCCTCCACGGGTCTGCCACGCCTAAAAAGCTCGCATTTCTTATATAAATTTATTCAGGAAGGCACCACCCAGCAGAACCGCCCCAACCAGTTTCTAGTGCAGGTTAGCACTTATTTGTCCCAGTCCTCATTGGGCCAAAACCACACTACCCCAGTTTCGTTTCTTCACACAATTGAGGTCATCTTCAGCTATGATTTTCAGTGTGGGCGAGGTCGTCATTCTGAAGTTTTGTTTGCGACACAAACACTGAACAACAATGGAGGACGTTGAGCTCATGATTTACCTGCTGTTCATTTCATCAGCTCCGTTAACCGTGTTGTGGGCGTGTGGCCAGTAGATGTGTCGAGAATGCCCCCAATAACTACAGCAAGCCAAATCTGAACTCTCAGGACAACAGTACTCGTTGGTCCGTTCATTCTTCTTAAAGTCTTGGTGAAATGAGGAGTTTTGCTGGAGATCATGTCATACAGAGAGGTCCACTCATTCTGCCCCCTTCACTCCCATTATATTACGAATATTAGATATACCCAGATCTACGACTAATCTAAATAGCGTCAAAAGGAGTCAGAATGATACAGAAATGTTACTGGTGAGTAACATAAATTCCTAGAAATAAGGTCCAAGTTGAAAAAAACCTAAAGTTATCATTTAATAACCGTTGGCCACCCTGCTATTTTCTCTGGCCACCCCTAAAAAAAATCTCTACAGGCGCCCCTGTCAGTGAACTATATAGAGAATAGTTAGATTCACTGACAGGGTGTGGTTCAGTGAGTTAAAATTTAATGTTTTTTAACTGGGCATCTTTTTTTTTATATGGTTACGAGGACTCTGTACTGACAAAGTGTAAAAAATCTACAACAGAAACTAAAGAAAAATCAAATCACTGAGATCAAAGTTTTGTACATCTGATTCATTTGCAGGGCTGGGACGATATGCTTTCTCCCAAATCCATTCTTTACGATTTTTTGGGCGTTGATTTTATTTAAATTGCAGTTCTTCAATTATGCTGGGATTTGTGAGTTTTAGTTTGCTTTTCAAGGCCAGACCAACAAATATAACATCATGTTATTAGACAGTGGAAGAAAAACATTTCTCCCTCTGCTGATGAAAAAAAGTTGCTTTTTTACAACTTATAAACATAGACTAAATGAAGAATTTTGACCCCCCCCCCACAAAAAAAAAAAAAAAAAAATTGAAAAAAAAAACAACCCTTATTTTAAAAATTGCAAACATCCTGGTTTGTTTGTTTTTTATTCGATTCTCCCACCCCTACTGGGTACTTGGTTAATATGGAGATTTACGTTTTTAAACAAGGCAAGTACTGTAGCTCTAGAGTAGTCCGCTATGATGGGCTGGGTGCCAAAGCAATGTTGCACCTCTGATCACAAGGTGGTCTATGGCAAAACATTTTCACCTTCACCAACTGCCAGATGTGTTGTGACTGGGTTGGAGGTGCGCAGGTGTGTGTGTGTGTGTGGTGTGGGTGGGGGGGAAAAAAAAAAAAAAAAAAAAAAAAAAAAAAAGGGGGGTTGCTTGCTCATGTAGCACATAAAAGTGAGCAACAGCATTACACTATAACACCTATCACACATGCTGTTGTGAGGGAGAGCTGCAGACAGAGTTGTGCCTCGGCATCAGCTGATCGCTCAGTGATGTAAAACAAAGCCGTCAGCAAAGTTTCCTCATGAGGCTGGATGGATGACACAATGCAGATGAAGCAAGACTGATGGATTATCTTCAAAAAGAAATTTCTCAGTGACATTCACGTAGCTGTCAGTTACACTTAAAGTGCCATTGGCATGAAATTCCCGGCGACTTTTGGTCCCTTTTTAGTCAGACTCTAAGTATCTCAATACTGTATGGAAGGATTGTTCGCCGTAACTCATCCTTGTCACAGAATAACAGGCGCTACTGTTAGCACTGCCGTACAATGACCGAGGTTCGGTGGGCGGGACCAGAAGGCACGCTTGCTTCTGTTGTCATGATGCTCTCGTGGAGAGGAGGCGGAGATACCTGGAGACATTCACCCATACACTCAGCAGGAACCTGCAGACACGCGCCTCTCCACACACCCATGTTGGAGTAAAAAAAAGAGGGTTGCTATGTTCTGTTGAACGCGACAGCACGTCAGGCTTGAAGAAGTTTGTATTGAGTCTCTGTGGATCTATACAGGACGTACGGCAATGACAGATTCACCAACCTGACACAGACGCAGATGCGCGAGTATGAATAGTGTTTAAGAGGAAAAGAGCATCATATTCCAGCAACAAGTTTTCCTGAATTATTTACTTCACCCATGACCTGAATTCAGTTATTAGTTAATACTAAAGATATATTACATTTGTTCTGCTCATTAGGTCTGTCTTCGTCTGACTGGTAGCAGTACAGAAATAGTGATGATGATGATGAAGAAGGCCTGATTGCAAACCCGAGTCTGCAGCCGAACATGCGTGCACAATGGGAAGAATTCTAAACTGGAATCATCACAAACATCAGTTTCCTTCAGAGATAAAAGACACAAACATGATGAGAAACATTTATTAGAAACTTTCTTTGTGGTGGCTGGAAGCCATTATAACCTCCTGAGGAGGAGACGGAGCTGCAGGAGATTTTCTGTTAGTTTGGTCGGCACATTCCTGCAGAAATGAAATCATCCACAAGCTTTTCAGTGGGGAGGACAAAAAGATTGGTGTTGTCCTTCGTACGCCAGGTACAGAGCAGTTCTGATGCAAACTGGACGCCATGATGTTAGTTTGTTGTCGTAGGTCTAGGAGGGAGGGACTTGGACAGTGTAGTTCGGGGGAGGGGGGTAAGTGGCTGGAAGTCATGGCGTCACAAGCTGTACTAGAGTAAAATACGCCGAACTGCCAATCAGCCTATTTGTGAATGCTAACTTCGCCATGTAGGCAGACACACCCAGGGAAAAAGGAAACGCAAATCTATAAATCAACTCCTTCGGGGACATATGCAGGCTGGGGAAACTAAGATATATGGTCAAAAACCTCAAAAATGCTAATTTCATGCCAGGGGCACTGTAAACATGGAAATACAGAATATTTGTACTGGTCTTGGGGAGTCACAGCTGCATCACACGGTGTAAGTGCAGAGAGCAATAGTGTGTTTTTCTACATGAATGTAATTTGCATTTTTGTGTCTCGTGGCTTCCACTCCATCAAAGCATGTGTTTGGTTGGATTGTAGATTACGAAACAAAACGTTAGTCATCTTCCTCTCAACCCTTGGGGTGTTAGGATCTTGGATTTGTTGACATGGATAAATGCCACTGACTAACCAACCAAACTTGACCATACTGCAGTCCTGCCAAGTTACTGTACTTAGCTCTTATGTCTCTCAACAGAAAGCTTCAGGAGAGTTTAATTAAAGCAACTTTTTGTAAAATGAAATATATTAATAATTCTGCCCTAATTGTCTCGTGTAAGCCATGTTATGCAGGATATGTTTCCCTCCCCCTCAGCTCAGTACTTTGCTAGCACCATGATGATTGTGGGCCTGTCTGTGGTGGTAACGGTCCTCGTTCTTCAGTTCCACCATCATGATCCCCGTGGAGGGAAGATGCCTAAATGGGTAAGTTAATGATTTGTAAATAAATAAAAGCTAAACATGAATAAAACATAGAAGTCTGATAGATGAAATACTATTTAGTGATTACAGGTCGGTAGATCAATTTCAACTTATTGAGTTTCAAAGTCCTGAAATAACAAAGAGTTGCTACTTTTTAACTGCATAAGCTTGGGTTCAGATCTTTAGATTGCAACTGTAGCACAACTTAAGTAGATTTGGGTTGTGATCTGTCCTCATCTGGTTGGGAGAGAAAAGAAAAACAGGGCATGGTGCAATTTAAACTTCCAGGATATATCCCCAAATAACAGTCATAGATCAGCAGTAAAATCAGATTCAATAACCTTTTGACCTTAAACCCGTGCTTACTTGTTTTGATGGTATGCTGACATCCATAATGCCCAAACCTGAGGCTGCCATTACCCAGCAGCACCCTGAGGATGAGAAAAGCACTTCACAACTTTTTTTCTCAGCCCTAGGCATCATATCGCATGCCAGCATCTGAATATGAACACTGGCTGTTTGGATGGTGCACCATGGCTGATTCAGCAACAAAACACAAGAGAATAATATTGGAGGAAGAGGAAAAGAAAGAGAGATAGGAAAAGAAAAAGACTCAACAACTGACGGACTTTCACTGGTTGCGAGAGCTGAGAAAAGAGACGGAATGTAGGATGCACAAAGTTCAATAGTGGTGCTTTCAAGGGATAGTTCAAGATTTTTGACATAGGGCCTCATTTTCGAATGAGCCAGGGTCCCACTCATCACTGGAGACAGTTTCATCTTATTTCAGCTCATTCTTGTTACAGGTGGTCCCCAATGATAATGCTGTGTAAATGCTGTGTTAACAAAATAATGTTACAAATAAAACTTACTAGTATTGTGTTACATTTTGATAGTCAAGTGTTTCAGCGGCAAAACATTTTTACTTCCATTTGGCAGCGGAGTGATATCATCCGCCATTAAAGCCAGAGTTGGTAATCCTGATCAGAAACACTTTTTGTTATACTGGGTGAAATGGTCCTTCCATCCTGACAGTAGTCAATACATCATGTATTCATAAAAAGGAAGGAAAGGTGGCATTTTTTTTCTTCCAGGTGCAGCAGCTCTCTCCTCTTCTATCAGTTCTCTTTTCTCTCTCTTTCTTTTTACACTCTCCTTTCTCTGTCCCCTTTTCTTTTCTCTCATGTCAGGTCCAGCAATAATATGTAAATTCAATAGCATAACAATTACAAAGAAAACAAATAAATAAATAAATAAAACATAACATTTGTACATCAAGAGGAGCCTTATACCCATAAAGCTCCTCTTTGCAAAGCAAATCTGCCTGGCACAACACAGCAGCCAGATTCTCATTCTGCTGCGATGATGCTGGACAGGACATGCAAAGCAAAAAAAGAGAAAGGAAAAAAAAAAAGAAAGAAAAAAAATTATTTAAAAAATAAAAAGGAAGGAAGAACGTCAGATCTTTGTGAGAGCTGCAGTTCTGTAAAAACTCTGACCAACCCCTGCCATTCGCACCGAAAGGCAGGAATTGGTCATTTGCAACGTATAGAAAGAACAAATCGATGCCTCTATGTCTCTGTCCCTCCCCCCTCTCACTGTCCCCCACCTGGTCTCCACGTGACCCACACTGTGCGCCGCTTAGTGTAAACAAATATAGCTAACAGACTGCTAACTGCTGCTGCGCCAACAACACAAAACAAAACAAAACAAAACAACAGATAAGGATTAAGTCTTGGAAGCGTTGATGTTTGCACTGTGGACTTTTTACACCAAAGAAGGAGTTGGAGGTGAGTGGATTAAAGCTTTTAGAAATGTGGTTTGTCAGCTGTTTACTATCAAGCTAACGAGCTTTCCACTCGGCTGTTATCGTTAGCCTGCTAAAACATCGCCGTACACGCTCTGAAGGCGTGGTTTCCGGTGGTGTGTTTTTTTTAAAATGTCACTTGCTCGAACCGTTTTTCCAACATTGCCAGCCCTAGCTTTAAGTGTACGAAAGAAATTTGATTACATTTGCGGCTACTGTAAAAATGAACACTTATAAATCATGTTGCCTATTATTGTTCGTAATTCTGAAAACTAACAAGCTATTGAAAATGTGAGAAGACGGTGGCATGCTTCTGTTTGTTTTGAACCACATCACTCTCCTGTCTTACCACCCGGAAGCAATGTATCATTCCGCTGCTGGTGAGAAACTAGTTCCTCAAAATGTAATGTGAAATTTGTGATGCAAGGTAAGTTTTATTTGTAACATTATCTTGTTAACACGGCATTTACAGAGTCTTGTGCTATAACTGATTTGCCTCGGGTGTTCTGTGGCATGGATACGATTGTTATTAATGACAGGCTACCAGATTCGTATTGACTTATGTTAGCATTAGCATCGGGGACCACCGGTAACAAGAATATGAGATGAAATAAGATGGAAATGTCTCCAGTGATAAGTACTGTAGGACCCTGGCTCACTCAAAAATGAGGCCCTATGTCAAAAATCCTGAACCTCCCCTTTAAGAGTCAACATTTTCAAGCCCTCTCAGAAGCCCCTTTTTTCTCATCTTGGATCGAAACACAGAAATAACAATCTTCTTTTTTCTTATGGCTTTTGATTCAGGAAGCAGGTAGTTTGGGGACAATATTACAGTATTTGAAAGAATAAAGTTATTTGAATATGCTTTAACCCTTTTCCCTCCTTCAATCCACCTACGTTCCTTTTAACCAGGTCCGAGTCATTCTCCTTAACTGGTGCGCTTGGTTCCTGCGCATGAAGAAGCCTGGAGAGGAAAACAAATCGGCTGTCAACTCAAGTAGCCCTCTGACTTACAAATACTCTCACTCTCCGGCCCACCACACCAGCACCAGCAGCATCCAGATGAACACCATACCAGGGCAGGCCTCCACACAGTCCACCACAACTAACGGCAACATGAACCTGTACTTCAGCTACCACTCCATGGGTACGGACAACCCAGCTTTCCCACCCAGCACTGATTCAGGTTTGATGGTTTGTGGCGGTGGAGGAAACCACCACAACGGCACCTCCCAGCAGGACGTCCACTCGGATCAGACGCGAACTTTGCTGTTGGAGCAGGTTCCGGAGATCTCGCGGATCCTGGAGGAAGTGCAGTACATTGCCAGGCGTTTCCGGGAGCAGGACGAGGGGGAGGAAATCTGCAGCGAGTGGAAATTTGCAGCGGCGGTTGTGGATCGATTATGCCTGGTGGCCTTCTCCCTTTTCTCTATCATCTGCACCTTTGCCATACTCATGTCAGCTCCCAATTTTATTGAAGCGGTGTCCAAAGACTTCACATAAGGCCGATCTTCTCCCTTCTTCCATCTAAACGAAGATACTCCCAACTACAAGGTGAAGCCTCAGTAGCTCAATGTGTTCAAAAATCTTTGTATTTCAGACCTTTCCCTCTCTTTACATATTTGTCAGCATATATGATTGGGGTAATCTAGTTGTCCCCCTACAAGGTGGCTCTCTTGGCTAACACCACATAAACAGCACACCACATTAAAGACTGAGGCTAAATGCTGAAGTTAATGATGTAGAAACTCACTCAAATGCACTTTTTATTCCCATACCTGATACATCATGTCATTTATCACCAGTCTGGCTTCATATCTCATCAGAATAGCCTCTTCAGACTTTCCACCCTCCTGCTTTTCTGCTATACTTTCTCTTAAATAAACGTCTTTCATTGTTAAATAGAGTACAGTCGAGAAACTGTGTATTTTCAGGCCTGTACTGTGGTGAGAATAGGCTTTTTTTTTTCTTAAAAATCTTGACTAAATGTACATGTTACATGATTTCATTAAGATGTGAAAAGATGTCATGATTTTGGCTGTAAATTATTAATCAGTGATTAATTTTGTATATAGTCTAAGGAAATAATGGAACTCCTGTAATCATTTTTCAGAGTTTGAGGTGATTTCATTTCTCGGACTAAATGTTCAGTACCTCCATAAGTCCTGTTAATACCCGTTAAATTAGTTTTGACATCTCTACCATTTCTCCCTCTTTTCAACACATGTAGCAGTTGGATTTCTCCTTACTTACTTCCACCCCTTTGCTTTTCAAATCGTTCTATTTTTTGGGCTTCCTTTATTTCAACCATTAATATTCTCAGCCCCTCTTTGCACAGCTCAAACCCAGGTTCTCTATCCATAAATGTGATGAGAAAAGAGCCTCATCAGCAAGTGTAGAAGTCATACTTAGCTGTGACATTTACGGTTTTGCTCTTTCCAAGTGAGTTTATTAAACTGTGATGTAAATCTGGAAGGGATCTTACATTTCTCCCCGCCTTTATCTGTTATGCTGTTACAGATTATGTAGTGTTCTTAAAAATGCTATCAAAGTGACCTAAATTCATTCACACTGCACATATTTGTTGAAAGTGATTCAGTATGCAGCTGATCAGTGTGTACTCTGGTAAATCTCTTAGTATAAAGGAGACCAGAGAAGGTTCTGACTGAAAGACTAACCCATTTGTGATGCATACGGTGGTATGAAGGCGTGACCAGCCCAGCAATCTGACTGATGTCTGCTGGGCAGGTCACGCCTCCTGCCGCCTGATGGTCTCTGCAGGACAGTCCCATGTGTGGGACAACATGAAAGTCCCCCCGTCTCAGGTGAAGCTAAAGTCAGCCATATTAGACCGCAGCAAAAAAAACGACTTTTGAGGACTGGGACAGCGCAAAAATCATCGGATCGGAGGACAAAAAATCCAGACGCTGGATTAAGGAGGCCATGAAGATGGGGAGGACTTTCACACTGTGGCAAACATGCACTGTAAAAACTCAAATTTTAGCAAGTATATTTTTCTTATTTTAGTCCAAATATCTCATCACGCTTCAGACATCATACAAAATGACCTAAAGAGAAACATTTCAGTGAGATATAGGAACTTATTTTAAATGATAACTTTATTTTTTTCAACCTGTACCTTATTTCTAGTAGTATATACGTGCATTTACTCACCGGTAAAGTTTCTGCATCACTTTGACTCCTTGGGAACATATTACATTGAGTCGCCCTTTGGTGTACATCAGTAAAACGGCAGAGACGGGGCAGCCACTATATAAGACATTATCTGCAGCAAAACTCCTTGATTTCATCAATGCTTTAAGTAAAATGAACGGGCGAATGAGTACTATTGTCCTGTGAGTTCAGAGTTTTGCAAATTGTTTTTTTGTTGTTGTCTGGGTAGCGAGCTGCGCTTCTCAGCTGTACTATGGAAGCGCGCATCATGAACATGCAGCCCTGAAAAGTGTGTAGAACTACCTGATAACTAACAGAAAGCTAAATCTGGACTCAGGACAATAGTACACGTTCATTCTCCTTTTAAATATTTGCTGCAGATAATGTCTTATATAGTGACTGCCCCGTCTTCACCATTATACCGGATGAAAACCGTAGAGACTCAATGCAATATCTTCTGAAGGGGTCAAAGTGATGCAGAAATTTTACCGGTGAGCAAATGCACGTATAAACTCCTTAAAATAAGGTCCAGATAGAAAAAAAGGAGAGTTATCCTTTAAGGGAATGAATCTTATTTCAAGAAATCTTATCAAAAAAATTTCACTTGTTCTATTGGCAGAAATTTTTTGCCTATTACAAGGAAAAAAAAAAAAAAATCTTGGCCACTCTTAAAATAAGTAAAACCTATTTTTTTGCTTGTAATAAGCAAAAGAAAAAAATTGCCAATAGAACAAGCTAAATTTTCTTGATATGATTTCTTGATACAAGATGCATTGCCTTAATCATGATCTGATTTCTCACTGAAATGTTTCTCTTTAGGTAATTTTGTCTTATTTTGAGTGTGATGAGGTATTTTTACTAGATATTAGAAAAATATATTTGCGAAGATTTGAGTTTTGGCAGTGTGGGACTCCCTTCTGCAGAGACCATCGGGCAGCAGGAGGCGTGACCTGACCGACAGACATCAGTCAGATTGCTGGGCTGGTCACGCCTCCAGGTCACCACCAGCTGATAAAGACACGTTGGATGATGAAGACTGGAGTCGAGACAAGTTAAGGTCCTCTAACAACCACATTCTGTAAGAAGAAATGAAACCCTTCTGAACCTGCTACCTACAAAAGTGCATTCTGAGTTGTTAACCCAGTCAGTGTGGAGTTTGAGTGGAAACTGCAGGAGAAAATAAGAAACATGATGCAACGTGCGACAAGTCCAGGAAAAGCCACTGAGGGAAAGTCCAGTCAACGTACTGGGGCGGCAGCAGACAATTTCCACCTGCTGCCCACCTTTCACACTGCTTCAGTGTTGTAAATAATTTTTCATCTGCTATTACTGAACATGCAGGAAAAGCTGGAGGGGACATTTACCTGCAGGACTGTACAGTGTTGATTATGATGCTGAATCTTTTGCTGAAGCAGTCATTTCTACTCATTTGCATTGTGTGACCATGGATGTGAGGCTTACATTTGCTTTTGTTTTTCTCTTCTTTCTAAACTCCATGAGACTGTAAGAGATGCCGATGTTGTTTCTCTTAGAAAGTAAATATGAAGCTATAGTCCACAGTTCTTAGCCTGAAAGCAACCAGCAGAGATTCAATCTGCCACTGCCAGTTTCCTACAGAAAAGCAGCTACTTCCAGTCTTAATGCTAAGCTAAGCGGCTGCTAACTGTAACTTCAGTCTAACGTACAATTAGTTGATTGAGAGCTATCAGTTTCCTTGATGATTAGCCTTTGGCTAGAAAACAAATAAATGGACTTGTCCACCAAGTTGAACACTTTCTTCGGTATGCTATTACACTTGGGGCCCGATTTACGAAAGGTTTGCGCTTGTTAAAACAGGCGCTATCTTCATTACGCACGCAATAATCCGCCAGAGCTGATTTACAAAGCAGGGCAAAAGGAGGTTTGCGCCTGTCAAGGGGCAAAATAGCGCCGCTGTCCATTTTGCGCATCTGCTGCAGATGAATATTCAAACTGGGCGTTTCTGCCAGAAGGCGCAAAATAATGGGAGGAGACTATGCAAAACCTCAGTTTAACACGCGCAATGTGATCTATCAACTGTTCAAAGGAATGCGGGGGGCAAAAGATTGCGTGTAATTTAGCACGTCTGAAAAGCAGGTATAACTGGCAGCTTTACGCACTGATGGCTGAAAGAATGCTGCACACAGGACTGCAGACATCGGGTCAGAATCATTTTTCATAATGTGTTCAGGCGACACGTCAAGTTTTCATTATTTAATTAAATAACAATCAACATCACTGTTAAACACAAGTTATTCTAGACATGAACCAGAACATCTGCAGCTGCAGCATCATGGTAGTTAAAGCTGACATTAATTATGTCTTTTTATTTTCTTTTACTTTTTGCAGCGACTGCTGCTGTGTTCTGAGGTTGCTGTCCTGCGTGAAGTTGGCCCCCACCCCACAAAAAACTCAGTGAAAATAACCAGTAACGTCGCACAAACTAATGATACTATTTTTTTACTGAGTTTTGCATGGGGTGGGGGGCAATTACACAGGTCCCGCGCCTGGCATTGTGCCAAAGAGCGCGCAGTCTGTGCGTAATATCAGATCATCTTCAACAGCGTGTCCTTATCCACGTCCTTAAACTGGCCTCTTCTTATGATCCACAGAGAAACCTGCTGCATTATTTTTATTTATAGTTATTATGAAGAGTTCATTTGCAAAAACAGACAAACGCCACTGTGGAAAAACGGAGTTAACTGCTTTTGTTGCTGTTGGGTACAAACGTCCTATCTCCATTTTACATCATTAAAACTCTCTACTTCACGTGAGCTTGATTTTCTGAAAATATTCAAAAAGTATATGAAGAGTTTATTTGCAAAAGCAGTTAACTCCGTTTTTTCTAAATGGCGTTTGTCTTTTTTTGCAAATAAACTCTTCATATTTATCTTATATTCTGTTTTTTATTTGCCTCATTATATCTCTGAAACTAACATCTCTCTATCAGGATGAATTTCATTTTGCGTTTACCACATGCTCTTCTGAACTTTCCGTGGCGCAGGGAGAGCGCACGCTAAATCCTCATTTAAATCCTGCTGTTTGCGCCTGTTACAGATTGCGCGTGTAATCTTTGTAGATCACCCGCAAACGCTAAAATGACAGCGCACGCTATTTTTTTTGCGAGGCAAAGACATTAGACTCGCAATTTGGAGTCTTTGTAAATCAGGCCCTTGGTGTTTTGTACAACTCCTGACAAAAATGCTGGAATCATGACTCTGAGGTGGTGTTCTTATTTTAATCAGCAAATGAAACAAATTTTAAAAATCAATGAAAGTAAAAGGGAAACAAACACAGGTATAACAAACACAGTTTAAATAAAATAAATTTGATGCCTTTGTAAAAAAAAAAAAAAAAAAAAAAACTGGTTCTTTTTCTTTTATGCTTTAATTTTTGTCAGTTTTTGTTACTACAGTAATGCTTTGTATACACAGTATATATTAGGTGCACTCTGTTGTATACATTAAAATGTGTGTAAGTATGTTTTTCCTTTTGATTAGAGATGCACTGATCCAGTTTTTCCGATCCAATTCGATACAGATACCTGGGCTGAGCGTATCGGCCGATACCCGACATGCTCTTGAATGAATGAACTGTATACAGTACCTTACCATATGTGAAGGCATCAACATTTAGCCTTGTTAAAAAAAGGTAAGCAATTAACCCAGATATAAATATACTTAATATTATTTAATAACAAATAACAAAGCATACATTTATTATGATATTGATAAAAACAGAAATGACTGGATTGGAAAGCTGGATCACAACATTTATCAGATATCAGATCCAGCTTATTTGTCAGAATCAGAGCTGATATCCAACCGTATATTGGAATTGTCCATCACTACTTTTGATTCCACATTTTTTTTCCTCTTGATCCAGAAAAACGGCAAAAAAAAAGAAAAAAATAGCAATTTCATTCATTTTTTAAAATCATGTCTTAACAAAGCTGAAAAAATTAGCTGTTGAATAAATTCATTTTGTGTCATATCTGTAATGGTATTTATTGCTAAATAAAAAAAATGTTAAAGGAAACAATTCCATGGTTTTTGCCAGAGGTTGTAAAGCAACATCAGAGCACACCGAGTTGGAGTTGCTGCTTTTCTTTTAATAGTCAAAGAAATTAAATAAAAATTTGATTACCAAACCCTCTTGGAGAAAATGAACATGGACGTGCAAAGATGAAACATGAGAAAATGCTGTCTGTAAGATGATCCGATTGGTTGTTCACCCTTGTTTATTCAGCAGACATCTTTTCTTTTATCATAAAAGGACCATAAGTGAAACCGAAAAGTTCAGAGTATGTTTCATGAAGGCTGATGGAAATGCTCAAATGAAAATGTGAACAGAGAAGTTTAAAGAAACTTTCTGAAGTCATCGGGTTGAGGCTCAAACAGAACTGGGACCATTGCAACGGCAAAAACCTGCCGACTGATAACAAAACATGAGTAAAGTGAGGATTTGACTGTCTGCGATTTACCATGTTGTGCTTTCTAATTTCTTTTCTTTTAATCACCAGTGGTGTACTTTATGTCTTTCTTTGTGGTCTGTGCCTCTATTTTCAGTAGGATTCAGTCTACTTTGAATTCTGTACATAAAACTCACTGTACGTGACTATAGAGAAATAAAGCAAAAATGTCAGGATTGTTAACACTTCAGTAGCTGACATCTATCATAATATTCTTTTCTTCTAAATGCTACCTGTCCAGACAGGAGCTATGACAGCCTGCTGTTTAATGTGCATGCTAAATCCTGTATGCATCATTTGCACAAACCATAATGTATACATGCAGAATTTTATACGGCAGCCATGAAGCATTTTTATTTAAAAACAGAGCAAATAAGGTGAGATACAGCAAACCTGTTTCATGGTAATAAGTTTATCTACAGTGGCACCACTTTTACAACATATGTTTTTCATGCTTGTTAAAGTGTCAGTGTGTAAAATATAACACATTAAAGGTTAATATGTAACATTGACACCTAGTGGTTCAAATCGGAATGGTGGGTGCAGCGCAGCAAAATTCAAGATGACCAGCAAAGACGATTAACAGTACGTTATTCGGCAAATACTTTTGTAAATGTCGATGTTTTCAAATAAACAGATGGACCATACAACTGGTCTTCTTTAGTTTCATTAGCAGTTCAAAAGCTAACTCGCTGTTCCGATAGCACATTTTTAGAATATATTATTTATATATAGTGCTTATATAAATATAGTGCTTACTGCAGCATGTTGCCAATCTCAGTTTTGAGATGGGACGAGGACTTGGTTAGCTGCCTTTCAGAGGACAAGCAGAGGTTTAAGAACCAGGAAGTCATGACGTGCTATGCAGTTTGTTGAGGTTGCTCTGCACTGTACTTCTCTGTTTGATAGGAGAAAAACTTGACAAAGGCAACAGTGATTTTTTAAGACAGATTTTTTAAAGGGAATGTAAATTTCTTACTTATTTAGCCTTTAATGTTTTTTCAAACGAGTATAATGCAAAGATTATTTCTGCACAGGAATGGTCCTGCATGGTGCAAGATGCAAGAATGTGAGCAAATGAGTTAATGTTGAAATATGAGAGTAAAATCCTCTATTACAAACTGGCATAGCTAGTTTGAAAGAGTCTTCAGAAATGATCCTAGCATCTGTTCATTTATTAAAACAGACATTTCTTAATTGACTCTTTTTCTAAATTAACATGTATTGATCAGAAAATATAAATTGATACATTTTCCCAACTTCAACCTCTTTAGGCAGTCCAATATAGAATAAACAAAAATAAATCATTTATTTTGAGTATGTTTTTTGGATGTAGTTACGTTCAAATGGCTAGACAGAGCAGAATGTTACAGAATGCCACAAAAATGGTGGTTTAAAGGGGAGTTTGTTTTTTTCATTCTGGCCCTATCTTCTAGCATGAAATATGTTCATTTACTCACTCAGACAGTTTTGGTGCAAATTGAATTCCCTTCGGGAGGTATTTAGATCCACTCGAGATCCGCGTATGTCTGATATAATGGAAGTGATGGGGCAACCGCGTGCAGCCTCTAAATAAGACATTATCTGCCACAAACTCCTTCATTTCACCAATGTTTTGTGATGAAACATTAGTCGGACCCCCCTGTGAGCTCGAAGCGCCTTTTTTTTCTGATGATTCGTCCTTATTTACAGACATTTACTTGTTATGGTGTTGCATCATAGTGACGTCATCAAAGCCACGGCAGTAAAAATGTCTGTAAATGAGGACAAATCACCACAAAAAAGATGCTTCGAGCTCGTGGGGAGGTCCGACTAATGTTTCATAACAAAACATTGGTGAAATGAAGGAGTTTGTGGCAGATAATGTCTTATTTAGAGGCTGCACACGGTTGCCCCATCACTTCCATTATATCGGACATACGCTGATCTTGAGTGGATCTAAATATCTCCCAAAGGAATTCAAGTTGCACCGAAACTGTCTGGGTGAGTAAATGAACGTATTTCATGCTAGAAAATAGGTCCAGATTGGAAAAAACGCACTTCCCCTTTAAGCTACCCTGCACCAACAGCTTGTAAACTAACCTGGGATTTGATCGGGTCACCTACTGACTGTGTAGATCAGCAACCTTCCTCATTTCCCTGCAGGAAGGAATGGTTTAGTCAGACCAAGTCCGGTGGGATCCAATTTTCTTACTGCCTCTGACATTATTCAAGAAGTTTGGCAGCTGACACACTCAGGTACCAAAACACACACACCGACCGAATGCTGCTCAGCGGAGTGATAACATGTTCAAATTGCTCCAATCTAATCTCAAGGTTCACTACACGCAGACAGACAGCTGTTGGTGGCTGAAATTGCACCACACTGCATCACACTCTACACACAAACACACATAAAGACAAATCTAACAGACGACGTCCCTGTTCCACCTTCTCTGCAAACTGTCCCAACAAAGCTTTTGGAGTTTTTCAGGTCCTGAAGTAGAGCACCTGGGTTGAGTCTTATGCAATCCTGGTGAATAATGTTTGCTCTGATTGGTGGCGCGGTTACTGCCAGCTCAGCTGGAACACATCTCTGTGGACGGTGAGTATAACATAGACTGCACACCTGCACCTCCTGTGAGATCTGGCTCTTTGCTTTGTAGAGTAACTGTCTGCATGCATGCACATGCGTTACTGGTTTACCGGGGAAACTCTGAAACATGTCCGCTTGATTTCTGCCTCAGATGTTCTTGCTTTGAAATTCTGGATACACTATAAGCAGCCATTGGTGATTCAGTCTTGTTATTTAGAGGCTGTGAACCATTGGAAGCATCAGCTCTAACTAGCCTTGAACTAAACATGTCTGTTCAACTCTGGATTATTAAAATACTGTATGTGCACATGTGCATTTACAATGTTTGCTTTGCAACTCCACATAAAGATAAAACCAGCAGCCAGAAGAAAAAAAAAAAAAAACATTTTTTTTTTGTTTTTTTTTTAAAGCATGACTTTTTAAGACTGAAGGGAATTACAAAAGCTAATAGTTGCTGCTGTGGTCAAACTTTTAATTGGATTCTTTACTAGTAAATAACCTGTGTGACCTAGACAGCCTAAATCTGACAGATCAGACAGATAAATCTGATAGCAAACACTAAATGTCACCCAATGGCTGTTGTCAGCATTATAAACCAAGAGACAACTCACTCAGCGAGAGTGCTGCTGACCTGCTGCCAATCTGTGCTTTTCATCATCACCAACCTGTCGATTAGTTGTCAAATACACGTTAAAAGCTGCCCTGGTGTTTCTGCAGCTGTCGTCTCTCTCTGTGTGAGAGCTTTATGTCTCAATTTTTCATATCCACCTAGTCCTCTTTTTCGTTCCCCTTAAATAATGATAAAAAAAAGCTTCATTTTTTCTGTTGGACCCATCTGTTTCAGACATCAACCGTGCCCTCTTCACTCCGACTTAATCCACTGGGATAGAAGTGTGTGTATGTGTGTGGGGATGATAAAACACTGTGAATCAGGTTTCAGAGTGACTGGGGCATATAATCTCATTTACTCCTTCAATCCATCATCTAACCTCTCCATTACAACGTCTCTCCTAATAACAGCGCAGTACAGTACATTCATTTATTCATAGTGCATAATCTTGAGTCATAAAAGAGGTGATTGGTAAAAAAAAGAGGTTAAAATGGAGGTTAAATGGTCAGCTGATGCTGCAGTTCATGATTCAAGAGTGCCAAAAAAATCATGCATGCATGAAGGATTTGTGCAGTCACTCCATATGCACTAGTTGGAGGGACTTCAGCAGAATTAAAACTGAACCGAATGGCTCTGCTTTCACACAAAAAAACAAGTGATTTATAATTTACACTTATTAGGTTTTATTATCTATCATTAAATCTGAATGAAGATGAGATAAAGGAGCAGGTTTCCCCTCTGATTGGATGAGTCAGACAGTTTTAGGGAAGTAGCTGTAAGCCATGTATTGTCTGCTTCTGTGACCGCTGCCCAGCCTGAGAGAAACTACTAGACAGTAAAAGGTGACAAAACACTGAATTAGAAACACATGAGGAAAAACACAGGTGGTAAAAATTAATAATGGGATGACTAATCCTTTTTTTTCCCTTTTAATCTGATGCACTGAAAAAACAAAAATCCATATCTCACATTTAACCCTTTCATTTAATATAGAATGTGTTTTAGCTTTAACATACGGAAACAAAGATAAAACTTCTGTAAAAACTCCTTCCTCTTAAAATTCTTTATTTACTATATTTTCTTATTTGAACAAATTTACATAAGTTTTTAAATGATAAATATCTTATATTAATATATAAATTTATATATAATATATAAATATAAGACATATTTTTTTGTATTGTATGGCTTTATGCTACTACTGCGTGATTGAATATTTATAATTTGTGTTGATGTTTTTACCTACCGTTGTTTAGTCGCTTCTCCGGGTTGATGTTTAAACTTGCCTGCGTAAGGGATGGAGATGCAGCATGTGAGGAAGTCAGGGACTGAGTGTGTGTGTATGAGAGAGCTCTGCCACAGCATAGCAGAGGTTGTTCTTATGTCTGGGGAACCATATTTTATGATTTTTACACTTACTACCAAAAAGTGACACAAATGGGCTTCTGATGTGTGAGGTGGGTCTGTAACGAAAACATTTCAGCTTTTGATGATCGTTGCTTTTTTCCTCTACTGTACCAACACAGATCCTCGTAGCTATCGTATGCTTTCTTCTTTTCCCTTACCATCTACAGTTACTGTATGTGCCTTTCTACCCATCACTGGATCTCATTTGCTGTCCATTCTAGCATTTCTTCCTCTCCCCGAGGCCAAGCATGTCTTGTAAAATTTAGTTAGTTGACACATCCAGTGACTTACTGCACAGCATGAATGGAGATTCTATTAATGCATGGCACTTTAACCATGTAGATGGGGCGTCGCATACTCAAAGATCTGGGTGTACTGCACCATTCTCATCAAGGGTCAGGAGCAAAAGCTTTGTTGCTCCATCAAACCTCCATTAATGCAGTCAAACTCTCATGAGCAGAAGAAGCTGATGATCTCAATCCTAAATGTTTATTACGCTACACGTGTAGGAAGCACTTTCAGCACAAGTCCTGTTTGTGAGAGTCTTGATAAATAATTCAGCAAAACATACAAAGTTAATCCAAAACTATGTAGAGATTGTTTTGATTCAGATACATTTTTGAATAACAACTTAATCATCCAGCTGGCACAGGAGTGCGGAACCTTTTGATATCCAATAGTCGCTGGGTCGCTGGGAGGCAAGCATCACAGTCACAACAAAATTAGTTGAGTGACCTGGAGGGAAAGAGAAGTGAAACATGAGGAAATAAATCTATTTAGTGGGTAGAAGAAATTATACCCCTAGAAAGCAACAATTTGCTTATCTGGTATAAAAAATGGGACGCCTTTACATGTTAAAAAGTATCATTCTGAACCAGTACAGCATGATTTACATGTACGTGTTTCAAGGTTTTCCTCTCTCATACCTGAACAAGAAGCTGGCCACCCCACTGACCACCCCTGAAAAAGTTATATTTTTTTCTTTTTCCATTTTTATGTACTATTAACATGGTTCAGCATGCTTTGCTTATATTTGAAAGTCAAAATCTTTATAAGCTAATAAAAATAAAATAAATAAAAATATTACACTAGACCTTCCATTTTCTGCCATTTTACTTTTGCCATAGTTCCCCCCCGGTTTATCACTCTTAATTAACTCGGCCTTTCTTATGCAAATTCATCCAGGAAGGCTCCACCCAGAACTGCCCCACCCTCATCAGGCCATCCCCACACTCCCCCTGTTTAGTTTGTTCACATTACAACTGAGGCGTCTTCAGCTCTGGTTTTCAGTGTGAGTGAGGTCATCATAGTGAAGTTTTGTGAAGTCATTGGTTTGCGACACAAATGATTTGTGATACAAACGCACTGAACTGCTTATTACATGCAAAAAAAATTGGCCACTCTTGAAATAAGTAAAATAAATATATATACATATATATATATATATATATATATATTTTTTACTGATTATTATTTACTTATTATTATTTTACTCTTCCAAGCAAAAAAAAAAAAAAAAAAAAACATTTCTTTTTTCCCCCCCCTTGGAATAAGCAAATAAATTCTGCCAATGGAAGAAGTGAAATTTTCTTTTAAGATTTCTTGAAATAAGATGCATTTGTCTAAAAACAAGTTTCTATTTCTCACTGAAATGTTTCTGTTTGGGTGATTATGTCTTATTTTGAGTGTGATGAGATATTTTGATTAGAAATTTGTAAAATATACTTGGTAAGAATTGAGTTTTTACAGTGTATTGTGGAAATTAAGGAAGTTTGCTGCAGATAATGCCTTATATTAAGGCCCATTCATTCTGCCCCCTTTACTGCCATCATATGGATATATGCACTACAACTAATCTAAATAGTGTCCAAAGGTGTCAGAGTGATGCGGAAATGTTACTGGTGAGTAAATGCACGTATAAATTTCAGAAATAAGGCCCAGGTTGATATGGAGTTGGCACCTGTGGTGGACAGAGTCCCCGCTCTGGCAGAGGTCTTGTAAAGCGGTGCACTGTAGAGGTCAGGATCAGGCACATGGTTCTGTTGTGGTTCAAAAAGCACCACCGGCAGCATGGAGTTCATCACCCTAGGCAGCGCATCATCAATCACCATGTTGACATCGTCCCAGCGACTGGCGTCCATGAACATGCCGTGCACGAGCACACCATCCTCTGGATCTGGTAACTGTGGTTTCCACGAATCAGATGGAAAAAGTGATGGATAAAGAATAAAATTCAGAGGATTTATGAGACATTTCTACAATACAATAATAATGTTATTACTTCAAATCTATTGTTTCCCACTGGATTTCTACAACTCATCCTTTTCCACTTCACAGTTATTTTTTAGAGACACTATAATTATAGTTAGCTTTCTTTCCTTCCTATCACAGCTCAAAACAACAGCTGTATTATCATAAATAAGGACAGGGTGTGCACTCATCCACCAATTATAAAAAACAATGTGTTTGCGTTGGTATTTCAGACCAATCCTGTTTTCAGACCACCTAAATATTAGGTGGGGGATCGACTGATACTGATATTTTCTCACCAGTCTCAGCTGATACAACCTGCTGACATTTGGGGCTGATACTGCATTTGACTCTCAAAGTAATATAATGAAGGATACAATGAAAAGTAATCTTAAAACTCTTAATATAAAAAAAGAACAAATCACCTCAAATAAACATCTCAAAAAGAAAGTGCACTTGCAAACAAATGTTAAATAGAAACATTAGGCTTGTATTAAATATATAAAAAGTCTGTAAGTTATGAGCGGAGGTATCGGCCAACACACATGACATACTGGCCAATGCTGATACTAGCAAAAAACGCAAATATCAGTCGTACGATGTATCGGTCTATCCTTACTTACAACTTTAATCTTCAAGCAAGAAACTGGCAGATTAAATTTAAATAGAAAAAAAAAAGAAGCAGAAGTAAAACGCTGGTCCAGCCAGAAGTGCTCAGCACTTCTAAAAGTGGCTGTTTCTAAATATCCAATACCTCGTCATCCATGTCCAGTTTTTCACCGGCAGAGAGACTTCTCAGAGCCTCGCAGACCGCTGCCTCGTCTCTGTATACTGGTACCACATGGAAGCGGAAGTTGAGCTCATCGATGGGCAAATTGTACTGTCGAGCATGATTCTGCAGGACTCCTACAGGCCAGAAATCAAATTGAGCATAAGACAATAATTTCACTGAGTTGTTTTTCACCTGAAACATTCCAAGACAGAAGGACGTAAAGAATAAAATTGAATAATATACTCATGTCTGTCAGGCAGGATTAAATGTATTAGTGTGAACTACGTCTCTTGCAGAGTAGCTCATAGATTACAGCAATATCATGAATAAAGGAAAAAGGGCTTTAAATACACAGATTATGTTTAATTATAAGACCAATTAATTTCTGTAGAAATATCTAGAGGGACAGATAATATAACGCCATTAACGTCATTCAACCACTTTATCTTGGGGCAACACACCCCGGTATTGATCAGCCCCAGGTGAACTCCCTGATTGATGTTTACCAGCTGACAGAGCAGGGAGATTTAAAATGATAGCAATGCCAAAAAAAACCCACATTGTAATACAAATTATCTATACAAAATATGAAATAATACTTTTGAACGGGAAGTATAAGCTGAAGTGAGCCTGCCGTCTTGGTCTGTACAGTGCTACACAGCCAGAGGTCCCTTCCAGCTTTGACATGAAATGGAAAAGTAAAAAATCTGACGACACAGGAGTGATTTTCTGTCCATATTATCTTTCAAGAATCGAGATCGAGAAGGCTGGCTCTGTGCTGGGGACTGATCTGGTGCTCCTGGATCTGATTGTCCAGAGGGAAATGCCGCTCATCTGCTCTACATAAAGTGAAATTACAATATAAGAAACTTGACTTGAATATTATGGATGATCCTTTGCACCCTCTATGCAACACAGTGAGGAAACAACAGCTTCTGTTCAGTGAGATGCTTCAAGAAGTCATTCCTGTATCTATTTTTAAAGATAGTTATTTATTTAATCATTACTATTGTTTTTCAAATAAAGCATGAAGTTAAGCATAAGAACAAAGTTATTACCTGAATGCATTTAGCAGCCTAATAAATGAGTCATAATATAAGAAATTAATTTAGATTGATTAATACAAGAGGTTAAGAATTTGATAAAAACTAATCCTGATACTTTATCTGATGCGGAAAAAACAACAACAAAACCCCTGACCTTACAGTTAAAAAACAGTTTAAAAAATGTAGATATTTTTGTGCCGTTTTACCAGTGAGAAAGCCTTGAGGGAAGAAGAACCCAGAGATCCAGAAAGATTTGGGCTGACCACGTGTGATCCAAGCCTTGAGGAGATGACAAGGGAGGCAAAGAGGGGAGGTTAAAGTTTGTGTATCTAACATGCTTTCTTCATTACACGCATCCTGTTCCATGTAAGACCTGAAGGTGAGTCAGTGAGAAAACCTGCCCTGGCTCAGTGAGGCAGTCTGACCAAGCTGCGACCCACAACTTTATAAACTGATGCAACTGTCCAGTATTTGTTTCTGTTGTGCTGTGTGAGAGAATGAATTTTAGGGGTTGTATTATACACATGTTCAAACCAGTCTTTCGGAAGAACAGCTTAAGTCAGGATAAATGAACCAAATGCTTAGACAGGGTGCACAGGGGAGACGGAGAGAAGGGGAGAGGGGGCGTTTTGGAGAGACGTTATAAGCCTTCGGGATGAACACAGAATGGTTGTGTGTGACCATTGTTTTTTTTTTTTTTTTAACTAAATGAGATGAAACAGAAATCAAACATAGACAAGGACATGCATGCATAAACAGACAAAATAGAATAAAATGTGAATACACAGGCAGATATTAGTGTTTGTGAGCACCAGTGATGCAAAGAGAGTTTGAGCCAGAAGAAGGAAGTGAATCATCCTGCATATTTTTCCATGTTTTCACTCATCTCTGATTAGTTCATTTTCTTTCCGTTGACTTTCCTAAAGCAAATTAAAATCAAACTGTTTTCTGCCACATTATTCTGTGGCAGAAAGGCATGGCAGTAAGCTGGGAACACTTCATCCCAGCGTCTCATCAAAAAAGAACTCCCACTCACTGATTAGTGTGCTCATCACCCATCACACAAACTGAAGCAAAACATTCACTACCAACATTAACTGAGCAAATGCACTATTTTCTCTTTCTTGTTATCAAGTCTGACATGTTATATACATATGTAATATGGTACAGCTCTGCATAGACAGACACATCTAGAACTGCTTCTCCTTCAGTTTCTTGAATAGGGTGACAAGATTCCTGAAAAGGAAAAACGTTAAAGACACCAGCATCTCCTCAAAAGCTCAGAGATCCAGCAAGAAACAGACAAGAGTTGGACAGTGGAACTCTGAAAAAAAGATATTTGATGCATCGGTTTTATTCCTCTTATGTTCTCATGGGAATAAAAGACCTAGAAAAGAACTCAAAAAATGAAAACTATACATACTTTAAGTAGGGATGTCGGATATTTTTGGCCTACCGATATTATCGGCCCCTATCGGCATTAAAATGTGATATCAAAAATATCTGTATCAGGTTGTTTGGACTGATATTGTTTTACTAACAAAATCTTGCAAGATCTCGTGGTTCCGTAACCAAATCTCACATTCCTTTTAAGCCCGTTTCAGACTTGCACTGGAAAGCGGTAATATTGCGGACTCTGTCCTTTATAACGTTTGCATTCAGACATGTGTATTGGTCTTTTACCTCTGAGATGTAGCGGACATGTACCGGCTGGACCCCATGTCACAAGAGCGGAAATGTTGCGGCATGTCGTTTTGGCTGAACGACTGAGCTCAAGGCAGAGTGGGGCTGTGCTGACTTTTCCGCAACATTTCCTGATGTCTGAAAGCACCCGGGACGCGTGAGTCCGCAAGGAAGCGTCATGTTTGAAAAGACGAGTGCGTTTAAAAAACAGACGGACTCATGTTCCGCAATGCAAGTCTGAAAGCGGCTTCAGAGTCATGTGACTACGGTGCAGCTGCTGCTGCCACAGACTGACTTGCTTTGAAGCTGCTTATAATATGTCTGGTTTTAAGATGTTGGTTAAGTTCCCAAGTTGTCAGAAACATTAGAATTAGCCACATGTTTGCTAATACCTGCTAGTATCTGATATCTGGCAGCCAGATGTCCAAAATGAACTCCACTGGCTGAGTTAAGGCTATTTTGGGATCCTTGCTCTGAGAGCAGAATATAGTTGTATCTCTCAGAATATGAAAGGAACAACCTCACAGTCGTCTGCATATATCGGTATCGGTTGATATTGAATACTGGAAATTAAAAATTGAACAATATCGGATATCGGTAAAAAAAAAAAAAAAAGCCAATATCGAACATCCCTAATTTCAAGCCTTTTCCTGAAATTCAGGTCTAATTAAAAGGGGCTAAATACAGGTATGTAAATTTGCTTGTGTACAAGTATCTGTACTATATTTCAGACCTGGAGGAAAGACAGTCTGAGGGTCAGGTCTCTGACCCAGGAAGCCAGAGGTTTCAGGGAAGGATAGGCAGAGTTAGTCCAGTGGGTGGGAACTTGGTTGTTCAAGAAACTTGTGTAGATTTGATCCATTTCCTCTGACATCACAACCAAACCTGCTATTGCCTTCAGCAGAGTGGCAAGAGACATCTGGGGGAAATAAATAAATGACAATTACGCATCAGATTATGATGAACAAAACAATCTGCAGGTATTTGCAGGTAAAAACTATTTTTTCAAGCTTAATTTGCTTTAGATGAAGGAAAGAAACTAAAAAGCCATAAAACAATCAGCGGTATTTAAATGCACGCATTCATGTGTGTGCTTTATCTGTCACCCTCAGAATTTTTAACAAGTTGTTGAATCGAGCTGCTTCTTGGCCTAAAACTGTTGTGAGGGAATTCAGGCGGCCATTTTCATCTCTGACAAATAGTTCTTCCACTGCTGCTTCCATGTCAAGACATTCTGCTCAAGTGGACAAGCAAAGAGACAAAATGAGAAACAATCGTGGAGACGAAAAGAGTACAGTTCAAAAATGATTTTGGTAATGAGCTTATGGTTTCATATTTTGTGTAAAAAAACACACAAAAAGCAAAGAAAATACATGTTTTGTTATTTTGATGTGTGTATGTACCGGGGAGCTTGGCCAGTATAGATTTTGCGAGCTCGCAGACGATGTCATCGTTACTTTTAGCTCCGTGACATGCTGAAGAACGAGGATTAACATCCAGTATGTTGTTGAGTAAGGTCATGGTTTCTTGTCGCTGGGAACACAAACGTGTATGTGCACACTCAAACTCACTGTTCTCAAAACATGACGGCTCAACATTAGAAAACAAAAGGAAAGGTAAATTAGTTCTTTAAATTGGCATAAAGTAAAACACTCAATAAAATGTTAGTACAAAACACAAAGAGAAGTTAAAACTGTTGTGTGCATCTGTGAATTTACAACAACAATCAGCCAGAATTGAATAAATAAGGTGAAGAGGTTTTACAGTTTTTATGGCTTTTCTGCTTTTTAAAATTTTGTTCCTAACCTGGAAAGCCAGACTGGCATTCTCGTGCATGCCAAACACCTCCGGATCATCTATGATTGGAAGCCCGTCAATGTACTGCTTGTATTGGTCCAGCTCATCTGTGTCTGGAGCATAGTAAATACCTTGGACACAGGAGGAGAGAGGGGATGGGAAGAGGGGAAGAGATTAACCCAAGAAAAGAGAGAATTCTACAGACACACACCTGCTGCAGTGAATTGTATTTTCCTGAAAATTGTGCTCGTTATTTTTTCCTTGTTTTAAATCCAGTAAAGGAGGCATAAAGGGAGCAAACGGACTAAAAGTACCCGAGGAGGAGTAGGTGTAGCCAGGCTGCAGGGTCTCAGGAGAAAAAAGACCTTTGAGGATTGTTCGGAGGCAGCGCTGGTCCCAGGCATCTGTCACTCTGCCTCCATATGTGATCTCACCTGTGGAGCACAAACACCACACAGTGTTGCTGTGCTAATGATGGAGAAGGTGGCTTTTAATGATATAATCTCAGACCGAGTTCAAGCAGCAGAGCCATACTCAGACTGAAAACTCCACTGAGAAACAGCATAATTAATAGTTAAGCAGCAGTCAAATTGATCCTTTGAATCTAAAAAAAAATTAAAATGAAATTTAAGAATTATCAAATTACACACCAGAGTCAAAGAAAGTCTCAAGATGAACTATTTTAGCTTTTAAACATATCTACAAGGATAGAAATCTTCTACAGAGCAGTTTGTAAAGCAGTATCTCCTTTGAGAAGTGCTCCCAGCATTCTTAATCTTGTGCATTTTTCACAGCAGGATATATTCACACCGCATCTTATCACCTGTCCGATTGACCTTTACTTTATTCTTATTGGAGATGACAGTTAGGAATCAGTTTTAAAGGACATAAGCTTCCTGAAAAGTTAATCACAGTGCAAATGGAAATTTCAGAAAAATCTCAGTCAAGAAAAGTCAAGAAAAACATCCTTAGATGAGAGACATGACATTACATTTAAAGCTTAGATAGACTCGGTACTTTCCAAGCAGACATTCGCTTATATAAGTAAGAAAGGAAGTGGATAATCAGAAAAATCTCAGCTGAAAGCTTTTGGCAAACTGCAGACATAGTGAAGCCAGCATAAGCTTTAAAAAAAAATCTACATCAACAGGGGAAAAGCCAATATCATGCATGAATTGAGCCAAAATTCTTTTCCCCTTAAGAATGTGCAGCTCTGGCTCTCAAGGACTGTTAGAATCAAGGATTAAACTAATAACACAGTCGTGTGATAACAACAGTGAGAGACATCAATTTGTTGTGGTGTGCTTCTCTGCGACTGAAGGCAGCACATAATTACACGCAGGCGTAATAGCAAATCAGATTAGGGAAACAAATGAACGTTGGAGATACTGTATGATGAGCACTGATAATGAAAAAATTTCTCTCTGCTGTATGTAATTATTTCAAAGAATTCTAAGGAAGAGCAGAATAAATATCTAACTTACATGATTAAATTAAACTGAAATTTGCCCGTTGTTATGTTTACAGTAAACAGAATAAAATGTAAAAGCTACAGTATCATGTTATTAAAGAAATGGGCTTTACAGTTCAGTGAGAAAGCTATGCAAGCATGACATCACAGCTGGAGTCCAGTCATGTCACAGTCTAGTTTGGTGATGTATGCAAACATTTGAATTTCCCCTTTTTCATAACATTACACATGTGTTGTTGACAAAACAGTGCAACAATGTCTATGGAAGACTAATGTGGCACCAGATAAAGGCAGTTTTCTCCTTGATTAAAGCTAACAAATCTGACTTTCTGACCACTGAGATACTGTAGCATTAATTCTTTCTAAAATGACACACTAAAAAGGCCATCCTGCACTAGGGATATCATTATGATTTTATCAATACGGACACCAATATCGATACTTCTCATCAATCCTGATATTTATTGAAACCTTACTGATACTATAATGTAATTTAGAGTAAAAAATAAAGACATTACAAGATGTTAAAAGGTCCAGTGGTGGAGAACACCTGTTCAGATTGAGTTGAAGAGGTTTGGACATAAAGGAAGATGAAGGACAGCTGCGAGAATAAGGGAAGTGTGTCTGTCTTACTCCATCGCCATGATTACCCAACGTTTAGGTAGATGATCAAAAAGTATCTATAACAGTATCATTTGTCCTGAATCTTAACGGTACCCTGGTATCGTTAAGATTAGGAACCAGGCCAAACGATACCATTACTTGGTACAGTATGAATCCTATCCTGCAGAAGTTGACAGCTTATCTACAGCTTTAACTTTAGACAACAACTGCAACTTTAGAGCTAAAACTAAGACATACTAGAAAAGTAAAATATGCTAAAATTTGTGGCAACCAATACAGTAATACCTGTTCTGAACTGAACTCTCCAGGTTTCCCTTTCCTCCGCATTGCCTCAATGCATTATTTCATGTGCCACATAAATAAAACATCTTAAAGATTTACTTCCATCTTCATTTCATTAATATTGCTGTGTTCTCCATTATTATTGAATTCATTATGCATCGTTTCTGTTTAAAAAAACCTTCTGGTTGCTTTGTTTCCAGCTGTATTTGTATGCTAGAAGAGTGGCTTGTGGTCTAACAACAGGCTTTTCCGGGTCCTTCTCATGAATTTCCGTCTGATTGGCTCCCTCCCATGAGTGTATGAAGGAAGCTCCTCCCCTCGCTCTGTGTGTGTAACTTGGAAAATGTAATAACTGCAGCCGATGATATACTACCTAACCAAGGCTGCATTTTGCAGAAATGCATGTTTTTTAAGCCATTTTTGTACATTTGCTCATCAAAAATGGGTATGAGTACATTATTGTCAAATTAAAAGAAGATTAGCTTTATAACATTTAAAATAGCCAAAACTATTGTGTTATTGGCCACCATTACATAACTAGTTGCTACAGCAACGTCCTCCTACTACACACAAATATCCAGATGCATTCGCATAAAACATGTACAACATAGAAATATTCTGCAAACATTTGTGCATGTGTCCCTACTGCTGACATTCTAACTAAAATCTCAGAGAAACTGCATCTAAGCATAACAAAGAAGACTTTAATGCACAGACATTAAGCAGAGGAGGCACAGAGTGTAAAAAGAAAGGTTGCTGTACAACTGTCTGTTCTGCCAGGTCTTTCCACGCCATGTACACCAGGAACATACATAAATAAAGTGCTTTGTCCTGCAAGATCACTGTATGTTATCGATAAGCATGTGTAGCATGTAATTAATTCACACCTACCAGTGATATACATCAGAGCATCCCAAGGGATGCCGCCATCTTTGCAGAAGAGGTTCAAGTTGAGCAGAGCACATTCTCTGTCACTCTCATTGAACTCATAGCGAATGTTCCAGCCCAGAGAACCAAATTTCTTGCGTTCCTAAGATATAAGAACAGTTGATTGTTCACACTGGGAATTGTATTTGTGATGTATAGTAACAGCTGGGTGTCTGTCCCCCTGTCCAATAAATAGCTTCTGGGGAGTCACATTTTTACAAAATGAATTTTCATTGAATGTTTTTGTACTTTTAATTTAAATTAACTTGCAAAATAAAGGAACTGATACTTAAGATATGTAAGGAGATGACTGAGAACAATGTATACATGCAGTGTGCGAGGAACTGAGACAGAGAAAGTCTGACCTGGACAACTGCGTGAAAAAAGCAGATTCCAAAGACCATTTTCCTCCATTGGCGTCCTAGTATGTGGTCTTCAAAGAAATTGCTGGTGATCTCTGTGAATGCGCGGTGCATGTTGGCTCGTAGGCCTTTAGGAGGCTCATTAGTCACCTGGAAATGATTAAAAGAGAGAGAGAGAGAGAGAGAGAGAAGAGATCTCTGAATCAGTGGCTATCAGTGAAAAGATCACAGTGAACTTTTCTCAGGGCAAATCCCTCCATCTGTGCAGGTGGCCTATGATTTCATCTCCTCATACCATAACTCAGTATAATTTTCATATTGGAGATAGTTTCCATCTTAAATCTAAGCTGTTGGTTTTAGTTAAAACAAGCTTTGTTAAATTTATTAGTAGGTTTAATTTCAGTGGGTGTGTGATCTGTCAATCAGGGTGTTCCACAGACACACCCCAGCCCCTCAGAGCAAAGAATCTTGCTACATTATTCGATGCCTTAGCCTACAACAACTGGAGAGAGGAGAAAAACTTATTTCACTCAGTCTTAAATTGTACATCATTTTGAATTTTTGCAATATATACAATGTGTCCCATATAGATCCATCTCCATCTGCTGATCTGTTTTAAACCTAAGGGATGCCAAAATGATCAACATACTGGAAACACTGATCCTGTAGTTATATTTGACAAATAATGTTCAGATTAACTAAACAGAAATTTTACCAGCATTTCCTATTTATGTGTATGAATACCTTGACAGAGTTCTGCAGTACTGTAACAGGAAAAACTTTGGTTGGCATAGAGCTGAGGAACAAACGGAAGTCCTCATGGATATATGTATCTGCAAAGAAACACAACATATAAATCAAAGCGATAAATGAAAGAAAATAAGCTTGTATATACTTTTGAAATGAAAAGATTGATCTTGTCTCACGATTCCCAAAAACAGACTGGGGAAACTAATTAAAAAAACAACCACTCAGTTATTTTTTTTCCCCCTTTTTTTAAGCTGGAAGATCAAATATCTCATATTGCAATTCAGTGGATTTACTGGTTCATTTCCTCCCTCTTTCTCTTCTATTTATTTCCATTCTTCTTTTTAAAATATTAATTTATTCAAGCTTTTTTCCTTTCTGTTTTTCTTCATATATTCAGTGGGTTGCTCTTTCCAGTCTGATTTGCTGGATGTCACTAAATCCTACACACAGGCCCTTAGGTGAGATTATTTGCAACTATGCCACTGGTAGGGACAGTTTTGCTGTCAATTAGGAGTTGCCCGGGTCATTTTGATTCCAGTATCTTGTTGTGTTGCAAACATAAATACATGTGACGCTATTCGAAGGGAAATGTGTACACTACTTATGTTGGAACTAAGATTGATGCAAAGCTAGCTCATCAGTTCTGTCAGGTGTGTAAGAAGGCCTGTGACATTCATGTTAGCAGTACCAGGCTCGGTGAAGGTCTTTATGAGCTCCTCCATGGCTAACATCCAGGAGACAGCCAGATGGCAGTTCTGGAGGAAGACCCAGTTGCCATTCTTCATGGCTGCTTGGATCATCTTCTCTGCTATCGGTCCCTGGCCTTGACCCAGTGAGATGGACTCCACCCTGAGAAACAGGCAGATTTTGAAACATCATTGTAAACACACTTGCTTTACTTTCTTTTTAATTCTCTGTAAGACTTCTTTAGGACTTATTTGACCTGTCAAGACATCCTCTGTCAGTTGCGAAACGCTGGAAGGCAGCCATGGGATCAGATCCTGTACTGAGGATGAAGACCAGTGGGGTGGAGGGGGTAATGTCATTGTAGAGGTTAGCCAGGTCCACTGGAGGGTTTTCCACAAATTGCTTCCCCAAGGTAACAATCACAAACTCAGTTGCTGCCAACACCGCCTGAAACAGAAAGTTTTACACAAGAGTGAAAAGAAGGAAAATACAGAGTACTGAAACAAGACAATGTCACTCAATATCTAGACAGGCAATTTGAAGCCTGCCTTGGCTGTGCTGCAGGTGGCAGGGAGGCTGATAACACCATCGTGATTTTGAATGGAAGATGTTATCCAGATATTTGTCAAGTTTAATAACTGAATACATAACAGCTGTGGTGATTTTAGATCCCCTCTGATTAAGTGCATTTGGGAAGGAAAAAAAAAAAAAACTTCAACAACCTTAAGAAAATATCTTTCCACAGACTTTGAGCTCACCTTCTCTTCCATGAAGCTTTTAATAAGAATTAACTTCTGAAAGTCCCCCAGTCTCTCATTCCAGTAACCTTTTATTTGCTGTTTCTCCTGTTCAGAGTTCCAGACAGGAGGTAAGTCTGACACATAGCCTTCCCAGTTCTCAGGATTAATAGATGCTTGGAAACGCCCTGAAGGAGAGATAGATCATTAAATGCAACAAAATCTGATAGACTTTACACCCTTTTTCAGAATTAATCTGTGATTCATACAGTGTAGGATAGCAGGTAAATTATTTCAATTTCAGAAGAAACTTAATGCACTAAGTATGCTGGATCTTCACTGATCTCAGCAACACAGAGATTGGGTTACCGAGCTTAATATGGATGTGGGTCCTGGTGATTTCTTTAGAGATATCCTTGAAGCAGGGCAGTGTGTCTTCCAGTTCACAGCATGTCTGCCAGTAAAACTCACTTAGCCATGGCACATCTGGCTGAGCTGCATAGTCCTGGGGGTTATGGGAAAAATGTAGAACAGGCCTTAAGTTGACAGGCTAGTGGAGACGAATTAAGGAAAATCAATAAAAGTACAGAGGTATGCCATGATGGAAAACACCTTTGACAGGCAGATGTCAGTGATGCAATGACAAATTTGAAAAGAACACAAAATTAGCTACATAAGTGTACAGTAGGTGTGAAAGCACAGAAGCATGGAGAAAAGGAAATGACTGAAGATGCTGAAGGAGAGATGCAGAAGAGGAGGACAGGATTAGCATGAAGATCACGGCAGCTAAGCAGCAGTATCTCCAACCAAACTGACGCCATATACTGTAAATGAGAATGAAATTGTGGATGAGGACAAGAGATATACCCCTGAGGGTCACCAACTGCTCTGTATTGTGGTCTTAGAAACCATATGAACTTATCAATAAAACAAAAGCTAAAATCTCAAATATTGTTTTATTCATTTCTCAGTGCTACCTTTACCCTTGCACAACCTTCCGCTCCAATAGGACTGGAGGAAAGTTATGAAGGAAAGAAAAGCCATTATTTATAGAAGATCTCTGAAATGTTATTCTGAAAACAGAACCCAGTTTTGTTCCCCTGAAAGTTTAAAGAAAGGCTCTATACTTAATTTGTAGTTGGATTTTAACTATTAATCACTGAAGGATTATTAACACGTTGCATGGCCAGCCGAAAAAAAAAAATCTTGTGTCATGTTCAGAAATATTAACTTTGACAAATAAACCACTTTTTTTGTTTTACTAGTAAGCTCTTCTGGCTTTACATTAAATACATGGGTTTGTACTCAAAGGTAAGGATAGACCGATACATCGGCTGGCCGATATTTGCGTTTTTTGCTGGTATCAGCATCAGCCAACATGTCAGGTGTGTTGGCTCCCCCAATAAAAAAATTAAATTTTTATATTTATTACAAGTTGAATGTTTCTATTAATTATTTGTTTGCAACTGCACTGTTTCTTTTTTATATATTTATTTGAAGTTGTTTTTTTTTTTTTTATAGTAAAAGAGTTGTAAAATTACTTTTTATTGTGTCTTTCATTATATTAATTTGGGAGTCAAATGCAGTAATCGCCCCAAATATCGGCAGGCTGTATCAGCCATCGGCTGAGGCTTATGAGAAAATATTGGTATCGGTATCGGTCCTAAAAACTCTGTATCAGTCGATCCCTCCTCAAAAGCTCATAGTTAAATCAATAAAATGTATTTGCATGTGAGTTTTAAAACATTCGCCTACTGTAAAATAAAAAAAAAAATAAAATAAGAAAACTCTGAATTTCAACTAAATGTACAGATTTGATCTCACAGCCACAACTAACCAAACAGAACCTTGAGATTACATTTTCCATCTTACCTTTTCCAAAGAAGCGGCTCCTCTTAGGAAATATTGCCACTCCCCTTCTGAGATTTCACCACGTTGCCTCATGATCTCCACACACAACATAAAGCTGTAGATAAGTTTGTGCTGCTCGAAGAGGCCACGTGATACATTGATGTAGGAGTCGAGCAAAATCGCATCCAGCAGGATCTGAAGACGTTCTTCTAACACACTGCTCTTCTCTGATGTCTCAATGGTAGTATTAAAGAGCTTATTGAGGGGAAACATGAAAAAGAAAAATCAGAATACATTTTTGTGTGTATGTATGTGTGTGTGTGTGAATTGAAAAACAACCCTGGTTCCTCACTCCCACCTGTTTAAAGTACTTGAGTGAGAACTGGTACATTGGATCAATTTCAGAAAGACTGGCTATAACAAAGTACAAGACAGAGCCTCTGGAGGCCACGGGTCTGTAGCGCTCCCTTGCAGTGTTGATCATCAGTTCTGTAGCCTCAGCTTCCTCTAAACGGTGCTTTATGGCTTCTGATGTCACCTGAAATTAAAATTCAAAAATTAAGGAAAAGCACAGCAGCAAAAGAGTGAGCGAAGAGTGCCTGGGAGGTACAAATGTATATTTAAAAAAATAATTTAAAAAATAGCACAGTTTGAGATGATAAAATGATTCCTTTAGTAAATTTAGAGCACAACATACAGTAACAGTACAGTGTGAGTTCATCCGTTTGCTGACTCTACCTTTGATTCCTGGAGGGTCTGAACTAACTCCTCATTGTCAAGGATATTCCCCTTAGAGGTGAAAAGAAGCTTAAGAATGCGATTTTCAAGATCCTTCAGCTGGTTGCGGTCAGAGTTGATGCTCAGGATTAGGTCATTTCTCTGTTCCTCAAGATGCGGGCTCTCGAGACGAACCACATCACTTAAGGAGAAAGTAATGAGGTTTTTAAATGTGAATCACATCATGAGAAGGATGTTTCTGTATATGTTTGTACCTGAGCAGCTGGTCTTCCAAGCCGGACTTGGTCACTGTGAAGTTAATGACTGTAACTTTGATACAAACCTAGAAGGCAGATATGAACACAACCAAGATGAACAATTAATTTAAGAGAACTAATCTTTGGGTGATAAAATATTTGGACATTTCTGTAAGTGGCAGCCTTGATCAATTGCACAAATCTTCATACTTATAACATTTCTTCATGTCAGTCTGCTTCATCTGTATTTGATGGCTGATGTCAAATTGTGTCTTTATACTATCCATCACTGCCGTTATCCTGCTTTGTTTCTAAAGCTTCATGTATTACTGCTATCTTGGGCTGGAGTTGGAGTCAGTTGTATCACTGCAGCCAGTAGAGGATTAGAGAAAATCATTTATTTTACTCCAGTGGGAACTCCCGGTGGGTGGTATATGCAGTGCTTCCCTATAAACTATACTAGTTGACAAACTACAGGCTCCTAAATATCAACATTATCGGTTTGTTTGTGACTTTGCGCTACTTTGTGCTGCTCACGGTAGACTGCTTCATTCATTGTTGAAACTGACTGGTTGAGGCTGTGTTAGCAGATCTGATGAATTTAAGAATGTTTCCCACAAAACTAGATGCTCAGCACTCTGATTTGCCACCAGATTCTATTTTGAGCCACATACTGTAGTAAATCAGGACCTTAATATGTTCAGGTAAGGATGGATGATGAACTACCACTTTGTGCTTATCTCCATCAGAGAGTGATTGGTCAAAATAAATACATTTCCAATGCAAAATTACTGAGAACTCTGTCTTTCAACATCTACAGAGCATAATATTGGGATTCATAGCATGATATTGTAAGATTCAAGGAGTTTTCCCTGTATACAGGGCAAGGCAAGAAACTACTTTTGAGAAGCCAGCACACCAACTGACAGAGGATGAAGCTACATAAGCTTTGGTTTCTTTGTTGTTCAGCACTTTGTTCAGTGAAGGCTGTTGTAAAGTGCTATAGAAATAAAGTTGGCTTGGCTTGGCTTGGCTAAGCTCAGAAGGATCTTTGCAAATCGCTACTCAGCACTGTCTGGAGGTGCATCCAGGAGTGAAACCTAACCATGCTGAATGAAGCCATATATGAACTCTGCACAGACACACAGGACTCATCTCAGATGGACAGAGCACAGTGGACATGTGTTCAGCTCATTTTATCAAAAGATGAGAAAAACCATCCAGGGTATAATCAGGGAAAGGAGCTAAACCCAACATCTGTGATTGTAAGGGGGTTATTTTTGTGCCAGTGACATGGGAGACTTTCACATATAAGCACACCAGCTGATTCTATTTGACTAATGGCAGCAGAAGCTAAAGATGAAAAGGGAACATCACACAGCTTAGCCGTTGTCTGGTTGAATGAAGAGATCTAAAAGTGTGTGCACTGCTCTCACCTCTGGTAGGTAGTGTGGGTTGGCCATCTTTGTGGTCATATAGAACCTGAAGTTTTTGTTATAGTCAATTTCCGAGTCTCCAAGTCGGATCAATGTTCGTCCACCAGCCACAAATGTCTGCTTCAGCAGGATGGGCTCCAGAACAGGATCTAAAGTCTCCTTTAACTACACATTTAATACAAGAAAAAGATATTCTTACATAACTTCCATACAAGTAATGCACAGTAAAGTTCTTGGTTGATGCTGACTGTGGAGGTAACTTGTAAATCAAACACATACAGTATGAGTAAAAATGAGGAGATATTTACCCATTGGCTTTAGGAGAGTGATAGGAGTAATAGGAGAGTGTGTCAAAACTTTTGGGAGGTACTATGCCTATGTTAAAAATAATTCAATACCTGATTAGTATTACCATAATAAATACAGAAAGTGTACTTACATCCTCTAGTAGTACAGGCAAGCCCATTAGTATGGCATTCTCTAGGGTACGGAGGAAGTTTGGGTCAGTCAGCTTCGTCACCTTCAGTCCATGCTTGGTCTCTTTAGAGCGGATCCATCGGTTGGCCTTAGAAAGACAGAAGTAAGGTTTACTCATCCGATAACAAGAATTCTTTACTTAACTTTCATGTAAAACAAAGTATGATGAGTAAAGGCAAACTTTTTTCAGTATTGCTCCATGACAGAAATAATATAAATGAACAATACTAGTTCAGCAACATGGGAGTGTAGATTATTGCATCTTCTGTTACTTGTTAACTTGTCCTACTCTGCCATGCAAACATGAAATTTTCCAAGTTGGAAGATTTTTGTGTCAAAAATAAAAGTTTCACTATCTGTGTAAAGATAAAGAAACAACTGCTTTCAAAAGTACAGCACTACTCAAATGAGACAGAGAAAATTGGAAGTGTCAGCATTCATGAAGACAGTGTCAAGACCTGAAAACTGTTGCTGGGACAGTGTCTTTTTCTATAAATGCTATAAATGTGTGAGCAGATTTGTCTTTTCCATGAGGTGACACTGGTAAATGTTTGTCACAAGGCAAAGGCCAGTCTGAGACTTTGTCCCTGATCCTATGTGACAGAAAGTTCTATTCTAAGCAAATTTTTTCAGTTCTTCATGCCGGTCGTGCAGTCATGCAGCCAATGATTTAAAATCATAGGCAGTACAATTACTGGGAGCAGGAATGTGTAGAAATGCATATTACTTACTTAGCTTTCAATGAGCAAAACTTTGCAAAGAGCAGGCTATTTATGATCCGAGAATAATACTGACTGATTCCAACAGAAAAAAATCAATGCCAGTCTAATAACCACTAAATAAATTACACATGGATCAAAGTTTCTAGCTAACCTGATCCTGCGGGTCGATCATAAGAGGCCAGCGGCGGCCTTCAGTCACCAGGATCCCATTCTCTGTAGAAACTGTATCACGGGGCAACCCCTCTGTGTTCCACTGATGGATGACGTATGGATCACACAGAATGTTCATGAGGCTGAAGTTGGAACTAATGGGGATCTTCAGCTGCTGGCATTGTTTTATCCACTGGTCAATTAGCTGGGAAAGGGAGCATATCAGTCAGACAGTCAGATCAATTATTTGTGCGTTGGTTTGTTTGAAAAAGGTTGTGATTTTACACAATTGACATAGTTCTGCCCTACAAAGGCAAAGAGCAGTTAACTACCCTAACAACGAAACTGAGAAAAAAGGCTTCAAAGTGTAATACTGGCCAGTCAAACATGTTGTAGATACGACATTGACATAGTGATTTCTTTGAAATGGGACAAAATAGAAGCAAGTGGTTCTGTTACAAGATAAAGGAGGTGTTAAAAAGAAAATTTTCAGTAAAACCTTAATTTTGACCAAGTATGTAGTTACTGCTCTTTGGCTGCTCTTTTTTATTTCAAGGTTTTAATTTAGCATAAACAGATGTGTTTGTGTAATTGTAGATGCACCGATCCGATACCTAGATTGGATATTGGCTCCAATATTGACTAATTAGCTGGATCAGACAGTGGATGAATGAGACCGAGTCATTTTTTTTTCTTTTTTTAGTACTAATATATCATACATTTAAAAATATTTTTGCATTGCACTTCACATGGTAGTGTCAATTATTTCTTTTTGCTGCTAATGTACACTTCATTTATTAATGAATTATATTAAGTACATTATATCTGTGTTTATTTGTCACCTCTTTTAACAAGGCTAAATGCTTATAACTAATGCCATACTCGAGAAAGTATACAATTCATTCATTAATAGTAGTACTGGATTGGTATGGGGTATTGGCCAATATGCTCAGTCCAGGTATCTGAAAAAACTGGATCGGTGCATGTCTAAGTGTAATGACTGTGATGGGAACCACATTTAAAGGACAACAGTTACAGTAATGACGACAAGATCAGACCCAGGCCGTTTCTCAATACCAAGTTCGCTAAGAACAAACTTGTGTACTTGCTAGTATGGACTTGTTGGAAGTACAGACTTCTGAGGACGGAAGGACGCAAGTACACTCGTTGCACATTTGGAACAGAAGCATACTTGATTACGTCAAAGACGTTGCTGAAGTTGTGTCATAACAAATATCTAATACTGAAATAATAAGTAGCAATAACCCTGCTTGAATGTGGCAGTTAAAGACAGTTAATCTGCGCAACCGTCTTACTTATTGATAGCCACCGTTAGCTGTTCAGCCCATTTGTGAAACCGCTAGTCACTTTTAATAACGGTTTAAAATTTATCAAACCACCAAGAAGTTGATGTAAAACAACTCTGTTGTAGAAAAGTTATATAAAACCAACGTTACGTAAAATAATGAGTATTTTCAGCACTTATAGCAATTACTTTTCTCCTCCACCATTGTTATGCCGCAATGCCTTATGGGATAGAAAGGTGTCTGAAGTCCACAAAAGTCATCTCCAATGCAGACTCGGAAAAGTGGGCGGAGCAAGTACACATCCGGGAATATGGAGCGTACTTGTCTTGATGCGTTCTTTGAATTGGAACAGTACTTGGACCTCTACTGATGATGTTTCAAAAGTACACAAGAATGCAAGTCCGCAAAAGTACGCATATTGAGAAACGGCCCCAGTTTATTTATGTCCTGGGGGGTCTTGTATTGAGATGCAAGAATACAGTGCCTTTATACTCAGCTGCCTAAGACATTTCATGTCCTAAAAACTAAATAGTTCTGTGTGACACTGTACCTACCAGCTGTCTGTAGTGAAAAGTGAATGCTCCATGGTAGGCCACACAGGCAGCTGCAATGAAGACATTTCCCACAACATCGATAATCTCTTGCTCGAATGAGGCTACGCTTTGTTCCCAGCGTACTTGCTCATCACCCAGGGAAGAAGTTAGCTTCCCTGCTCTCGTCAGCCGAGCCTGAGTCAGAGCCATTTTGTTAACTTGATGAAAAGAAAGGATGAGAAAAAAGACATCAGCAAGGAAGAGACTAATGGACTCTTTTCCATCCATAGAAAGCCTATCAGATGTTTAACAATACAGCTTAAATTGTGCACAGTCCTCACCCAAATCTCCCTTCTCAGTAACGCTATTTTCAAACTGCTCCTCTAAAACCTTGATCTGGTCTTCCACCTCCTGAAGCTTGTCCTGTTTCTCCCTCAAGGTTGCCATAGTTATATCCAGATCCTCCTGCATGGGTTAGAATAGAGGAAAAGATGTGATCAAAGATGTGACTTAACATAGAAAATAGATAGAGGGTTAACTATTTGCAACCTACATTACATTTATAAAAAAAAAAGGCATCAAAGCAATAGTTGTAAAAAACGAATATGTATATGAGTACAATGTAGAGAGATACTGTAAGTACTGAAGTTTATGCTGCTGACCTGCGCTTTGGCCAGCTTTACTCTCTTGGGGCCGACTTCCTTGAGGACTTTGGAGTATAAATTCATGGCTCTGACCCACATGCACATCGACTTACAAGCCTTAGATACTTTCTCCACCTGAAACGAGCAACAAAATCAATTTCAACAAGTAATGGTTTATTCAAACATACTGTAAAACCAGGTTAGGGAGTAAAATAATCTGTATCGTACTAATGAACAGGAGTGCATATATACGTGCATTTACTCACCAGTCAAGTTTTTGCATCACTTTGAGTCCTTCGGAAGATATTACGTTGATTCGCCCTTCGGTGTACATCAGTAAAATGGGGGAGACGGGGCAGCCCTCACTCTATACAAGACATTATCTGCAGTAAAACTCCTTGATTTCATCAATGCTTTTAGTAGAATGAACGAACGAATGAGGACTATTATCCTGTGAGTTCAGAGTTTCGCAAATTGTGTTTTTGTTGTTGTCTGGGTAACGAGCTGCTCTTCTCAGCTGTACTATGGAAGCACGCTTCATGAACCTACGGCCCCGAAAAGTGTGTAGTACACCCTGATAACTAACAGAAAGCTAAATCTGGACTCACGGGACAATAGTACTTGTTTGTTCGTTCATTCTACTTACAGTAAAGTATTGGCGAAAATCAAGGTGTTTTGCTGCAGATAATGTCTTATATAGTGACTGCCCCGTCTCTGGCATTATTACTGGATGTACTGAAGGGTGACTCAACATAAAATCGTCTGAAGGAGTCAAAGTGATGCAGAAATTATACCGGTGGGTAAATACATGTATATACTCCTAGAAATAAGGTCCAGATTGAAAAAAAGAGAGTTATCCTTTAAGCTATTGTTTTTTTAATGTCCAATTCTAACTCGCATATTTTCAAAAGTAATTAAAGTTTCACACAAACTAATAATTTAAAATCTTTGCTGCACAAAAATATCAGTATTTAATCTGAAATCCAAACGGACCTTCTCAGGTATGAAATCAGCATTGCTGATATATTTTTGCAGTTTCATGAGGATCTGGGGCTTGATGTTGTCCTTGTCATAGTCTGTCAGGTGCCTGAGGAAATTGGCATCTCCTAGTAATTGCTTGGCACTTGGCCAGTCTGGTCTGTAAGTAAACAGAGAAATTTGTGAGGAGTTGTAAAACAAGACTGGGTAAAATATGCTAATCATGATGATTAATATGTGTGGCAGAATACTCTGGTAATAATAAGTGTGTTAAAACTATTATGTAAGTTTATTTTTAATTAGAGTCTGGCAGCTCTTCACATTTATATTACATGCAGCATTTAGCAAAAAACAAAACTGTCAAACTGTCATGTAAGAATAAAACTCTACTTCCAGATAACCTAAATAATCCATGATGTGCTAATATAATCTAAGTAAAACTGTTATGTACATCCTGCATTCTGACCACATAACAAAGTGATCAAAACAACTGTGAAATTGTGATGCATTGAAAAGAGTGGAAAGTTTCCTATTGCAATACTAAACAGCATCAGCTCCAAATCAACATGCTGACCATAAGTCTTTTTAACAGAACATTATTGTCCTTTTTAACATATCTAGGCTATCACTTCCCCAGACACATTGCACACAAGTTTCTGGAAATCCTTACGGCAGTACAGAAAACAGTACTACTGTACTCAACCACACAACCTTCCTACAATGCTGTTTGTAATGCTTACATGACCTGTCATATGCAGCTGGGAGATAGGACACCGAATGACCTGTGCAGTCCAGTTCCATGTTTTGTGAGAAATTTCCCCCAAAATGTTTTGATCCTCACTAAGATAGACCTTCTGCTGGCTTTATGTAATTGGGATAGACTTGGAGCAACAATCCTGTAGATTAAAAAGTCATTCATTCATTTATTTTCTGCACCGCTTAGTCCAATTTCAGGGTCGCTGAAACCTATCCCGCCAATTATCAGGCGAAGGGCAGGGTACACCCTGGACAGGTCACCAGTCTGTTGCAGACTGGCGACTGACTAGATTAATGACAAAACTTAAGGGTTGACCCAGGGGCAAACTCCACTGGAGAAGAGTGAAGCCTGGAAGTAAAGTTGAAAAATTGTAGTTCTTTCTTCATCTGCTAGGTTCTGGCTCCAAAACAGAGTAAATCCCCATAGACTCCCATGTTAAAAAGGACAACTTCACAGCAAAGTTATTATAGTTAACTAAAACTGATGAAAAAACGAAAACTAAAATTGAAAAAACATTTCAGTTAACTGAAATGAAAATAAAAACAACAGTTTTTAACAAAACGATAACTAACTGAAACTGTATAGTGTCTTTACAAAACTAACTAAAATTATTGCAGAAACATCCTTAGTTTTAGTCTTTGTAAATTAATATAATACAAAAGCCATTTGGGTTGATTTGAAATCTATTTCTATTTAATCTTTTTACTTTGTTCTACTGGTTTTACTCCAAGTGACTTTCTGATGATTTTGAATGTCACACCAGACAAACACGTATAATTTACTGAAAAGAAAACTCCAAAAAACTAAAACTAACACTGAAACTAATAAAAACTAAACTAAAACTAAACATTTTCCAAAAATAGAAACTAATAAAAACTAGCAAATCTGCTAAAAAAAAAAACTTATCAAAACTAACTGAATTGAAAAACAAAAAGTCAAAATGAAATAAAAACTGAAACTAATTTAAAATCCAAAACTATTATAACCTTGCTTCACAGCAGAAGTAAACATGTTTACAGCCTGGTTCAAATATCATTTTAGGTTTAATAGGTCAAGTTTACCTTCATGTGAACTGTGAGGGGGGTGAATATTTTTTAGAACTCATCCGATTAGATGTTATTTAATCTCAAAATTACACACAATTAGGGGTGTGTCCTTTTGAATAACAGGCGTCAGACCGGGTTCCAATTTTAGCCATGGAGGGTAATAGTTAGTTCCCTGCTTGCACCCACGAAGGTCTTAGCCTGTAGCAGAGTTACACAATGGCGGGTTTTAGCTGGTTCACAGCAAATCTGAGCGTGCTTTACCTTTAAACCATCTATTTTCCATTAATTATACTACAGAAATGAGCAATCCGAAATATTCATGTAGTAGGCTTTTTAGAACACACTCAGAATCTGTTTATTCATTCAAAACTATTTAAAATTAATGATATTGTAAAGTATTTTACGACAATAATATTATTCAAAGCATTCAATAAGTTACTACCCAGTAACATACAAAAGTTTTTCTCAGTTTGGCAGAATTCTCATAATTTGAGAGGGTATGGAGATTTTGTAGTTCTCATATTTCGCACCACTCGTAAATGTTTTTGTGTGTCTATATGTGGGGTGAAACTTTGGAACTGTTTTGATAATCAGTACAAGCGATGCTCAAACACCCATACATTTAAACTGTTATACAAACATATTTTTCTGGTCTCAATACAAGGAAGAAGTTATTCCTTACCGCTAGCGATGTTATTTTGTTCTTACCATCGTATGTATGCAATTTATGTATTGTTGAATATGTACTGTGTAGGCTGTTTTACCCAATGGACATACCACCATTTAACAATTGTTAAATGGAAATGATGTTACGTTTTGTTTTCTTTTTTGTAAAAAGAGTTCTCAAAATAAACTAATTATCTTTGTTTGCTCCTGTTCACTTCAGATTAGCTTTGTTAGCATTAGCTTGGCTGTCAATCATTTGTCACGAGGCTCGGAGCGGCATTGACATTGCCCATTTTAGTATTTTCCAGGAGTGATGACACATGCGACACGACAAGATGGCGATGGAGGGAAACACCCAACCTGCTTCACTTTTCCGTCTTCAAACGTTACAGGATTCTACGTTCTTTTTTTTTCTTTTTTTTTTTTTTTTTTTAACAGTCTGTGGGGTTGACACAGGGGGTGAATTATGTTGATGACAGTAATGAGAAGTTGTCATCATAAAATTTTTAAGAGAGTTAAATCCAATCATCATTAGTAGTAATCTCTGATGAAGATGGTGAAGAGGATGATGGTGATTACAGAGAGAATGATGATTGGAATCAAAACAGTCTGTGGAAATATTTTCATGTTTTTCACCCTTGCTTCTTTGTATTCAACTGTTCTGAGTCAAACTGGTTCAAGAGAATAAAGGAGGGCTGGAAATCACTGATTACATTCGCAGCCCATAATTGCGCCAGTGGACCAATATTTCCACATGTTTACTGTCTTCATCAAAGTCACATTAGTTTGGGTATGCACAGAAGGAATTCATGTAGTTTTAACAATATCAACCTCAATTTCAGATAACCACCACCTTTGGCATAAAATGCAATTAACTTTGTTGAAAAGTTAAGTTCCTCAGTGGTGGTCGTTATATATGTGACTTCACCAGGAAAGGGATGCATACTAACTTGCAGCTGAGCAGGATGCAGACGGCCTCCATGACGGTCATGACTAGTTCTGGGGGTTTAGTGAACACCTTGATCTCAGAGATGTCTGCTTTGTCCAAAGAATTCAGGGCCTTATTGGCACCCTCCAGGGCTGGCAGAGCCTCATCCAGGTCCCGCTGTGCATCATCTGCAATGGCTTGGGTGTCTTCAGCCTTCACTTTAGCCAAGGCCTCATCTTCTTTCACAACTTTACGCACCTGGAGCAAAATGATATCTTTGTATCACAGATTTCTAAACAAAGCAGGAACTGAAACAAGGGTCCTGCGTTTTTTCATAACCATGTAGGAGAGACATTTCCAAAATTTTTGTGATGACTAAGCCGAGACAGACCTCATCAGCTCTTTCCTGATCAACAGCCAGTTTCTCCATGAGGGCATCAACATCCATGGATTTCTGTTTTAGAACTGGCTCCAAAGCAGACAGGTCCACTTTCATTTTGTCCACAAGCTCATTGGTCTCCAGCAGCTTAGTTAGGCCATTTTTCACACGGTCCCTGGCCTGCAGCGCACAGAACACATTTGTTACTTTAGTCCTGACATAAGCTGGGAAACAAACAGCTAATCTGCTATTTTTTATTCCACAAAGTAACATAATAATTTAAGAGCACCACAGCTGACACATGTTCACTGACGGTTGATGGATGTACCTGAATCAACTCCTGTCTCTTTTTGTCAAGCATGCTCAGGTAGAGGTTGATGAGCTCCAGATAAGAGGCAGGTGTAGTGTAATACCGGCGTCTCAGCTCAGAGAAGAAGCGCTCAGCCATGTCAGTGACGCTCACATGTATCTCCACACACATGGCAGAGAAGCTCTGTTTCAACTCCTTACTGCCAAAGTCTATGTCCTGGAAGAAGGCCTGAGAGACAGATAATAGTGCCTCCCGAGGCCACTGAGCAGAACGAGTACAGGGATAAGAGAAAGGGAAGATAGGGTTTGAGGTGAGTGCAAATAAACGTAGCTTCGACTTTTAGCTCTTGGTCATTTAAACAGTAATTCAGCAGAAAAATTCCAGTAATTCCAGAAGTGAACGGAAAAAATTTTAAAGAAAGAACATAAAAAGATTGCTTTAATGTGAAAGTCAGACCAAAGGACAATGCACAGCAAGAGCAGAAAGAAAATGGTGGATGATGGAAAGGATGGGAAAAATGGGGGGAAAAACAATGTAAAAAAAACAAACAAACAAATAAAAACAGAGGAGAAAGAAGCATTGCTAAAAAAAATTTAAAAAGAAGGAAACATCTTATTTTATAAAGCTTCCTGGACCAGTAGCATGGTTACAGTGGTAAATTGATAAAAGAATGATCCTCACGACATGTTATGTTTGTATCTAAGTCAAAATAATCATATGAAACATCTAAACACAAGTGGTCAGAGCAGCACATACCTGCACAAACCAGTCGATGGTGCAGCAGTTCACCAGTGATGGAAACATGCGACAACGAGCTCTGAAGGCGTCCCCCACAGGGCTCATACACAGAACAATGTGCAGCTTCTCCCGTACACGAGAGATGAAATACTGGAATACCTGGGGGCATTATGACACACACTTACAGGATTCCATATGTCTGGAGGGTTTGTCTCAGCAGGCAGAAGACATTACAGTCTGATGTTTTCTTACAATTCGCTGGAGGGCACGGAATTTAGATAACTTCTCTTGAGCAGAGCATACATGGATATTTCAGCTCATTGTGGAAAACAATGTTTATTCTTGTTCTTTAGTTTTAATGATTCTTAATGCAGTGAATGTGTGCTTTAGCCTTTTGAGGGAAAGTCGATGCTCTACATTAAGAGACAATGGTTTCTCTTCTCAAATGGATCTAATTTCATGTCATTAGTGCCTTCAGAGGCTGAGGAATGATTAAAGCTTGGTTTTTTAGAAAACACTCAGTTTATAGGAGGTATTTTAGACAAAGTCTTTACTATATAATACAGCTTCAGATTTCACGTTTGCTCAAATTTATCAACATTAAAAACAAAGTTTCCATAGCACGTCTCCAAATAGGCCAGAAAAACACTGGTGAAAAACCTTAGCATTAGACACAGAATTAGGTAAATTAGGAAAATTTGACTTTAAACTGTGATTTTTCAGTTATTTGGGTTACAGTCTGACGGACTGAGCTGCAAATACTGAAAAATCAACATGAGACTCGTATTATGACATCATATGTCTTATGACCCAATAGATGTGTGCGATCATGTCATTCTTATTAAAGCTAGGCATGTGTATTTCTAGAGTATTCAGGCAAAAACATCTGAAGAACATGTGTGTTAAGATGTCAAATTGCTTGAGCATAAATATATTATAAAACTTGTGTGGTAAATTAAATTTTTCTCTTTCAGCCTAATTCAGCTTTTGTTGTCAGTGTGGACTTTTACATAACGTGCTTACCTGTCGTAGGGTTTGTGCAGAGAATTACAGATGGCTGTGAAACTTAAAAGTTTCATTTCACCAATATCCTGTAATGTTTATTCAAGTTTTAATGATAAGCACACAGTTCCTGCCAAGTTTGCCTATAAATACTTTTTTATAATGTTCAAGAGTCTAGCTTGTTTAAATGTATTGAAATGTTAATTTTGATCTTGGAACATGCGTTATACTCTTGGAGAATACTCTATTTTATAAATCCTTTGGCACTTGGCTCCTGTGTAGTTTTTTACTTTATTATATTATTTTTGTATTGTTTTAAGTTTTTATAATTTGTGTACTTCTGTGATTTCTATTCTTTTAGTGTTGTAAAGCCCCTTTATCTGCCTTTGTCAGTGTAAGAATGCTTTAGAAATAAAGTGAACTTGAACTTGAGTACAATCAAAATGAAACCATCAGTATATTCTGTGTAAAATCATCTCTGCTTGGATGTTTTCTTTTGCACTGTGTGTGTTAATGTTTATGCATACCTCATCTCTGTTCTCCTCACTGATCCCAGCCTCTCTGGCTTTAGGGCGGGTAGCAGCAAGCACTTGTTCCAGCTCATCTTTCTCAAAAAGGTTAGGCACTTCACCAGAGTTTAGCATATTGTTAACATCTTCCAAAAACTCCTCAACTATAATCTATAACAAGTATAAGAACATGAGATGTATTAATTATTAAATAAAATTTAAAACATGTATATTTTCCATTCTGGTCAAGTTGTTCAGCCATACCTGAGTATCCGTAAAGAGGAACACCATATCTTTTCCCTCTACTCCAGCCATCTTGTAAAGCCTTCTTAAGTCTTCATGGAAGGTGTCATAGTTGTATCCCCGGCTCAGCTCAATCTCAAAGCAGTGGTAACCACACATGTGAGCCGCCAGCCGAGTGAGTGACTGCTTACCTGTACCTCCCACCCCCACTAGCAAGGCGTTGCCTCTCTCTTGGCGAATCATGCGGGCAATTCTAAAAAGTTAAGAAGTCATGTATTTAAGTTTGCATAGAGAAAAAAAGTATATGTACCATGAAACTGCCAATATTCACTTTAATAAAAGAGAGGAGATTTATGTTTAGCAAACAACAGTCATAAAGTTATTTGAGGAAAAAAACAAAAAAAAAACTCAGAAAAAGCTGACTTTTTCTGATGGGAATGAGAACAACAAAAATCAGTTATAAGAGGGCAGGACTTCCCTCAAAGGAGAAAGAGCCTAAATTTTATGGGGCAGGCAAGGATTTCTATGTACTCCAATTTTTAAAAATAGACCTGCATGCATGAAAAAAAAATCTAAATCTGATGACTACTAGATTTCAAGTCTCAAAGAATGAAAAACTTAAACGTTAAGTTTAAGAGGATTCTTCCCATCCTCTCCACAACACGGTGAAGAATCAACAGTGTGTTCAGTGGGAGGCAGCGTCAGGTTCACTGTAGGACAGAGAGAAACAGAAATTCATTCCTACCAGCAGCATCACCCTGAAGAACAAGACTGACTAAATGACTTATTATTGTTATATTATTATTTCATATAAATGTTATATTGTTTAAAACAAAGAAAAGAAAAGAAAAGAAAAGAAAAGAAAAGAAAAGAAAAGAAAAGAAAAGAAAAGAAAAGAAAAGAAAAAAGAAAAGGAAAGAAAGAAACAAAAACAAAAGATTGAGCATTTTACAATGTTGAATTTCCCTTCTGGGATAAATAGAGTATTTTTCATTTCATTCATTTCATTAACAGTATGTTGATACTTTATGAAATGGTGTGGAAAGAACATATCTAGACCTCTACAAGCAGCTGACTTCTGCTTTCTGTAATTAAAGGGACTTGAGGCAAGATTAAGAAACTAAACTTGCGACTGCCGCTTCAGGTAACTGCAGCCACGAGCCAAGCCGTCACAGGAGCGTGCACAAACTGAAGCTATAATGTTATTTACTAACCTTTTTCTTCGTAGTTACACTTTTTAGTGGTCTGTCAGTTGATCTGGATTGGTTGCTGACGCAGAAGAATCCATAACTTATGCTTACAGTGTTTGAATTTACCGTGGCCGCCTTCTTCCTGTATCAAAACTGCGGATGTAGGTCATTTGACGTCACGTCCGCAGGGCAGCGCGGGAAATTCGGACACCGAATTGCAACACATTTTGCAGCACACAGCCTGTTCAAGGCAACGGAGAGAAACTTGGGTGGAAATGTTATTTTTGGTATTTAGCGCTTCATCACCCATTAGTATTAAAAAAATGGACATGCATGTTTGTTTGTTTTTTCTAAATTCCTGCCTCTAGTCCCTTTAAAAATCACAAACAAAGACATACATAATGCCATTAACAAGCTAATGGAAAATCCTGAGTTAAACATCATGCAGAGCGTGGACTGTTTTATGTTACTAATTTTAAAATGTATCTTAAACCCGACTATTACTCACATGGGTTTCAACCCAGTTTGAGATACTGTATTTATTTGATGGCCGTTCTTGCAGGACTTAGTCTTGTACTTCTTTTTTTTTTTTCCTTTCACTTCTAACTTGTCCTGTCCAGCATCATAGCAAGCAGAATGGAAATCCGATTGCTTTATTGTGTTGAACAGTTTTGCTTTGCCAAGGGGAGCTTTATGAACACAAGGCCCCCCTTCATTTTATTTCTTTAATTAAACATTTGGTTATAACAGCATTCGATACCATACTGCTGGGCTTGACAAAGGAGAAATGAAAGCTAGTGGAACAGAAAGAAAGGACTGAGGAAGAGGAGGAGGAAGAGAGAGAGAGAGAGAGAGAGGATAGAAAACATGAATCCACTTACACAGTTCATTGGTGCATACAGAAACCCCTAAACAACATTCCAAGGTTTCTGTTGGAAAACAAAACAAGCAATCCCCTACAGGAGGACCCGCAGGTGACTTAAGTATCCTCAGATCATACAAACACACGCAGAACTACGCAGAGAAGAGGTACAACCTAGTCAGTGCAACGGGAAGCAGCGTCACGGTGTCAACATGCATAATAAAGGATGCTCTATGGTGATACAGTCATTCAGATACAGCCTCGTCTCTGCAAGGAGGAGGAAGCCCGCAAAGCTGAAGACCCAGGCCCCCAGCAGCCACCCAGAGGCCCAGATCCCAGCCACCTCAAAGAACGGACATGCATCCCCCAGAGGGCGGCAAGAGGCGGCCCCAGCCGAAACCCAGGAGGACCAGACCTCCCAGACGACACCCCCCCCCCAGGACAGGCCAGCCCCACCCCGACGTCCCTGCCACACACACCTGACACCAGGGCGCTACCACTGCTGTCTTGTACTTCTGTTTTAGTTGTAATTTAGTGTTTTATTAGTTGTTTTATGCCTTGTGTTTTGTTTTGTTTTTTATCACTAATGGCCGTGTTTCTGCTGTGGTTGTGTGAAAGGGCTTTCTGAATAAAATTGTTATAATTTGGTAAAATGGAATTCAGATTTGGAAAAATGTCAAGCTAGGAGCCAAAAACAATTTCCTCTGCAGTCTAACGGCATCATAAATGCATCTTTATACACACATTTGCTTGGCATTAACATGCTGTGGGAAGAATTTCAGACTCATTTTACCAATGCTTCTGTGTTCTCATTATTAGAATCATGAGTGTTGGACTAAAATTTCCAGCTTTGAGGATGCTGACTACCTAGCTGTAATGATAAACAATAAACTTGAATATTGCTTTTTCAGTGTGTGCATGTGGAAGTGTGTGTGCCTTTGTCAGCATAGCACTGACAATGCGGAGTGGGGCACAGCTTTATTGTAAATACAAGTGGATGCTGCTTCTATGAAAACAACCGCATAAGAACACAACCATAGCTTGCCAATAAGCATGTCAGCATAATACCAAGGGTTCTGGAATGATCTGGTCTGAACAGAGGATGCAAATAAATGCTGAAAATTATAGTTTGGGAGTGTTTTTTCTGCCTTTGGCAGCTTGCATTAATTTAATTACTGAAGGTAAAATAAACGCAAATTCAAGGTGAACATTTTAACTAGATGACCCTTTACATTAAAAATAGGAAGGATAATGGAGTAAAAGAGAGGCACTGAATTGAGTCCTTGTTTCTAATCCCAACCCCTTTGTGGGGGATTTCATGTCAAATTCCTCCCCAAAGTAGAAGGATTTGCAGAAGTCAGTATTTGCAGCTGAAGGAATTTCACATGGAATAACAATCCAAAATTTCAGTGAGCTGTTGTTAAAAAATGAAATGCAAAACTCAAATCATACAAAACTCCATCTTTAAGGTTTTCTCTTTGAAAAAGCAATATCCAACTGTTAGCGTTGCTTTTTAATCGACAGATTCCGGAGACTTCACCATTTAGATCTTAGCGCTGCTTTTGACACCGTCGGTCACAGTATTTTATTGTCCTGACTTGAACAAATGATTGGCCTTAGAAGTACTGTACTGGATTGGTTCAAGTCCTATCTCACAAACAGAATTTTCTTCTTCAGTGTCAGCGCCTTTTATTTCACATCAGCCCCCCTTCTCCTGTGGGGTTCCCCAGGGATCCATTCTGGGCCCAAATTTTATTTTCTTCTTACATGCTGCCTTCAGGGTCCATTTTTATGAAACATGGCATCTCGTATCACTGTTATGCGGATGACACAAAGATATATTTCCCTCCGAAATGGAACAGCCAGACCCCTCCAAACACTCTAATAAACCACTTGGAAGAGGTCAAACTTTGGTTTAAATATTATTTCTTTTTAAGTCTCTAAACGTGGTGGCCCCTTCTTACCTAGCTGAGCTTTTAACCCCACACACCCCCACTAGATCTTTGTGCCCTGCAGACCGGTCCCTTCTTGTCAGGCCTAGGCTGAAACACAGAGGGGATAGAGCATTCTCTGTTGTTGCCCCCAAACTGTGGAATAGCCTCCCCCTTCACATTAAGACTTCGCCTACTGTGGACACTTTTAAATCTCATCTTAAGGCTTATTTTTACTCTCTAGCTTTTAAACCAGAATGAGTTTTGGCATTTCCATTTTGCAGATTAACTGTGTCATGTCTACTTTTTTACTGTCCTTTTATTTTAGATTTCTGTTTTATTGTCTATTCCTAGATTTTGTTATACTTGAATGTACAGCACTTTGGTCAACGCCTGTTGTTTTTATATGTGCTTATAAATAAAGTTGAATTGACTTGACCTTTTCTCAGTGCAACTTTTGTCACACAATCTGTACAACCTACAGCTGAATCCATCAGCCACTACCTAAGATGTCACCCGAAGAAAAACCTGGAATTGTAGTGGTGGAGGTTCCAACACACCTGGAGACATGCTCAATGGCATCTAGGAAGAAAACCAGCTTGATGTCCTTGGAGAAGGACATGTTGTAATCATTAAGATAGTCCTGGAGAACAGCTTGGATCTTCTTGATGTCTGTCAGTTCCTCATATTGGCGATCCTCTTTTGCTGCACCAATCTAAACGAGATATTAGATGGACAGAGGAAAGAATAAATACACTTTGTGAGGCATTTCTGTGTAAACATTTAAATTGAACGCTCTGAAGTAGACCCCAACCTTAATAAAGTCCCCAAAAATGATGGGCTGAGTCATGAAGTATGAGGCCTCCAAGTTAATGCCAAAATATCTGCCTGCCAGGAAAAGAGTGAGGATCAAAAAGTGGCACACAAAAATCCATTACAAAAACTGAAATTTAAAATCTTCCAATTGTGCTTGGAGTAAGTAAGCTCTCAGGGCAGTTTTGAGGGTGTTCTTACTGGCCATCTCACAGACAATTCTGTGGAAATAGGTCTTGTCTTGGCTGTTGATGAGTCTGTCATGAAACACCCGCTGACTTTCATGGCAGAAGAGACGGAAGATCTGAGTTTTGTTTCGAAGTTGATTAGGCTCACACTGCAGTATACCTAAGCACCAAGAGAGGTTCAGAAATATGGAGAGAAAAATGTTAGGAAGTATGATAAAGTTGTGATGTCCCAACAAGAGAGAAGGTTAGTGTTTGGTTCACAGTACTGTTTATAATTCTGTATGCCTAATACATTACTGCAGGGCACTGTGTGCTTGAGCCGTGTGTTCTATTTATTTATCTATTTTAACAGATAGTGTGTCGACAAAAGGGGTAGAAACCTATTCAAAGAATTTTTATCCTGTTGTTATGCCTGCTGGGTAAGGAAAGGAAAGCAGAAAGGGGGAAGAGGTGAAGGAATGTTGTTACAGACAATTAAGGAGCACGATGCAAAGACAGAGCGTACAAATGTTGGTAATGCAGCTTGAAGAGATAAATTATGGCTGCGACTCAAACTGTGGAAGAATTACGATTTAGCCACTCCTCACACTCTCTTGAAGAGTGTGTGTACTGAGAGCTGCACTTTGCTAGTAAATGCATCCCAGATCGTCACTAATGATAGTTTGTGACATCACCTGTGCTCGATTATGTACATTTTCCTTCTTTAGTCTATCCGATGCTTAAGTGATACTGAAAGACACATTGGACACATTACCTTGGACACATTTTGAAAGGTCCCTCAGATTGAAGACATAATGTGACTTTGCTGGAGTGGGCAGCAGATCAAGACTCAAACGTTTATAAATTTCCACGGCAGCATCCACAATCTGTTCAGCACAGTCCCTCACTTCCTTGACAAAATTACTGAGGAAACCCTTCAGGATGGCCTGGAGAAAAAAGAAGTAACAAGAAAAAGTGATAATGCACATGAGAGGAGGCATAAAAAGTCATATATGGACAAGGAATCAAAAGGCACAAGATAAAATGAAAATGTCTGATAGACTGAATGGGCAAGAAAGTGACCACAGAGAAAAGACCACACGTTTGTACATCATTCGAACCTCCAAACAGGTTTCCCTGAAACTATTAAGAACTAACCTACACTACCTAGACTAAGCTTATGGTTTTAAATACAAGGTTCATTGCAATCACATATTACAAGATCCAAGTGAACAACATAAAATGATCCAATGAAGGGAATTGTGTAGTGTATGTCCCTGATTTTCAAAGATCTCAAATAAAGACTGCTAATTTGTTTGTGGTGCAGATAAATTGCGTGCGCTGTCTCACCAATGTTTGCGGGCGATCTACTAAGATTGTACACGCAATCGGTAACAGGTGTCGACAGCAGTATTTAAAAGAGGATTAAGATGTGCTACTGCTTTGCCATGTAGAGTTCAGGAGAGCAAAAAAGTTGTAACATGAATTTCAACCCAATAGAGAGAGAGATTAGTTCCAGAGATACAAGATGCAGATATTTTTATTATAAATTTTATTCACCTAATAAGTATAATAACTATAAAATAAAAATAGTATCTTGCCCGTTAACAGGCACAAACCTCGTTGTGCCCTGTTAGTAATTCAGCTGCGGCCGGTTATTGCATGTGCAATTTAGCACTTGTTTTAGTACAGGCTAACCTTTCGTAAATCAGGGCCTATGTGTTCTTTATTAGTCATCTGTGTAAGTGTTTTGATGCATGCATGGCTCCTAACTTTGAAAATATGTTTCAGGCTTTGCTCCGAGGGTGTTGGCAGGCACAGCATGCTAAAGTGGCGAAATAATCGGGGGGTCACAGGGTTGCGTCCCCCTCCTGGAGGAGCACATGCTGCTGCTATGGTCATTTCCTGCAGGACAAGAACACAAATGGGAAGGGAGAGATATTGAAATCAAAAACAGATAAAAGGCATAGAACAAGAATATTACAGTCTTTATCATTACCGATAAAAACTCAAATAGCAAATAAAGACTACTTCACAACATCAGGTCAAATAAAGTACAATCTACAAAACACTCTACAGCCGTAAATACAGGGGAGCAGATAAAGGCCAGATTAGATTTAAATGGCGACGATGTGGAAGAGCTCACAAACCAAAGTTATACTGTATAACCTTCTTGAAAGAGGTAAAAAAAAAAAAAATGTTTCACTTAGCTATACAAATTAACCATTTTAAATACTTTCAAACAATGCAAGTATTACACTTATTTCAAATTTGGGCATCAAAAATTTCTAAACTTTTATCTTTATACACTATCTTGCCAAAAGTATTTACTCTCCTGCCTTGACTCACATATGAGTTTAAGTGACATCCCATTCCTAATCCATAGGGTTCAATATGACATTGGTCCACCTCTGCAGCTAGAATAGCTTCAACTCTTCTGGGAAGGCTGTCCACAAGGTTTAGGAGTGTTTTTATGGGAATTTTGGACCATTCTTCCAGAAGCACATTTGTGAGGTCACACACTGATGTTGGATGCTCTAATTCATCCCAAAGGTGTTCTGTCGGGTTAAAGGCCCCGTACCTGATTTCATTTTAATCTCTTTCAGAGAAATGCTTTCTACACGGTATAATATGTGTTAAAAGAGGTAATTTCATAAAAATAAATCACTCATTGATTGCGTATATGCATGAATCCAGGTGTTTTTAGTTTAGATTTCTAAGGATGGCGTGACGCTCTTTATGCCAATGCGGTTCGTTCTACATAAGCTTCGGTTTCCTATCAGCCACTTACAGCGTTTTCTAACGAGGAGCGCCCTCGTCTCTCGCGTGCACGGCAGCACTTGTAAACAGAACCGCATGGCGTCTGCCAAAGGGAAAGGGGCAATACCGCAGCAAAACAGCTTGAAAGCATAAAAACTGAGGAGGAGAGAGGCTTGAAACGCAGGAGAGACCAAAGAAGGAATAAAGTTCGTGTTCTCGGTGGATTGTACTGAAGCTAGAGAGTAGATGGACGCCTCAGACTGAATGTGGACTCGAAGTCCGCCTGGACAGGTATTTTTTTCAATAACTTTTTTCTCAGTTAACATTTACGTCCTCCGGTGCAGGCGCTTCCTCTGATGGTCTACCGTATATAATACATAGTAATATTTACAACGTAACACGACGAAGCTTTACATCACTGCTTCTCGAAGTGGGCGCTAGAAACTTTATCAGGCTGTCATGCTGTAACGTCGCCTATAACATCATAACTTGTCATAACTGTGCATCTGTTTACATAACTGTAGTTATGGTAAACTACCGGTTATGGTAGAAAATGTCATTTAGCTTATCCATTTACTGCAGCCAAAAGAGTAATTTCACTGGAAGATGCAAGTTTTCTCTGGAGAGTTTCTTTGTGCACGAGTATGAAATGTGCACATTATTTCGTGCATGTTTAGTGGGAGGAGAGACAAACAAGAGCAGGAGCGTTTCTCACAGGGAGAAACAGTTAGGGGCGGGGCTTACAGTTCAAACTACACTCTTCACCTCACTCACGGTTCGCAAATGTGCAAAATCAGGTATAGCGCCTTTAAGGTCAGGACTCTGTGCAGGCCAGTCAAGTCCATCCACACAAGACTCTGCCATCCATGTCTTTGTGGACCTGCTTTGTGCACTGGTGCACAGTCATGTTGGAAGAGGAAGGGGCCAGCTCCAAACTGTTGGTAGCAACAGCTTGGAGCTGGCCCAAAGTTGGTAGCATGGAATTGTCCAAAATGTCTTGGTCTGCTGAAGCATTCAGAGTTCCTTTCACTGGAACTAAGGGGCCAAGGGAAAAAAAAAAAAAAAAAACACCATAATTCCCCTTCCACCAAACTTAACACTTGGCACAATGCAATCTGACGACAAGTACTTTTGTCCTGGCAACCGCCAAACCGAGACTCGTCCATTAGATTGCCAGATGGAGAAGCACAATTCGTCACTCCAGAGAACGCTTCCACTACTCTACAGTCCAGTGGTGGCGTGCTTTACACCACCGCATGCCACGCTTTGCAATGCACTTGGTGATGTATGGCTTGGATGCAGCTGCTCGACCATGGAAACCCATTCCATGTTTGGAGATCATGTAGTGATTGACTCTGCAGAAAGTTGGTGACTCCTTGCACTATGCGCTTCAGCATCCGCTATTCCCGCTCCTTCGGTTTACGTGGCATATCATTTCGTGGCTGAGTTGCTGTCGTTCCCGAACACTTCCATTTTGTTATAATACAGCTGACAGTTGCATGCGGAATATTTAGGAGTGAGGAAAATCCATGACTGGATTTGTTGCTCAGGTGGCATCCTATCACAGTTCCACGCTGGAATTCACTGAGCTCCTAAGAGCGACCCATTCTTTCACAAATGTTTGAAAAACAGTCTGCATGCCTAGGTGCTTCATTTTATACACCTGTGGCCATGGAAGTGATTGGAACACCTGATTCCCATAGTTTGGATGGGTGAGCAAATACTTTTGGCTATGTAGTGTATTATTAGTTAAAGTAATAAAGTTTTCTTTATAAATTGTCTGATGTGCATCAGACAAATATACAGTGTAAGCAGGTCCCCCCTTTTCTATATGTCTTGTGCCACACTGATCCAGGCTCTGCTCAGAGTGTCAGACCCTAAATGTCCCAACAGAATCGTTAACTAGACCTGTACTGCACAAGTAAATACAGAAAATATAATGCAAATGCAATATACAAATTTGGGTCCACATTTTTCACCCACAGCGTATAAGATGGATGAGTTTTTTACAAAAATGGACAGTCTTCATTAAAACACCAGGGCTGGGAAATTAAAGTCATGCTGACTGAGTAAATGCATAATTTAAAGAGCTATATCTACACTTCTAACTTTGCAGAAAAAACATCTTGAATATAAAACAGTAGCAATGCACTGTGACCAGTCTTCTACAAAGCTAGATGAAGATATCAATTTATTTTTAATTTCTGAAAGTCAAATACATGCCAGCCTTGCTTTATAAGGCTTGAAACAGGAGGAAACATGCAGAATATTTCTGTCTGTTTGGTTCTGGCAACTTCAAGATACAATACTGTACATACCTGGATCTCCTTCCAGAAGAACTTGTTTCTGTCATAGAAGCCAGAAAAGTCCTGAAACTGACGCAGGAGTTCTACAGGTGGCTGAGAGCCATAACTGTCCAACTTAGGCATATTCAGGTCATCCACAAAGACCACCAGCTTCTTGTTAGCAGGAGGACCTACAGGAAGGAGGAGGAGAAGTGCTAAATAGAAAAGGTGAAAGGCTGAAGAGATGTAGTGATTGATGGAAGGATCACTGGATAGATGGGTAGATTGATGGAGTTAATGTGTAGATGGACAATGGAGGACAGCTGCACAAATACATTAATGGCTGGTTATGTGAACAGATGAACTGTCTCATTGAAGGGCACCGTCCATTTTAGGCATAAACTATACATTGCTACCAGCCATTTTGAAAATACTTCTCTAGTCCTGCTTTGTGGGTGTGTTTATTATAGTAGCTGTAGTATAATTTTAGTCTGCACTGCAGTCAGTGATGTGAATGTTGCACAATGAAGACAAATAAAATACAACTATGGACACAACAAAATGGCTAATGTGTGTGACATTCTCGTTTATTTTTGTGACTGTTTAAAGTGCCCCTGGCATGAAATGAGCATTTTTTGAGGTTTTTTATCATATGTTTTAGTTTCCTCAGCCTGCCTATGCCCCCCTAAGGGGTTAAATTATACATTAGCTTTTCCTTTTTCCTTGGGTGTGTCTGCCTACATAGCGAAATAAGCATTTACAAATTGGCTGTTTGGCAGTTCGGCATATTACACCGAGTTCGGGATATGACGTTGTTGACTTCCAGCCAATCACCTCCCTCCCTGAACTACACTCTCCCCCTCCCTACAACAACAATAACAAACCGACAGCATGGAGTCCAGTTTGCATCGGAACTGCTCTGTAACTGGGTGTTTAAAAGACAACAACAATCTTTTTTTCCCTCCCCAATTCCGAGCCACGGAAAAGTGACATATTATTATATTATTGTATTATATATGTTATATTATATATTATTGGGACAGGCGACATTACTGAATATAACAGACCTTATCTTTAAATCTATAGCCTTGTACTGTTACTGCTTGGTTTCACTACATCGCCACCGACATACAGCTTTAGTCCTGACGTCATTTTCGAGTGTGTTTCTATGAAAAAAATCAGAGAAATAAAGGTTTGAAACCCGGCACCCGCTGTCTGCGCGCGGAGCTGCGGGAGAGAGAGAGAAAAGGCAAAAGCAGCAGCGTGTTGGAATGAGTGAGAGACAGATCGTGACTTTTAGAATAAAAAACTTAACGCCCAGAGGCCTTTACAGTGCAGACGAGGTGCTGCACTGATCTCTGCTGATCAGGATTAGAAGGGGACGATAAGGTCTCGTCAGAGACGAGTGACTGATGTCGCAGCTCACGCTGCACATAACTGTCAGAAAGCACACTGATGACGGTGAAAGTTTTCTCTGCCGCTGTGATGGAAGAAAGAAAGAGGGATGTGTGGGCAGAAGAGGGGATAATCAGAATAGGAGAGTAATTGATGATGACTGGGAGTGTTTGAGAGTTTAACGAAGTGATCCGTGAATGGATGAAAAACACTGACGAGCCTGTGGGATATCGCGGACACGAGGATCTCACAGATGCTCGTGCACGTGACTTCCTGTCTCTGATTTTGGATGAAGACTTCTGGAACCTCATCACAAATGAAATCCGTTATCCGGATCAGATTCTGGATCGAATTGAAACGTCGTTACAGTAGCCGGTAACTGAGCCATTGCTGTCGTGGTGAAGCTAGAGATGTAATGAGGATGGATGGATGATCATATTTTTTACTAGGCCTGTAATTAGTAAACTGATTGTGTAAAACCATATAATTATCATATAAAACCATATAAATAGGCCTTTATTTTTTTTTTTTATTTATTTATTTATTTTTTATATACTTGTAAGATCCCCGAGGGGAAATTAGGGCTCTGCATTTCACCCATCTCTGTACTGTGAGTATCAGAGAGCAGTGGGCTGCTACTTAAAGAGCCCGGGGAGCAGTTGGTGGGGGGTAAAGGACCTTGCTCAGGGGTCCACAGTGGTACACCCAGGGGTGGTGTCGGGGGATCGAACCCGGGTCCTCCGCGCCCGAGCCCACGACACTACCACTGGGCTATCCACTCCCCCTCATTAATCAATCATTAATCAATTTACCTGATTACATTGGATGAATAATATAGGAATTTGGGGGAAATGTAGCGCTGAGGCGTTTCTGTCGGTGTGTCGTCAGATGAGGACCATAGAGACTCATTGTCAACAGAAGCACATGGCAACAAGCTGCCTTCTGGCCCCGCCCACCGAAACTCGGTCATTGTACCCAGCTGCTTAGAGTAGTGCTACTTAGTGGCGCCTGCTATTCTATTACAAGGCTGAGTTACGATGAAGGATCCTTTTATACAGTATTAAGGTACTTAGAGTGTGACTATAAAGGGACCAAAAGTCGCCGGTAATTTCATGCCAGTTCCACTTTAAAGATTTAACCTCAGCTTTCACTGGTGGCAGCAAAAATAACATGGATGTGAACTACATTGCTGTTCAGACTGCATGGTTCTTCAAATAACTGGGTTTGCATTGATGTTGTAAATGCAAACCTGTCTTCTTACCCATAATGTTTTTTCTCTTCTTCTCAACTTTGGACTCAATGATCTCCTGTGTACGAGCGGAGGAGGTCTGAGCAGAAAAGTTGATGTAAACCGGAAGGTATCCTGCACTTTCCTGCAAACGGTTAAGCAGGCCCCGAGCCACCACTGACTGTGAGGGATAGACAGAAATTCCTTCAATACATTCCTTTCTTTAACACTTAGGGGTTAAAGAAGGATTAAAGACAGGCTGACTTTGAAGTATGAAATATTTACTTTAAAGGTACAGTATGTAAGAATTACTGACATCTAGTGGTAAATATGGGTATTTGAAAGAAAAGATATTTTCTTCTGAATGACTTCATATTCCAAGCACTGTTGTGAATGTACGGTGGCCATTATTCAAACTGAATAATGGTTTCAGGCATCTCTGAAAAACTTTTTGAGAAATGTGGTTCGCACTTTGTTTCTTATTGCTGCAGTCTGTTTTGGTGGTGAAGATTTCATGATCCTTCAACACAGCCATCAGATTTGTTTTGTTTGTTTGTTTGTTTTTATGTGGCAGGTTTAACCAATAAAATTATGTGAAACATCATGAGGTACTGATGTGTAAAATTAAGCTTGGATGTGGTCACAAGCTGATCAAAAAGGAGGTTAAATGAAGGCAAAGGACCAAAGAACAAAAGGCACAGCTTCCATCTAAAATATTTAACTTTCAGTGACTTCGAACCTCCACCAGCACAGCTGAACCACTATTTGAGTCATTCTATGACTATCTGAAGAACAAATAACTGTGCTTTAGGGGCCTTTACCTTCCCCACTCCAGTGTCACCAGTAAAGAGTACAGAACGCCTCACTGAGAGCAGATGCTCCATCAGGTAACCGTAGCGGACAGTGTCTATTGTAGGGACCAGCATCTCAAAAAAGGGTTGCTCTCTGTTGTAATTAAATGAAGGAATTATCTTCTCCCAAGGCTCCAGTTGCATGTGGTTGAAGTTCATATATAGACTCCACAGAGATCCAGACTTTGGGAGCTACAAAACATTTATTAGTTCACAAAGACACACACGGAAAAGAAAACACATAATTAGACATTACTGAAACTTACAAACACAAAAACAAAAGCCCAGATTAGACTACCATGTAACGGTACCAACAATCCTTATAAATCACTGATTAAAAATAAATAAGTTTAGTTAGTATGCAAGTCGGAGATGACACTCAATCTACCACCTCAAAAACATCAACTTTTTATGGACACACAGAGGAACAGATGTGGAATAAGGTGGAGAGTAATTTGGTTCTTCTGCTGTTTTATGTCACTTCCACACACACTCCACCCTAAGGTAGGTGAGTGATACCCTCACCCTTCAGTGTACTGAGGGGTGAGGGCATAAACACATTTTTACAATTCTTATTTTTCCATTCCATGACCCCATGTTAATAACAGTTGGAAAAAAAAGAGTAATGTCACATGGTGGATTTTAATGTGCAACATGGTTATACTTTTCAAAGATTTCATTTGACTAAAACTGCATATATCATTAGAGTAGAGACTTCTTTTAAATTTGCTGCAGTCTAGTGTGATACATTGAGTGTCAAGAGAACTTTGATGTAATATACAGTGTAACCTTCTGGGCTTCTCACTAATTTCATGCTATAACTCGCAAATGAACTGGAAATGGAATTGACTTTCATGAATGTGGAACATGGATAAAATATGTATTAAGCAGCAGTTTTAATAGCATAAATAAAAATATGAAACATGTGAATTTGTAAAATTTTGTTTTTCTGAAGTGTATGACCTTGTGTTATATGTGTATGATGTCCAGTTCATAGTTCTGCATGTACTGTACTGGTGCGTGTAGAAATGTACCTTTGCATTACTGTTCTCTTCAAACTGCTCTCTGAGGAAGGCATCAAAAGCATCCCAGTGAGAACTGATCAGGTTGCCACCCATGGCCCACAGGTAGCAAAAAATGAAAGTCTGACACAGTATGGTATTAAGCTGCTCTGAATTCTCCTACACAAAGACAAATGTACAAAAAAGAAGGCATTTTAACCAATGAGTATAAATTGTTCACAATGAGGCATGCAGATAACCTACAGTTGTGTTCTTGTAAAATATTCCATATATTTATTCATTTTTGTCATCTACTGTTGCTTTTTATTTTTGGTTATTGCGACTAGAAATGTTCCAATACCATTTTATCCCTCCCGATACCGATTCTGATACTTGTGCTGAGAGTATCTGCTGATACTGAGTACAGAAATCACTATGGTATAAAAGAATTATCATATTGCACGTGCATGACTGTGATATGATTATCATTGTAAGGCCTGGCTCAGGTTAACCCTTTGTAAAACATGAATGAATACAGCCAATTGAAGCCATCTATCTTAAATGCAGTCTCGCTGGTAGGAGAATCTAGCGTGAAATACTGCCACACCACTGACATCATTACTATTAGCTCCTTGTCTAACAGGTGTCGGGTGATCAGTTTTTCCTCTCCCCTCTAATACCAATACCTGCATTTTCTGAAGTATCAAAGACATTTCTGCTACAGGTATCGTATCTGAACAACTTTAATTGCTACCTTTTTCTTTGGTAATCTTATACAGTACAGTTTATTTTTTTAATTTGTTTTCCAAATTTCTTAAGCATTTTTGATCATATTAAGATTGTTTTGCAAAACTGGATTCATTCTTGGCTGTGTGGCTTTATCAAAACAAATAAAGTGAGGTTTGAATGTAATGTTAAATGTACCATGCTGAGGTCTGGCCCTCCTTCGCCCAGGAGCAGGGCCTGCAGCAGGGAGCACAGAGTGGTGACTTTACTGATGTCCACCTGGCGAATTGCTTGGGTGCAATGCTTCAGTACAAATTGCAGACCTTTCTCCACATACTGTTCAAAAAGCTGCAGCAGGTATGTTCGCACGGAGTCAGGAAACTGGGAAGACAGAGTTATACAAGGACCTGTGTGAAGCTTCTAGTTAAAGCAACCTTTACCGATCTTGCATTTCAGAAAGCACAGCAAGATTATTTGAATATAAACAGTCCCGCCTCACTCCTAAGACACACCCCTTCATTCCCTCCACCTCCCAATGCAGAATCAAAGGTCTGACAGGCAGGTCCGTTGGACAATCCTAGAGGTGCACCCCACTTGCAAAAAAAAAAAATTCTGGAATGCGCTAAAAAATTCTGGAATGCGCTGCTAGGTAGCTGCAATTTGTGAAAGCTCTCCCTTAACTTTTGTGTTTTTTTCTAATATAGTTGTCTTTTTTATCGACATTATTCGTCAGATTAGGTTTTTCTTGGAGGATTTTTTATGCTGGTTTCAACGGTGTGCAATTCGGGAGATTTTTCCTCGTATATTGGCTTTTTTCACTGCTTGTTATGATGTGTATCCATAGCAACGGAAAAATTGTTTACCACCGTGATCAACTGTTAAAACTCTCCCAAATCAAGATTTTCAGCGAAATAACACGTCAAATCCCAGTGGAGTTAAGGAGAAAGACAAGAGGATGCAGGGCAGGGGTAAGGCAGAGAGAAAAACGGTGGAGATTTAAACCGTTTCTTCCAACTGTTGTGATGGGTAACGTGAGATCGCTAGCTAACAAGATGGACGAGCTCGAAGTGCTAACAAGGTCTCAGAAAGAGTACAGAGAATGCAGTATCATGTGTTTCACTGAGACATGGCTGCATGAACACATCCCGGACTGTAATGCGTCTGTACACGGCTTCAAGACGGTCCGTGCAGACCGAAATAAACAGCTCAGCGGGAAGCGGAAGGGAGGCGGAATTGCAGTGCTGGTCAGTCAGCGCTGGTGTCATCCAGGACACGTCACTGTCAAGGAGAAGATCTGCACAAGAGACATTGAACTGTTAGCTGTGAGTTTCCGTCCATATTATTTACCCAGAGAGTTTGCCTGTGTTATTCTGGTAGCGGTTTATATAATACCAGGTACCACACCAGAGACAGCCTGTGATGTCATCAGCTCCGTCGTGGCTAAACTACAAACACAGCATCCAAACTCATTCATGGCGATCTCTGGAGACTTCAACAACGTCTCCCCTCTCTGCTACGTTGCCAACTTTCCAGCAGTTTGTCAGCTGCTCCACCAGAGAAAATAAGATGTTGGACTTATTTTATGCAAATACAAAGAATGCATACAGCTCCTCTGCCCTGCCTCCTCTAGGAAGATCTGATCATAATCTGGTTCTTCTCACCTCCACCTACAAGCCCATCGTTCAGCAGCAACCAGTCATTAGGAGGACGATTAAAACCTGGTCTACTGAGGCTGAAGATGCTCTGAGAGGGTGCTTTGAGGCCACAGACTGGAATGTCCTCTGTGAACCTAATGGAGATGACATCAACACCATGACTGAGTGTGTGACAGATTACATAAACTTCTGTGTGGACAACATCGTTCCAACAAGGACAGTGAGGTGCTTCCCCAATAACAAACCCTGGATCACCAGTGACCTGAAAAAGCTGCTGAACATCAAAAAGAAAGCTTTCAGGGATGGAGACAGGGAGTTACTGAAGACCACACAAAAACAACTGAAAACACAGACTAAGAAGTGCAAGGAGGACTACAGGAAGAAGTTGGAGAGCCAGCTCCAGCAGAACAACGTGAGGGATGTATGGTCGGGAATGAAGAAGATCACTGGCTTCAAGTTAAAGGTGGACCAGACTGACGGAGGTCTGGACAGAGCTAACGAACTGAACATGTTCTTCAATAGGTTCAGTTCCCCCCTGCCGACAACCCAACATTCCACACACCCTCCATGAGCTCACAGCTTTCCTGTCCCACCTCCACTCTGTCACCCTGCACCTCAGTCATGGACCTGAACACAGCCTCATCTCCCTCCACATCAGGACATCCTGAGACCTCTTTTGCCTCCACCTCCAGCCTGACTGTCTCCTGTGACCAGGTCAAGAAACAACTAGAAAAACTGAACCGGAACAAGGCTGCAGGTCCAGATGGTGTCAGTCCCAGAGTTCTCAAGACCTGCTCAGAACAACTATGTCCGGTTCTCCAGCACCTTTTTAACACCAGCCTGAGACAGAACAGAGTTCCTGTGCTGTGGAAGACATCCTGTCTTGTTCCAGTCCCTAAAAAACCTCAACCAGCTGAACCAAATGACTATAGACCAGTTGCTCTGACATCTCACATCATGAAAGTCCTGGAGAGACTCTTACTGGCTCACCTCAACAAGCAAGTGAACACCTTTCAGGACCCATTACAGTTCGCATATCGTAATGGGCTTGGGGTTGAAGACGCCATCATCTTCTTGCTTCAGAGAGCCCACTCTCATCTGGACCAGTCAGGCAGCACTTTGAGGGTCATGTTCTTTGATTTTTCAAGTGCATTTAATACTATTCAGCCTGCTTTGCTATGTCAGAAGCTCCATAACTTCCAGGTGGATCCCTCCACAACCACCTGGATTTACGACTACCTCACAAACAGACCACAGTTTGTGAGACTGAAAGGTTGTGTGTCTGAGATGGTGGTCAGCAGCACTGGAGCACCACAAGGGACTGTACTCTCACCATTCCTCTTTACACTGTACACCTCAGACTTCCAGTACAACTCTGAGTCCTGTCATCTGCAGAAATATTCTGATGACTCTGCTGTTGTGGGGTGTATTAGTGATGGACAAGAAGCCGAATACAGGGAACTTGTCAATCAGTTTGTGAAATGGTGCAGTAACAATCAGCTCATCTTAAATACCAGCAAGACTAAAGAGATGATTGTTGACTTCAGGAGGAGCAAGAATAAGCAGCATAGTCCTGTCTACATCCTGGAAGAGGAGGTGGAGGTGGTAGAGAACTACAAATACCTTGGAGTTCAGCTGGACAACAGACTTGATTGGAAATGCAACTGTGACTACATCTACAAGAAAGGTCTGAGCAGACTTTACTTCTTAAGGAAGCTAAAATCATTTAATGTCTGCAAAAAGATGTTGCAGATCTTCTATAAGTCTGTGGTAGAAAGTGCAATTAGCTTTGCAGCCATCTGCTGGGGCAGCAGCATCAGAACCAGAGACTTGAAGAAACTAAACAAGCTGATCAAGAAAGCTGGTTCTGTGCTGGGGATAACTCTGGAGCCGCTGGAGCTGATCGTTCAAAAAAGAATGCTTCACAAGCTGATGAAGATGATGGAGGACACTTCCCATCCTCTCCACAACACGGTGAAGAATCAACAGAGTGTGTTCAGTGGGAGGCTGCGTCAAGTTCGCTGTAGGACGGAGAGATACAGGAATTCATTCCTGCCAGCAACCATCACCCTAAAGAACAAGACTAACTGACTTTTTGTTTATAAAAAAAAAAAAAAAAAAAAAAAAAAAAAAAAAAAGTGAGCTTTTACAATACTGAATTTCCCTTCGGGGATGAATAAAGTATTTTTCATTTCATTTCACTTCAAGGATTGGTTGGAGTTTTCATTGAATATTTAGAGATTGGAATAATATTTTATTTTGATTAATGGTGGGTCTGTCTTGTATTTCAGAGTTCCATTACCTCATTCATTGCATTTTACCCTGTTAGAAAAATAGTGTAAGAATGCAACATCGGTAAAGGTTGCTTTAATTTAGTTGGTTCTAACTACTTACATGAAATGAAATGAAAAAATACTTTAATAAATTAAGCACGCTGTTCAGGTGTGGTTTCCTATTTAGAGTGATCTTGTAATGATAATAATAATATTATCACTATAATGATAATAATATATATTTTTTTAAAACACCTTTTAAAACACCCAAAGACCTTGTACAAGGGAACAACTAAAACCATCAAAATGCCATCTATATTTGCCAAAAAAAAAAAAGAGTTAAAATAAGAAAATTGACTAAAAATATGTTTCCTTAGCTGGTAAACATGCTACAGTACTTTAATGAAATGAAGAAAAGAGGAGAGATGAAACAAACAAACAAGCGCTTGAAGTCCAAAGGCACACAGTGAGATACTGCGATTAAGAAAAAAGATCAATACAAAATTTAACAATCCAATAAATGTTAAAGGTACAGTATGCAAGAATTACTGACATCTAGTAGTAAAGATGGGTATTTGAAAGAAAATATGTTTTCTTTCAAATGACTTTATATTCCAAGCTTTGTTGTGAATGTATGGTGACCGTTAGTGGCCAAAAGTCTCCCAGACATAAAGATGTTTTCATCTGTGAGTGGCTCCAGTGGTATCAGGTGTAGCTGTGACTGTAACTACACTATTTCAAACAGTGCTCTAACTCCCTTTAAATAAAGCTGGTACAGCAGTTTTAAAGTTCAGAGGGTTCTCACATCACACAATGTTTTGTCCATTCAGGGACACTGTAGTAAAAATGGTGGAGCAAATATGTCAGCTTCCATACAGTATGTAGACCCCCAAACAAGTAGATATAAACAAGTCATTCTAAGAATATAAACACATAACAGTTATTCTAGTGCAGTGATTACACATAAATAGAAACACAATTTTGAATTATGTATCACATTTTTCTGCCATTGAACCCTAATATTTTACACACTGTACCTTTAAGTACACCACGCAGTTGCAAAGAGCGTAATAATACTTATTCAACTCAAATAAGAATGTAGCATTTAGATTAGGAAAGAGAAAGTTCAACTGATAATTAAAAAAAAATTGTACATGTACTTGAAGGTGCAACACTCAAAGTTGGAAGATCCAAAAAGAAATGTCAATATAATAGCTGATAAGCAAACAGCCAGCAAAGACAATAGTTTCAGTGCAGCAGACAAAGAGAAAATAGATAACACAAATGAGAGTCAAGAGCTGATGGGAGAATTGACCTTCTCTTGTTGTTGTACTAAAAGGCTCGAGGCAAATGTTGCAAACTATAAACTTCCATGTGATGTGTTGTCATCTAACTTTGTGCTGATGTTGAAGTTCTACTGTTAGCAATGTTTGGAAAAGGACACTCAGTAGGACACAGCCATAGTCTCACTACTAAACAGGACACAGCTATAATGCAGAGGACAGGAACGTTTAATTGATGTGTGACTGATCTCTAATGCTTGTATTATGATCAGGGGCGAAGAAGAACTTGCTGTGGAGAAAACAGTCTACAGAAGTCAACAGAATGATTTAAAGGAACTGACCCTGACCTGTGGAAGAAAAATGTTCAACGACAACCACAAATCTTAGTGTAACATAGATTAATGTAACTTGCTTGTTACAGCAACAAAACATTAATTATAAAGATAAACATAAAGAATAAGTTCTGAACAATTTACTCACTTTGTCTTTTAAACCGCTGATCCATGTCTCTACATAAGGCATCCACTTAAGCTCATCAGGATCAATGTATACCATCCCACAACGACTGACTGTGGCTGGAGATGCCACAGCCAAATCCTGGACCTGTAAAACACAGGAATGAAGAAGGTTTAAAAAGTTCATCTCTGGAGCTGCTGTTTGCTGAAAGTTCAAACCAGAGATCTTTAAACTCCAACATGAAATTCGGGTTACAAATTTAAAAAAAAAATGTTTGCCATGTTTGGCTCTAACCTCAAACATCATATGTATAGACGGAGTAAGTTTGATTCGCTCGCTGTTAGCCAAGCACAGCATCTTGTTGTCATCGAGCACAGTGTTCATGTTCTCAATCCACAGGGCATCAACAGGCCCATCACAGACCACCCATTTGTGATCATCACTGGTGTCACTGACTGCATTACGCACACTAAGAGCCATCAGTCCATCACGCCATTCCAGAGTCAATTTGTTAACCTATGAGATTGGTATAAGAAGAAAAAAAATAATGCAGAGCATTCTATCCTTTAGAGAGAAGCCATCCTGTCCCTAAATCTCCAGTCAACAATACCTCTCCATAGAGCTCTCCCATTGAGACAGATTTTGGATTGAGCACACAGATCTTGACAGGCTGATAAAAGGGATTGTTAGCCTGGTGCCCTTTATGATGGAGTGTTTCCAGGGTGTCTGCCAGGATGGTGTAAACTGTTGTCTTGCCTCCGCCAGTGGGCCCCACCAACATGACACCATGACGCACTAGCATGGTCTCATAGAGTTGAATTACCTGGTAGTAAGAAAACAAGTGCATATAGTGCAAGTTTGCTGCTATTTCCATAACATACAAATTCTGAGCAAGTCAAGCAAAACTGGATAACGGTGTGTTCAGACCAAGCGCGATTTGGGCGTCAAAATCGCGCCTGACGCCCAAAGTTGGACGCTTGGTCATTAAAAAGTCAGACGCTTGATTTCCAGCGTCTTGACGCCCCTGTCGCGCGGCGAGAGATGCCCAGCCAAGCCGCGCTCGCCGCGCCGTGGGAGGAGTCTCTCCTTTCTCTTTTCCCTTTCACTGCTCTGTCTGCACCATGGCAGGTGCAGGAGAGAGAGCGGCTCGGCTTTATGCGATAAATAAAGCAGGGAACGTCGTCGTCGGACATCTCTGCTCTGTGTCCGGCCCACAAAATGATTCCAGGTGTTCTGACTGTGATGATTTTAATCATTTACTCTAGGAGCTGCTGGCGAGCGGCACTTTCAGCCGTCTGATCCGGCCCAGTTTAACGTCCCGCTGTCCCGATGCGGGGCAGCATTATCAGCCCAGTACATCCCATCAGGACAGTGGGTCATCAAACCACCGTTCAGAAACCGGGACCGGACACAGATCACAGTTTATCCTTCTCTGTCTTCAGAGAGAGAGGAGATTTCCCTGTTTTTTCTGGGTGTTTCCTCTCCTGTCAGAAAAAGTGTGTCTGTGTCATGACTCGCTCTGATTGGTCGACGCCCCGCGTCAAGACGCCAAAGTTCAGATTTTCCAACTCCGGCGTCTGACGCCCTTGACGCGCGTCAAACGCTCAAAATCTCAAAACTCGCCGCGCGAAACGCGCGTAACGCGCCTCGACACGCCGCGCCCGACGCGCAAAACGCGCCGCAGGTTTTTCGACGCCTCCTCGACGCGCGTCGGCCATTGACTTTGCATGTAAACCTGACGCCCTTGACGCCCAAATCGCGCTTGGTCTGAACACACCGTAAATCAGCTAGATTTAATTACTGTATACAGTCATGGAAAAAATTAAGAGACCACCCTTGTTTTCTCATATTTCTTGGTCATTTTAATGCCTGGTACTACTAAAAGTTCATTTGTCTGGACAAATATAATAACAACAAAAATAGCTCATAAGAGTTTAATTTAAGAACTGATATCTAGCCATTGTCCACGCTTTTCTTGATAAGTGATTTTTAGTTATGGCACTGTACTGCCAAAAACAGTGCTTTTAGGCATCCTATATTTTCTTTTCTGTCTCTTTTGGTCACATGATTCACATCAAAGTTGGTACTCGATTGCATAACCATTATTTTTGATGACAAGGGTGGTCTCTTAATTTTTTCCATGGCTGTATATTTAGGACTTCTTGTAAATATTTGGGCTGCATCTGTGGTTGATTCAGTTCAATGCATTTGTCTTTTCATTAAATTTGTTGACTAAAAAAGGTTAATAATAAAATCACTAACTGTAATTTAGTCAAATACAACACGTGTATAAAGTCTAAATTATAACTACTGGGTGAGAACATGACTTTTAATACTGAAACTATACCTTCTTAGTCATGCTTGACAGTGGTTGAAGGTTTCGCTTAACCAGAGACTCCAGGATGGTAGAGTGTAGCACACCATAATCGTGCTCAGGAATACACACACCGGGGAACAGATCTGACAGGATACCACTGGAAAGATGTGGAGATCGATTTAAAATATGAACATATACTGTAAATATTTCATACAAATGTAAAAACACAGGCAACATTATATCTTTTACACCTTGCCTGAGTCTTAATGAGTTGACGATTTACAGGACTTAACAATGGACACTAATCCTGATAAAAGAACAGTTTCAAATTCTACTTTTTTTTTCTTTTTAGCCTGGTTTCCGTAACAAGACTGCTTTTGCATTATTGAAAGCACCAGGTCATTATTGAATGGATTATTGTGATGTACTAAGTGCATTTCAGCATTTTAACTAAATACCAACACATACAAATTGCACATTAAGACCCTAGGTGCAATTTGTTAGTTAATTTGTCGGCGTTAATGCTTACAGGTATTGGGCAAAAAATTGCTAATTGAATTCCAGCTTGTGATGGACTTTATCAAAGGCTCATTTCTGGTTATGTTTTCCTCTAAGCCCTTTGATTGTCAGGAATTAAGTCATGTTATTGACCAGTTAAAAACATCTGCAGCTGGCCATGACAATATTTCAAAAAGATGAAATGTTCCATCTGAAGACTTCTTTTTTAGAAATTTTCTCTATCTCTCCAAACAGATGCTGTGCCTCCAGAATTAAACGTCACCAAAATTATTCCCTTGCTCAAAGCCATCCCAATTACCAACTACAGACCTGTATCTATTTTACCATGTTTTTCAAAAAATGTTAGAAAAAATAGTCTTGAAAAGGATTCTTTTTCATTTAGATTCTCACACAATTCTTTACAATCAACAATATGTTTTTATGTATAAGTCTTTCTACTTCCATGGCTTTACTTCACCTGGTTGACAAAGTTACATCTGCTCTGGAAAAGAATGGGTTCACTTGTAGTATCTTCTTAGAACTTTCAGAGAGCTAAATTACACTGTGGAGTACCACAGGGGTCCATTCTTGGACCACTGTTGTTCCTTATTCACATAAATGACTTGTCTAATGTTAAAATGTGCAATTTTACGATGCAACTCTAGCGCAGTCACATTCAAACTTTAATACACCGAGGAAGAATGCAAATGCTGAGCTAGCAGATAACGTTGCATGGTTCAAGTTAAATAAATTATCTTTAAATATACAGACTGGCTTTTTGCCTCTTCCTGCACTGTATTTTTTTAGTATTTCCCCTGTGTATTTGAAGTTTTTCTTTTGTACAAATAAATAACAAAAACTAAAACGACAAGATATTTCTTATTAGTACTATAATATATACTAGGCTCATTAATTTAGCAATTTCTAGAAAAATTCAACTTCAAAATGCAAATACAAAACTACTTTTACTGTATATATCTACTTTTTTACAGACATATTCAGTTGACTTCATTTCTTTGGCACAATGCATCATCTCCTGGCTTAGTGATGTTCAATACAACACTACTTTTATATTCTATAAAGGACAAAGACTGCACAACATAATAAAGCTGAAATGTGACTGATTTAGGACACAATTTTAATTTTATGTTTAAATCCAAGTACTTGTCTATACATTTGGATTCTTGTTTGCAAACAGAGCAATTTAAGTGGAATATACTTCCTTATTTAACATATCTGACACTGTATGCTTACCCAAACAGTACAGCGTCATCAGTGAGGAACTTCGGCAGGTTGGAATCCCTCAGGGCTCTGATAAGAACTACATCCTCACTGAGGTGGGGATTATCTCTCTTCAATGATCTAAAAACAACCACAGTTTTATTATGTAAACCTAAAAAAAACCCATTAAAAACAGAAACATTGTAACTATGGTATTTCTCCTTGTAAATTTAGAGTAACTGGTATGTGCCCTCATGTGTCTGTTTTCATTATAGTTTTGTCCTCATTTCTATGTTCTTCAATTTATCTTGGTCATACTCCATAACAATAAATAGATTTTCATTCTAGCATTTTCCTTCAACTAAGTGCATTAATTATCAACATATTTTCATTCTAAACGACATATGAAAAGCATAAATGAAAACAACAACTTAAAAACACAAGTTGGAATTCATTTTATGACAGCATTACTTCAAAGTTGACTACATAGGCTTATCTTCTACTGTTATTAGTCAATTAATTACAAAAATTACACACAAATTAATTTTATATAGCTAAATGAATTAGTGAAAAACTGGCTAATTCCAAATAGGGATGTAATGAAGATGATAAGCAACTTATGTATGCTAATAATTTAATACTGCAGAATTTGGACTTCACAAGCTGGCTCCACTGGATTGTAAAAACATTAGAGACATGAAAGTGGGAGATAATGAACATGTGCTTATGGTGGAACAAGCACACTCAAAGGAGTCATATCTAACTGCAGACAGAAAAATTAATCTTAAGCCAATTACTACAATTCTTTGAGCTTTAGCCAATAATGATGATAATAACACAACTGTGACCTCATAATGTATCAATAAGAAATGCTTTTACACCAAAAGTATGTATGTTTTAGCATTTCCTCCTGATGTTTTTGAGCATTTGTCCACTAATTTATTTGAGAGTATGATACAAATATTTCAAAGAATTTCACAGAGATGGTACTAAAGTGAAAGTCATTGCTGATTGAAAAAGCAGTGAAATCAGTCCTCACTGCCATATTGCGTTCAGAATTTCTCACAATACTCTACAATGTAGAATGTACATTATCATGCTGGGGCCTACACTATCACTTTGAGACATTTGTTATTATGACTGAAAGCATATGTGCCACAGTGATGTTCTAACCCTGCCATGACCAGGACAGACTTGACAGCCCTCATGCCAAAATCATAGTGGTCCTGCTGGGACAACTGCTCTGAGCAGAGCTTGTACATCTGGGTCATCTTCCTTGCAAGGGTCTTACTGGATTCAAATCCCTCTGAATACAAAATCACCTGGTCAGAACAACAGAGACATGCAGCCGTCATGAAGATGCAGTTGAGCTTGAGAAAAAGAACATAAATTTGATGTATTTTGTGTAGAAACAATGTAAACACACACACACAGACATTCAGTTACCTCTGCTATGAGTGCATAGTTTGGCACCATCATGGCTATTGGTCTAAAGAGAGCTTTGAGGTTGTCAGGTAGCTCTGTTCTACCAGCATAGCCTGGGTTCATGGTGATGAAGGCAGCACACGTCATCACCAACTTGATTTCGCGGCCTTCGAACTGAAAACTTGCGAGCTGTGTGACATAGTTGGATAACTTTTGGTTAGTTGGGATACTTTTGTTGGTGTGTATGATGCGATGTTTTATTACTTCTACAAAAAAGTTAACTATTCATGTGGCAGTACTTACTGAAATGATTTGTCTTAAACTATATTAAGCTTTACATCCTCATGAAAATACAGTTTCTGTGTTGATTAGTTAATCTATCAATGATTCACTGCATAATGTCCACTTAGAAGTGTTGCATCTATCTATTCATTTACCAAGAATTTCAGGTCACTGATGCTTCAAGGTTTAATTTTGTCAAAGCTCACTAAATTGTGAGGATGAAAAGATAATCATATAATTGCTGAATGACTGATCACTTTTTCCTGGTGTTACCAACCACTTTACAGTCTTGAATAATACACACGAGAAAGTACTAGCACTGGTCAAATTAAAAATAAATAAATAAATAAAAGGGGTGGTGGTGTCGCTTATTAAAAATTACAGATATGGATTTACAATACTTGACTGGATAAAAACATATGACTCTGCACGTTTTTAGTAAAGGTTAACCCTTGATGGCATAGACAGTGTTTTGCAAATTAAGATGGGGATATTTGTGGGTGTGTGTTCATGAAATTACCTTAGCTGCTTTTGCATTTCGTATGGTTATGAGCTGCTGAGCGATGACCGACAACACTTCGATGTCGATTCGATTGAATTCGTCAAAGCAACACCAAGCTCCTGACTGAGCAAGCCCACTGAAGAAGCGCCCCATCATCTGTAAGAGTTGGATGGCTGGTTAAAAAGGGACCTCTTGTGTGAAAAAGACTGCCTCCTTCTTTCTCTGCGTAGTGTAAGGCAGAGCATGATGCACACACTGCATATTAACATATCTGCAGCTACAAGGCCCGTTAATAAATATCACTTTACATACTTTTCTTGACATCATTTGAGCCAGCTCAGTGGTTGCTGAACATACTAAACAATGTTATACTGTAGATTTCCTTCAGAGAAACATATTAGATGTTAAAAGCTGATTTTTTTTTTGTTTTTTTGTTTTTTTAACTCATAAAACTAAATGGATTGTAATTACAATCTGTCTAAATCAAAGCCATGTCCATCACTAATGTACTAAAGGTGTCTTCTTTCACTATCACAGCAGGAAGAAAGAATTGCTTCCCAGCCATGCTAATTAATGGTTAATGTTTTCAGCTGTACAGACTTCAACCTGCCTGCACCACAAGATAAAGCACCACTCAACATTAAAATGAAATACAGTTTGTTTCATGGTTAAAGGTTTAAAAAAACATATATGACAACAGTAAATTCATATTGCTAATTAAAAGTAAGGATATACGGGTATCCTGTGTGTTTGTAAACTGACCAAAGCAAAAAAAGCTAGAAACAAACTATGTAAAACCAAAGGCAACAAATATTCTGGATTACAATATCTGTAAAAAGTGATAGGAAGTCATACTTCCTTATTTCTTAATCATAACAATGTTTAGTTAGATCCTGTTATATTGTAATGTAACAAAGATGTCAGGAAATATGTTTGCGTTGCCTGATATCTCAGAATTTCAGTTGGTTTCTTTTAATCTAATCAGCCATGAGGAGAGATTCAGAGCTCTGAGCATAGGCAAACATTTAAGGCTGTGCCAGCTAAATTATGATTCATTGTTAAGTGACTGCATTTGTAACAGATACAGAGAAGCAAACATTAATGAGATAAGCTGAAAATACAGAGAAGAAAAAAAGACTTAATCACAGAACGAAAAAAGTAAAATCTCTCTTTCCACAATGTTGCATTTACACCAGTAACTATGATTTCACTGGTACCAAACAGGGAGCTTGATTACTTTTGAAATGGTGCCATCTAATGGCATTACTTTGTATATACAGAGGAGAAAAAGCCAGTGAAGTTTATTGGTAACAGGGTAATCATTAAAAACAAAAATGTCATTTTGTGCAGATGGGAAAGCCAGCAAACACAAGAAATGTTGCAGGGAAAAAAAAACTTAAAAAAAGAAACAATCTTATCAGGGAAAAAGATCAAAAGTTGTCATATTTATTGCCTCCATTAGTTTCAGAGGTTGGTTGATTTTAAGAAGTTGTAGTTGTTTCTGTAATACATGAAGTCATTATAGATTTACTGACCCTTTAAAATTTCCTCTTAAATCTATTTTCTATGAGAAATTTCTTCTCTAGTTTTTTTTTCTTTAATAATATAATTTGCTTTTTATTTTATGTAGCTTATTATGTTGTTTGCCTAAAATCATACAATAGCTTTAAATTCTACTTTGCTTGGGTGACACAGTTTGTTTTCAAGTGCTCTTTCATTAGAGATTTTACTTCCTCTTTGCTGACCTTGTAGTCAAGTCCATCGGAACAGTTAAAGACCACACACTGTATGGCCAGGGCCTTTGCCAAATCCTTGGTGGTCTCGGTTTTGCCTGTCCCAGCTGGCCCAGCTGGAGCACCTCCCAGGTCCAGCTGGAGAGCTCCCATCAGACACAGGTAGCAACGGTCCTGCAGATCAGGGCAGAAACAGAGAGAAGAGAAGACTATATGTTCACAAAATAGATATGAAAAAGGCTACAAATGAACACAAAACAAAGCATGTTTCTGTGACTGTGACAGGCTCTTATTTGTGGTCACACTTAAGCACAATTAATGGCCTACAGTTATTTTCACAACAGGACATCAAAAAATAATTTAAATGATCAACTACAACGTTTATAGATGCTAGACCATAAATATACTTATGGATTCATTTTGTTTTTGTGGGACTGAAAGAAGAAAAAGTTAAAATAAAAGAGAAAAATTTAGGACTTGTCAGTTTTTATGGATGTCATATAATATAAATTCATAAAAACTTCATAAATTAAAGAACAGTTAGTTAAACCGAGCCAGAGATTACTACTGTCAAAGATGTTTTTTTTTTTTTTTTTTTTTTTTTATAAATGGCTGCCAACAGAACTGAAATAGACTTTTTCTAATGTTTTTACTGTTCATAAAGATGACAGAATTAATTCCCTGTACATGTAGGAAAATAGATAGGACTGTTATGTTGCTGACAAACCAATCAGTCAAAATAATCTTTCAGTCACTTGTGGAAAACAGGTGTTAAAACCTTGAATGACTATAATAACCATATGTATGTCTTCTTGTAAAAAGAAAAAAAATGTCAGGTTTCCATGTTAAATAACATAATATACCAGTATGTGATGAAACCCAGACCCACAGTATAAAAATGTAAGTTCCTCCACATAATTACATCGTAAACTGCATATCTGTGTACACACATGCTGTAGCTTAAACATTATCCTCCGTTACCGTGAGCGGTGTGATAACCAGCCGAGGACAGGCTCCCAGATACTCATAGCCATAAATGTAAGTGGACAGAGCCATTTTGGCCACACAGTTGTCCAGGTCCAGGTCCCAGTAGTAGCGTAGCTGTCTCTGCCATTCAAAGTTGGATGTAGTGTCAACCTGAAAAATAAGCCTGGAGTCACTAAAAAGGAAATTAGCTGTTACCAAATTTCTATTTCTATGAAAACAAATATAAAATAAAAATGTTTAATCAACTCCTGGAGCTGTTAAGCCATGTAAGTAACAGACAGATATAATTTCCCCTTAGATGTAGCAAAACCTGCAGCACTATTGTACCTTCTGCCGGACTAGATCTGTGACAATGTCTCTGGCATGGACATCAATGGTGATGAGGGCAGTGATGATATTACGATGTAAAGCAGGAAGCTGTCCTCGTACCAATGCTGCCAAGTTATTTAGCCTCTGAAAAATAACCACAAACTGTTGAGTATCTTGTTTTATCTAAGTTTCAATTACAAAAACATAAAACAAACAAAAGAACAAGATTTATTCTGTCAATATCTAATCGGACAGTGCAGAAGAAAATACAGGAAGTATGGTCATTTCTAGTGTGATTTACATCAAAGTTGGTGAGTTCAAATTCCTGCAAAGCGGCAAAGTGATCATGGTCTCCTTCTAGGCAGGCATCCATGTCCCTGCACCACATCATCTGTGAGATGGTCAGCACCACCTTAGGGATACAAAGATAAACTCGTATTACGTTTCTTTATTCAAAGGGAAAAAAGGAAAATGAACAATTTACTCTGTAAATGTTTAAACAGCAGTTGGAATGTCAACTCACTGCTATTGAATATCTCAACTCTGACAAGTAAATTTTAACATTAACTTGTTCAATTTCAAACAAATCTCATATTCTTGGACAGAATTGACATAATGTGTTGTCTGTCACTACTTTTTAGTAACATAACTCTGTAAGTAATAACACAACTGTAACTCTAAAGTTTTTATCATTGCAATAATGTCGAGCATATGACAGAGCTGTTAAACCCATTTAGTTGCACTGCACTGTTGTATTTTGCAATGACATAAACAATATTCTATTCTAATCTTTCTATGCTATTCTAATTTGTCAATTCTATTGTATTTTATTCTATTCTAACCTGTCTATTCTCTTCTATTTTATTCTAATCTGTCTATTCTATTCTGAGTGTGTGTGTGCACACCTGCGATGGATGTCCTGCGACCACCCAGTCCTCCCTAGACTTGACCTGGTAGTCTGCAATGGCTGCCTTGCTGAGGCGTTTCAGTGATTGGTACATCGCCTCCTCCACCCTGCAAAGCCAATCTTCCACATTGCCTTGAGCTTTCAGGCCTTCTGTTAAACGCACCTTTGTGTGCAAACGACAAAATTCAGTTACAGGTTTGAATTTGCTTAGATTAGTTTTTAACTACCAGTTTACAGGAAATGTCTTAAAAGTATTTAAGGATTCTTTTTTTGGCAATAAAATAGAATAATGGATAGATAAAAAATTTCAGGTTCTTTTTTTTCCATTCTCAAACCTCTTTGCATAGGCTGAAACAAGAGAATATCAGGCAGATTAAAGCACAGTCATGAAGAATAATGACCTTCTCTCCCTCCGGGGATACCATATACAGAATGTCTTTGCTGTATATGCTCTCCTTATCTCCAGCATTCAGCGCTCCTGTTGCACCAGTCGACTCTGCTGGCAGCAGAGCAAACTCTAGTCGTATAATGGCATCAAAACACTTGCGGAGATGGGGCTGCACTGCCTGAGGGTTCCGTGTCTGAGCCAGGATCTTCAGCAGCTCGTCATTGGATAAAAAACAAAATCTGAAAGTGAAAAATGAAAAATTAAAGCCGCAAGTGGCATTGAAGGCCCTCGCACCTCAGGGGCCACGTGGTCCGTGTCACATTGTAACTGTGTGCCGTATTTCATGCCTGCAGTTTGTTTTGCTGGCTGTAGGTGACCATTTGAAGTTTTCTAGCAGGCGTTATGGAGCTATAGTTGAACTTATCCAACACATGTCCATGTAAATAAGTTCAGGATATGACCATCATCATCTGTGGTGAGATTGGTAGAGATCAACCTTTTCTATGTGTTATTTTGAGGTACTTCCTGTTGGCATGGCGTTGGGGCCATATTCACCATGGTTACATTTGGCGAATCCACCTGAGGTTTTGACTGTAGTGTCATCAAAGGGTTTGACACATGAAGTATTTTCAAATCTCTGGCCTTAAACATTGACAATCAGAAGCGAAGAGTCTGAAAAACAGCACTTCCTGTCACCAAGAGGCGGGGCTAAGGCACACCCCAGAAATGGGAATATGGGTGCGTTCAGCATCCGACTGGCATCACGCGAAGCAATTTTGGTGCAAATAACTGATTTTATGCCAGAGTTATCTCAGTTTCATGTTTCATTGCGAGAGGGCCAACTTTGAGGCCCCACCCACGCCACACGCTTTGTCCTATCAAAAAGCTTTCCATGAATTTTGATCACACATGCCTTGAGATCATTCTGCCCAATTTTGGTGGCCATACCATAAAAGCCCTAGGACAAGTTCATTCAAATGCGAGGTGAGTAAAACGCCAAAATGGCGACTTTGACCCAAAATGGCCGACTTCCTCTAGGTTTTACAAAAACACTCCAAGAGGATTTTTTTGTTCGCCCTGGCATGTAGAACATGTGTCCCGATTGTCATAAAGATTTATGGGATGCAATAGTGAGGCACTCAAAATAGGTGGCGCCGTCGTGCAATTTTGCCCAAACATGCCCGAGCACCCCAAAATACGTAAATTTACACATTCCATTGGGGGGGGGTAGCCAAAATTTGGTGAGTTTTTGAGCATGTTTGGACCCCCAAAAATGCAATTCATTCGACAGAAGAAGAAAATAAGAAGAAGAAACAGGAGGGTTCCAATAGGCCTTCGCACCGCCTTCGGTGCTCGGGCCTAATAAATATCAGCAAACCAAATGTTAACTGTTCTCACCCCGAAAATATATTGAGAGCAATAAGTGGTAAATTTTAAATCAGCATATTTTACTTGACATTTCAAAACTTTAAGGAATAAATAATGATTATTAACCAAGGACTACTGTATGTTTGTTTAATTTAGGTCCACCATTGTCTACTGACATGGCAGTTGCTATTCTTCCTGGGGTCTACATCATCAGACTATACTGTAAATGCAAAACACTTTTGACAGACAATGTACAATACATACAAGATTCTCACCAACAATAAAAATTAGGGCTGTCAAAAAATTAATCCTGATTAATCACATTACTTTTATCACTTCTAGAACACATTTAGGAAGAAAGGTGTCTCAGCAGGAATTCTGCATTTATCTTTAGTAGACTAGACTACTGAAACCCTGTCCTTACATGTCTCCCTAAAGTCCTTGAGTTGGCAGCAATTTAGTCCAGAATGCTTCTGATACGGTCCTCACAGGCTGACTTCACAACTGTATTACCGTGAAGCTGAAATTCAGCTCTGAATCCTGGACTACTCCCAGATTTCTGGCAGTGTTTTAGCCTTTAAGTTGTAAAACAAAAGTTAATCTATTTTCTGCATACAGCAGTAGTAATAGATAAAAAAATCTCTTGTTTAACAATAGGATTAATTTAGGATTAATTTTTTGACAACCCTAATGAAAATACAACTTAACAAGATAAATAAAAATCAGTAAGTCTGTATAGTACCTGGGAAAGATGACTCTCTTCGACTCCAAGTAATCTTCTAGACACTTCTGTATCTCATCTAAAAGACTGTTGTTGTGTTTTAAGGTTTCCAAAAGCTCTGTCAGATGAAATAAGAGTTACATTTGATGTGACAGAAAATTAACCTGACTGAGTGTGAGGCACCAAGCAGTTCTCTCTGCCTTTTTCAGGTTATACCGCTTGCTTTTCTACACTATATGGTCACTTACCAGGCTTTGTGGCTGCTTTAAGAGCATTGGGCATCATTTTGACCTTCAGCATGATCGCTTTCCAGGACTTGTCCACTTTATGAAACATCTTGGATTCGGCTGGCAGCTGCCTCTTAATGTCTGGAGCCAAGAAGATACTCTCAAGGTACAGCCAGTTCCTTTGGCACATAAGCCACTCTTCCTGGAAAAAGGGGAAGATACATTGTAGAAGAAAGGGGGAAAAAGGCAGTACGGTAAGACAGAGGGGACAATCTAAGCAAAGGATGAGAGGAATTAATCACAGAAAGAAACTGGAGCCTTAAATGCACAAGCTGAAACTGAGTGAATGACCATGTAGGAGTATTTTGGCCTCTTGCTTGCATCCACTAGGGGGAGGCACTGTGTAACTTTTAAGAACAAATCCAATGCAGTTCAATTGAAATCGGCATTCAAGTCTCAACTATGTGTGGAGGAATCCCTGGGAGCCCAACAAAGGCCACCATATGCTATCATTCTTTTAGCATTTACCAGTGTCTGATTAAAGAGATCCAGCTGTTTCTGCAGCTTGTCCACTCTGTACTTGATGGGAGCTACGTAGCGTGAAGATGCCACTGTGCCCACGTTGATAATGCTGTCATCCAGGAGTACCTTCTCAGAAACACCAACGCACACAAGATCAGAGACAGTGAAACGCAAATGTTATTGAATCAAACACTTTGTGAGTGCTGCATGTGAGTGTTACCACCTGAATATCATCCGTGCCTCCTAAGATAAAGACTTCATTAGAGTCTCCATGAGGCAGCACCGTGAACTCAGTGGTTTTCCACCCATCTTCCACCTGCACAATTCATGAGGAGTTGTTAATAATTATGATCATTTTGCAGGTCTTCCTCAGTGTCATAAACTAAAACATTACTTTGTTTACAGATGAAGCTAGCTGAGTGAATTAACAGAACGTGATATGACAAGTTGAATAATTAAGCTTTAGAAGTGCAGCTTAATGAGCATTTTTAATTACTTGAATGTCTTGTCATTATCAATTCAGTACATTTCTTTTTTTCCACTGAACACTTTGTGCCCATTCATGGTTACAAATTCATTTTCACATTAAATTTAGGACTTTTGCCCTAACAAAAAAAACAAACTTGGGCTAAAAATAAAGAAAACACATCTAATTTGTTTGATATCATGATTTTATATATATATATATATAATCATGATATACATACTGTCAAGAATATCAGTATTGTGAATACTTTTAATATGAGTTATCAAAGCACACAGTTTCATCTGTAGACCACATACCTTTGAAATAACAGACTCCACTGAAGCCTCTCCAGAAGCCTGTGCTGAAACCTAAAAGGTAAACTTTGTTACAATAGGTCAGATTTTTATGGTGTAATGATGCTGCTAAGGACAAATGCATTTAAAATCTGAAATTCAAAAGCAATAATTTTCCAGTAACTCAAGTAAGAATTTCAGGCCTTCTTGGTTTTAAAATCGAATGAATTTATTTTTTAGAACAGGGGAGAAGAGTGGGTAACATGGCCGCTGTAGTGGAAAGTTTAGTTTTCTTCATATTCTGGTGACAATAATACATTATAAGGTTTTAATTTGGCAACTCCATCAAGGAGGTAATGTGCCAGCGCCTGTCTGTCTGTAAGTTAACAAAATAACTCAAAAAGTTATGATGGATTTGGATAAAATTTTAAAGTAATGTTGATAATGACACAAGAAAGAATTGATTAAATTTTGGTGTTGATTAAGAGGCAAACTCCAGCAGAAGCCAATGCAGAAGTGGCAGAGTCGTATAACCGTTTTTAGCCAGCTAACAGTGCATCTTAGCTGTAAGCTGTATGTGTGTTGTTTGTTTGAGATAAACTTGGGGGACTGTTGATGTATAGGGGATTATCACGCTTACCGGAAGTTCCCGGATTTTGGACACTTCCTCTTCCGGGCCATGTTAACGACAGCCGTTCCTGCTCTGTTATACTGTTTAAATCGGATAAACTCCAAACATACTTAAGTTTTCATTCCAGACCGAAGTGATACTGGATCAAAAGCTGGATCAAAGCGATCGATTCGCCGCGGTGAAGGGCCGAACTTTATAATAAAACACACGTTTGTTTGTCGCCGGTGGGGCACAACACCGGCATTTCACAGCATGCTAGCATTAGCCAGCTAGCGTTTACTGACGTGCTTAACATTGTGCGTCTTAAAACACACAAACATCTAAAAACTCAGGTCTGTACCCCCCCGTTTCCAGTGGAACAACTGGGGACTGCCAAGAAAGGAGACGCTTTCAGATGCTTGTGTGTTTTCAGCCGCACAAAGTTAGGCACGTCATCAAGCTGGCTAATGCTTACAGGCTAACACGACTGCGCAGTCTGCCGGCCACAAACAAACGTGTGTCGTTTTATTATAAAGTTCGGTCCTCCACCGCGGCGAATCGGTCGTTTTGATCAGACCCGTACAGACCCGATTTTCAGATGTATGTGTGTTTTAAGACGCACAAAGTTAAGCGCGTCGGTAAATGCTAGCTGGCTAATGCTAGCATGCCGGCAGCCCTACCGGCTGCAAACAAACATGCTACGTTGTTTTATTATAAAGTTCGGCCCTTCACTCTGGTGAATCGCTTTGATCCACTTCCTCCTTAGTATCACGTCAGTCTGGAATCCGTGAAAATTTCAGTAGGGTTGGCGTTTATTCACGTTATCTACGAAGTAAAGCAGGGACATTGAACTGGACCGGAAGTGGGCCGTCTAACTGTTTAAAACCGGAAGTTCGGAACACGGAAGCGTGATAATCCCCTATTGTGTTGTAAAGTTGTTATGCATGAAAAGTGTTATATAAATAAAATTTGGTTTGATTTGATTTGAATGATACGTGTATGAGGTCATTTAGGTGTGTTGGAGAAGGGACGCAATGATAAATGATAATTCACTCTGCTCGTGGTAGATTAGTTGGGTTATTACAGACATCACGATTGCTACATCTGGATGGATTTGCTACGTCATGGATCCAAATAATAGTAGTGGATCATGTGCAGAGTGGCTACCTCATGCAAATTTACCGGCTTTAGTAAATTTGCAATACTGAACGTTGGTGCATTGTTTGATATATTGTCAAATGGTCATTTAAATTATAGATGCAAAACTATAAACCCAATGATGTAGCACAAATGATGAGTAATTTTAGCCAGCAGCAAGACCAAAAATAGAAAAAAACCCCATTATTATTACTATTATTACATAGAGAGAAGTGTGTTGTTTTATCATGTTACCTCCTGTATCTCTGTGCCAAATGAGAAGACATTAAGCTCTTCCAAAGCAGCCAAAGTCAGTCCAACATTCAGTGAGGTGCCCACATAAGACTCCAGGGACTCCCAGTGCTGCAGTTTCATACATGGGTTGCGAAGTTCAGTAATCATAGGCAGCTGCAAAAACATATATAAGCAAATAAATAATGAAAATAGTGAATCATTAAAAGTTTAGTTGCAGTAAAAACTATAATCTAAAATTATTTCAGGAAGAAACTTTGCGGTAACATTATTATGCACGTCACATAAAAATGTGGGTAATGACTGAATTGTCTGTCCTACCCACCCTTTCTTTCATAACTTCCACCTTGTCCTTTAAACTTGTCATTAACTTGTTGGGAGGAAGGCCCTTCTCCAGCTGGCTGATGTACTTGCTATAAGTGTTAATCTGTAAGCAGAACTGCTCCAGGTCCAGTTCCTCAAGTGTGCTCTGGGGATGAGTCGACATTCAATGACAGAGAGGCTTACAAGGCAGACATGACAAGCATTTTTATTCCATTAAACATGTATGCGTGATTACTGTAGGTTCATTCAGTGAATGTACTTCAGCATCTCACCTGCTGCCATCCATCCTGTAAAGGAACCCATTTCTCCAGACAGTCCCACAGGAGCTGCTTCAGCTTGAATTCTGCAGTTAACTCATCCAGACTTTCAAACCTGGTCACCTCCATCTTAACTCATCAGGCAAAAGGCAATTACTTGTTTGGATTGGGTTGCATTATTTTTGCTTCAAGATTAAAACAAAAAACAACAAAACGCTCCAATCTGCTATAAATGTATTATTTTGTACAGAATAATACATTTTATAGCAGATTGGATCATTAACATGACATGACATGACATAAAACATCAAAAGATCTGAAGTACCTGAAAATTCATCTGATAGGAATTATATTCAGACGCCTGGGCCTGCAGCTCATCTATGGAGATCTGGATCTCGCCCAAAAGAAGTCGCACTTTGGAGGCATCTGCATTGACATCTAAGATTTCTGGATTCTACACATGAACCACCACAAGGTCACCAAGCAAAAACGGAGGATATAATTTATATGTACATGGATATAGGAGGAACATAAACAATAATAAAGCCACCTTTAAAATATGGATTATCTTTAAAACAGTTACAGCAGGTACCTGCGCTTTATGTTTGATATTTGTGACCTCGGTCTGCAGTTTTTGTAGGCCTGCGCTCAGTAAGTTGCGGAACTTCTCCATGCTGGAGTCTCTCGCTGCCAATGCGTGACCCATTATGCTTTTCAAGGAGTCAATGGAGGGTTTCAATGTGGCAAAAACTATGGGGTCCTCAGGAGGAGTGGGAACAGAGTATGTGTTTATCAAACTGTACATTTTTGAAACTATCATCTCTTCCTCTTCTACTGCTGTAATCTGGTGAAATAAAGAAAAAGGCATAATTATGGTAAGTGTGAAGAAAAAAAGCACAATAACTTTAAGAAGGAAAAAGAAAGGATGAGACTGTCATGATTTCTGTATACTGTGGAAATACTTTTGCTGTCTATGTTTCCTCTGAAACATCTACAGTAGGTATGTGTGCTATGCACTGGTATGTGTGCGGATCTCACCCTATCCTTGATCTCACTGAGGAATGTGAGGAAATCTGCCATTTCTGCTGTTGTGGACGCATAGAGCTCCAGTTTAAACTGTGCTTCACAAACTTCAGCGAGAACGGCATCTAGCTTTCGCTTTGCCTGCTGGGTGAGCATCCCATTGATGACCTGGGAAAGAACGGGGAGAGTGATGACTTCTGTTGTATAGACTGTACCTTTACTCATAGCAGACAGGTTTTTGTTTGTTTTTTGGGCATTGGTTGAGACTGAAAAATATTTTTCCACTTAGATGCCTTTATGGTGCACTGTGCATTGCACACTTCACATTTCAACTATGCTTTATTTAGTATGACAACAGTGTGGTTTAAATCATATTTTTATTATGGATAAAAAACATTTGTTAAGCCTCTCTGCACCCATACTGCCCTTGTAAAGGCTTTGTGTCGTGGATGAGCAAATTTCTTGATGAGTGTTACGTCCCAGGCTGTTCTTGTGAGGGTGTTTGTAAAAGGCTTGCCTGATGAGGCTTGCCGGTGGAGAATTTACTGCTTTCACTGCTACAGCCCTGTATTCTCGTGCTTATACTGCATCCTCAAAGTTTTACTTAGGTTTCTCTTATCAATGAAATGAAGCCCTTATTTCCATACGTCTTCACTTTATGTGGCCCATGAGTGAGTGCAATTTGCGTCCTAACCTCCAGGTAACGGAGGAGAGAAGAAACAAGCTGCTCTTTGAGCTGTGTTTTGTCCACTAGCAGTAAGCCAAGCTGCCTCTTGTCTTGGATCGCCAAGACCTTCTGATGCTGTCCGTGGTATGATTCCAGAGTTTTTTCAAAGAAGCCCACACCTGTGAGACAAAGTCAAAAATGTTAATTGTGTTTTTAAATTGATTTGGTTTTTTGTGACCAGTTTTATTGAGAACGTTGTGCTCTTTAAAATGACCCATTTCCCTCTTTGCTTTCTTTGTGACAGCAACTGATAACTTTGTGGTACAACATTTCAACAGGCCAAAGATAAAGCTGAATTCCTTGATTGATTGATTGATTGAGTGAGTGAGTGAGTGAGTGAGTGAGTGAGTGAGTGAGTGAGTGAGTGAGTGAGTGAGTGAATGAATGAATGAATGAATGAATGAATGAATGAATGAATGAATGAATGAATGACCAGGTCACTTTAACACCAGAGGACAACAGATGAAAGGAAATTAGTAGGATGGACGAATAGTCTTCTCTATTAAGAACACCTCCGTACATTTTACATGCAACTAGTCTATCACACACTGACTTTCCCTTTTAATTTTTTTTACAGTAAAAACACACATTGAAAAGTGGTGAATGCTTAAATCAGGATTTGTGCACAGAGGTTTGAATATTGTGCCTCGCCTTTAAGTTTCTTTGGGATAAACCATGTGCTAAAAGACTAAATTCAAATGAGACTTTAAATGTGAACAGAGTGAATCTTACTGTAAAAATCTGGAACAGTTAATTTTATTTTCTAATGCCACAGCTTGTGAATGTCAATTAGACCATTTGTTCTCACACTTACAATGCTGAAGCTGCTGTACTCACATATAATATAGCTAACAATGTTCTTACATAGGCTGCTTTTATTTGCACTGCACGGGAAATACTTCATGATTAAATATAAACATATGTCCCAGAAGCATTTTAAGGTGTCCAAAGTATAATTTCAGTACCATGATCCTGTTGCTGCATTACATCAAGATCCATATTTTCAGTCTCCATATGGAATGTTTGAAAAGGGTCAAATGTGTGTGAATATACTCTCGCTGCATCAAAGGCAACCTGGAGTGAATCCTGAGGGGTAATATAAAAAAAGGGAAAAATATCAGGCCCATACATATATAGGTTCTGTAAGGATGCAATAGATACTCATTACAGAGACATCACTACAAAGTAAAAACTGACCCTGATGTTGTGAATGATGCTTTGAAGATGACCATCATCTTCCAAGAGATATTTCAAAGAGGGTCCTTTTGCATGTTTACTTGTTAAATCCTGTAGGTAAAGACACATAAAACTAAATCAATTACTTTATAACATATGAACCTATCATTATATTTTTGATAAATCAACAACTTTGAAATTGAAAAAAAAAAGAGTAATTTGACCTCTTCCATCTCCTCCTGGTCCTCCGATGCAATCAATAAATCACAATCAGGGTCTTCTGTAAGCGTGTTCACGGACAACACTGTGCTTTTAAACTGGCTGATAATTCCCTCAATGGTCTCCTGCAGGAATTATCGGAGTACATTGCTGAGACGTGGTTGATGGGTTTATAATAACTCCAACTATAATCATTCAAAACTATACAAACCTGAAAGTCTTCCACAGAGGGTTTATAAGTTAAAGCATTTGAGTCCAGCACCAGCTTAGACATGAATAAAGGATAGATGGGAGCAGCCTTTGACTCAGCGCTCTAATAAAGATGCAGAAGCAAGCAAAAATAAACTTAACACAATTTTGGGTCTGCTTTGCAACTTAATTTGCAAGTGAATGGCTTTGCCTTGACTAATACAGAAACATTGTCCTACCTTCGTATCCATCTCTTTTTCAGAGGCAGCCTCAGAGTGTTCGTTCCAGCTCTGAATGATAGCATGGCTGGCTGTTTGACCTATCTGCTCCTGAAATATAGTCAGGAGTTTATCCAATTCATTTACCACCAAGCTGTGCAAGGTGTTGACAACCAAATAGTCAACAAGGCGGATAAAGCTGGAAGGGTGAGAGATGGAGACTACATGCATTAGATATGCTTGATGAATTAATGATGACACAGACTCTTCTGATAGAGATGTGGCATTGTACAAAATTCAAACAGAATGCAGTGATATGCAAATCATTTAAACACATTATTTATTACTATCAGCCAATGATATAAAACCTCAGAGGATAACAGTGATGCGAGTCTCCAATATTACTGTATTGGTGATGTTGCTGTATTAATATGGTACAAGACCTAAAGAAAAGGCTTATATAAAATATGGAGTCCAGATTAATCTACATGTTATCACATAATTAACAACAGAGGGAGGCGATCCTAAAAAGATCTGGAGATGAATTTCCTTCACTACTGCACAGCAGATTCCATTTCCAGTCTTGATAAGTGAGGATTAAATGAGGAGCTGTCCATTTTACGGTATTAAGTAGAGATGCACCGATCCGATACCCGGATCAGATATCGGCTCTGATGTGGACTGATTAGCTGGATTGGATATCGGATGAATGTCACCAATCCAGCATTCCGATCCATTCATTTCTTTAGAAAACAAAAAGAAAAAAAATATATAAATAAAATTATTTGTCCTAATAAATTCTATTTTTTGGTAATGAGTAAATTATTTTTTAAACAAGGCAAAATGTTTATGTCAAGCCTGATGCTTTTATTCACATGCCAAGGTATACGGTTCATTCATTCAACAATAATACCAGATCAGTATCTGGTATCGACGACTCTACTCAGCCCTGGTATTGTATCGGATTGGATTAGGAAAAACTGGATTGGTGTATCTCTAGTTTTAATTCACAGATCTGAACCATTTAATCCATAATACCATGGTCCCACAGAGTAAATATTTTATGACAAATATTTATTTTACTCACTAAATATGTTTGAAGGATAACTTTCTTTTTTTTTTTAACCTGGACCTTATTTCTAGGAGTTATACGTGCATTTACTCAGCAGTAAAATTTCTGTATCACTTTGACTCCTTTGGAAGATATTTCGTCGAGTCGCCCTTTTGTATACATCCGTATGCTACCTAGACAACAATAAAGTGCAACCCATGAAACACTGAACTCACAGGACAGTATTACTCGCTCGTTTGTTCATTCTACTTTAAGTATTGGTGAAATGAAGGATTTTTGCTGGAGAAAATGCCCTATATAGAGACTGCCCCGTCTCTCCCATTATATGGATGTAGCTATGCTAAAGAGCAACTCAAGGAGTCAAAGTGATACAGAAATTTTACTGCTGAGTAAATGCACCCATAAACTCGTAGAAATAAGGTCCAGGTTGAAAAAAAGAAAGGAACAATTTTGTGCTAGCCTCTATCTATTTTCTATGCTCAATCAGATAAGATATCAAGCGGATCTTGGAAAGGAGACAAGTTCTGAGAAAATGAAGAAATTCAAAAGGCAACTTTTCTGCGTGTAACAGGAAAAGTAAGATAACAGGGGATCAGTGTCCCATTATTAGATGGCGAATTAAATGACAAGTGAAGCTCCCAAGAAAGCTCCTCGGTTTTTCCGCAAGGAGGCAAAGACGCGAAGGAAGAAAGGTCAGGACATACCAACCATCCCGGGAAGAAGTGGAAACAAGGTAAGAAAAGACCAAAGATTTTTCATAGACTTTTCTACACCTGCAGCAAATCTCAACAAGAAGAAAATGAGCTGATGAGAAACTTACTTTAGGATCCATATGAAAGCTGAAGAAATAGCAAAACAGGATTGTGAATTTATGAAGGCGTCACACCCCATCAGTTCTGTTATTAATTCTCAACCAAGAATTCACAGAAGTCTTTAAAATTCACCCGCTGGACTGCCTCTGCTACAGGCCCAGAAAAAGAAAATATTTCTAATAATTTAAAAGAGAGGTTTTTTTAAAATAAAAAGATTTGTCATTACCCTCCCTTCTTACATATTCGTCATCAAATTAATACCCTCGTAGAAAAAGCTAAATTCATAATAGTTACTCAAATAACAAGAAACAAAAAAAGGGTAATAATGAGTGAAAAATGCTAAAATATAGTTTAGTGAAATAAAATATTCCATATGCATTGTGGTTGAAAAGAATAATTGAAAAAACAAACAAACAAACAAAACTGCCTTAGACAAATTAGCACCTTGCTCATGAGCAGCGAGCCAAAATCCCTGTCAACAGGTGCAGAAGTCTGCTTGAAAGTTACAGAAAACACTTGATTGCAGTGATTGCATCAAATGGTTGTTCAACAATATTTTAGCTCGGTCGGCCTATCACACCTGCTTGGATTTTTGTTTTGACTGACAGCCACCGTACATTGTGGTGAAGTCATTCATACCCATCTTAACCACTACATGTCAGTAATTCTTACACACTGTACCTTTAATGTTAAATAAATATAAAATAATTAAAACCTAAATAAAGAATACATTACATAATCTAATCTAATCTAATTTTACAGAATATAACTTTTTTTTTTTTTTTTAAATAAAAGTTTTCTGAACATTTGATGTATCATATGCATTATAGTCATTAGTAAAACAGGTTTTAAATGATTTTAAAATCAGTGCACTCTGTTTTAATTATATTGGTAAACAATTTATGAAATAAAGCAAACAGAACAAAAGGGAAGCAAACGATTTACTTACGAGGTGGCTTGGTCAAGAGAAGAAAGAGTCGTTGATCATTGTAAGAATTTCTGTGTAACTTGGAACACCTATAATAAACAAAAGACCAACAATATTTCTACATCTCGCATGTACATTTAAGGTTATTTCTTTGGTCAGCTAGTACACACTACGGTCAGTCGATGAGGACTTGTGTTCAAGCAAAAATTCCCGGCCGCTACAAATGGTCACCTCCTTCACCAGGTTGTGAAACTTTTCAAGGTCATCAGTACCTAACAACAAAAGGATGAGTCTGAAGAGGACCACAGAGATATATTTGCACAAATAGTGAAAACTTCCGATTTTTTTTTAAACTTATAAACTCTTAAATTCACAACTCCACCTCTTCCAAATGTTTTAGTCGAGTATCCTGAAACTCCTCCAAAGTGTATGAGTGTTTTTCTTCCTCTGGCACAATCCTACATCCCTGATTTGGTGGCACATTTTCCATATTTCTCTTAATGCGGGACTGAGAGTCTGCAAGAGATGTTTAAATATTACAGTACTAATAGTGCAATTTCTGAACTGCACACTCAATTTAAACACTCACATACCGGTCTGACAAAAAACAGATGTTTTTCGAGGAAATCTTTGGCCAAATGAATCTTCTCTGCACGAACTTTGTTGCGCCAAACATGAAAGGGTTTCCACTTTTTGAAGAGGGCGAAGAAGGGGATGCGGCTCAACTTGCAGTGGTTGACAAACTCGTCTTCCCAACGCTCCGGAGTTGTAAAGTCGATCTCGCCCTCACGCATTGTTATAACACCTTTATGGTTAATCAGCAAAAAGTGATCCTTTCTGTACTCATAAAAATGAGTATTGTAAGACGGATCCAGATGTGCCCCACTCTTAAGGGAAAATGGGAATTTGGGAGGGCTGGAGGTTGACGCCTCATTCTGGGATGCCTGAAAAGAAACAGAGCGGTGGAGACACAAGCAAAGACAAAACTCCCACAAAAAATTAAGCCTCATTGTTTTGCCTAAGGTATGTGATTTTTTAAAATCATAAGTTTGTCACTGCAAAGCATCCCCAGCAAGTTAAATTAAGTTTAATTACATATAAAAACATTTGCAAAACCTTTCCTTCATGTGACGATGTCTCTTAGACTTTAAAAAGAGCTTGTTGTGGAAAATTCAACCTGAAAGGTGCTCTTTAAAAGACATTATTATACGGCTCTTTAGAATGCTGTTGAATGCTCCGTTTACTTGAATGGGTTTTCCCAACGTTTGAACAATATAATGACAGCTGTCAATGGCAACAGATTTTTTTTTTCTTTTTTAACCAGTGGTCTTGCGATGATCCTAATATCCCTCCGCGTCGCAAGTAGTCCGGTCACTACAGCAAGCAAGCACATAGCGACACCTCGTGACCGAAAATGGATGACTTCTCAATTCATTTGAACGTCTTCGGCGAGTGTGGAGATTTTGAGCGCTGGGTCCAGGGTGAGTTTAAGGATTCACCCTCCCCAAAACGAAAAAGACAAAAAGAAGACCAGTGGTAAGACGCATACAGCTAACAGCAGAGAAGGAAAAGTCCAGTTCAACCTACAGAAATAGACTGTGCTAGGACAAATTCCAGCCGCCATGGCTCAACTAACTAACTTTGCTAAGCAACAGGTGCCCTGACTGTGGGGAACTATCTTAGTCTGAGCGTAAACCATCAGAAAGTTATCTGAGCCTCGCAAAAATAGAAGATTTTAATTTATTTTTTGCAAGCAGCCGTATAATAAGCGGGATAATGTATGGAACGCAGGTCATTATGGGAAAATTCTGACCTTCAGGGTTAGTATTTTCCCATGATGACCTGCGTTCCATCCATTATCCTTACTTGCAAAGTTCTCATAGTCCAGTCATAGCTACACCTGAGACCACTGGATCCACTCACAGATGAAAACATTGTGTCTGGGAGAATTTTAGCCACTAACAACCACCGTACATTCACAAAAGTGCTTGGAATATGAAGCATATGAAGCATCTTTACCACTAGATGTCAGTAATTCCTACACACTGTAGCTACCTTTAAAGGAATAGTTAACCCACAGAATGATTTAACTTTATTTTCCACTTACCGTCATGGTGAGCAAGACTCTGGATAACTTTTTTAATATGTCAAATGCTCCGGATCAGATCAGGACGACTTCTCGTTTCCCCCAACTTTCATATAATGGAGTTTGCCAGGGTCCCAGCCAAAAAGATCCATAAAAGTCCACACAAACTTGTCAATATTCCTCCATACTGCTCGTCCAATGTAATCCAAGTGTCCTGAGTGGGTAGCATCCATAATTTACTTGAAACGACGTCATTTAGCATATTTTTTAGAGCCTAAACAATACTATATCGCATGTCTAGCAAGCACACCGATGCACGTTCACGAAACTACGGAAGCCACAGCAGACAAGATCGCGCGTTCTCTTTTTCTTTCTTTCTTTTGAATCAATATCCAACCCCTCCTGTGTTTGTCCTGGTTTGTCTAGAGCTCTGGCGCTCTTACCACAATGTAAACAGTGAATTCCTTCTTCTATGCTTGCATTATTGGCAGAGTAGGCTCTGAACGCCGAGGCTTCCGTAGTTTCGTGACCGCACATGTACGTGCTTTGCGGATGTAAACAATGCTCCTTTTTAGGCTCCAGAAATATACTAAATGACGTCGTTTCGGGTAAATTATGGATGCTACCCACTCAGGACACTTGGATTACATTGGACGGACAGTATGGAGGAATATTGACAAGTTTTTGTGGACTTATATGGATCTTTTTGGCTGGGACCCTGGCGAACTCCATCATATGAAAGTTAGGGGGGGAAACGAGAAGTCGTCCTATCTCCGGCTGCATTTGACATATTAAAAAAGTGGTCCAGAGTCTTGCTCACCATGATGGTAAGTGGAAAATAAAGTTAAATCATTCTGTGGGTGAACTATTCCTTTAAAGTAAATATTTCATACTTCAAAGTCAGCCTAACTGTTGTTTATTATGGACATTGTTAAATCCATCTGCATGTTCAAAGAAAAAAAAAAAAAAAAAAAAGTTATCTAAAAATTTAGAATCAACAATGACCTTTGGATTACTTAAGTTATTTTCACCAAACTAACTTTTGAATAAAAGCCAGTTTCAATCAAAGGCCATTTTCATTGTGGACTGTCAGCTTCAAGTTTCCATATTACAGCTGTTTCAGCTGAACATTGATCAAATTCTCTAAACTCTCAACCCTTAGCCACTTTAAGCATTTTCATTGATAAGCTTGAAGTTAAATATCTTCAACTAGGATCTTTGGCGAGCTATATTTCTACCTTAGGCAGAAAAATGAGAAAGAACAGTCAACTGTAAGCTTGTATGATTATACTGAGACCAGAATGCATCTTTGAGTGAAGAGTGTTTTCAAGCATTGATTATTCCCTTATCTTGTATCCTTGTCACTGACCTGTCTAGTTGACTGCAGAGGAGGGAGGTGGACGGGCAATTGTTCAGGACGTCTGCGCAAAGGCTGCTTTTTTCAGGGGTTGAAGGGGACCGAGTGTCCCAGCCTGGAAAAAACATCTGCTCACGGGCCTTCAAGTGTTGAACACTGGGTGTTTTCCGTGCCACACGTCTGTTCAGCACAGCCTATATTAACACCAAGCAAAATAAATCAGCAAAGGATCCGTGTCTGTGTATGTTAATCACAATCCCACTTCCAAAAAACAGGTTGACGTGCTAAATGTGAGTAAGACCAGAATGCAATGACTTTCTTTAATTATTTGGAGCTGGCTATTAAGGGTTTAATATTTTTAGGTCTCACCTGTGGGTCTATCGCTTTTACTGGACGTCTTGGTGGGAAAGCTGGATTCTGTATTTCTGGGAGCCTCTGGAGCCGCTCTGGGACAGTTAATCAAATGTTACATTACTACTGAGAGTGAAGCCTACCTGGGAAGCTATTCCAAAATTCTGACAGCCCCTATGCAGGGTGTCACCCCAAGATAAGACAATCAAATATGAAAAAAAACAAAGCAAACCTACCTTTACATGGGTCAACCTAAATTTTCAAAATGCAGGCAATGCAGCAGAACAAGTATTCAGAGATCACACATCCTCATAAGTGTATTTGCTCAGGAACAAACTACTGTTGCAAAGTGCATAAAACATGGCAGAGAGCAGGAAATCATTTTTCTGCTCTCTGCAGAATAAATATGTGATAAGTAAAATTGAGTTTGGTTTAAGGACACAAGATTTAACAATATGGTTTATTACAAACTCTTAAGTAGCCTTAAAGTAAATGCTACAGCGAGAGAGGATGATGAAATGAAATGAAAATAAAAAAGAAAAATACTTTTTATAATCCCAGAGGGAAATTGCAATGTTGTAGTAGGGTTTTTCAAATGTTTAAAGGTACAGCATGTAAAAAATCAAAGGTCAATGGCATAAAAATATTATACATAACTCAAAACTGTGTTTCTATTGATGTGTAATCGCTGCACTAGAATAGCTGTTATATGCTTATTTTCTTGAAATGAGCCATTTATATCTACTTGCTGGGCGGTGCACATACGGAGGCTGCCATATTTGTTCCACCATTTTTACTACGGTGTCCCTGAATGGACAACACAATGTGAGTGAAGAGAGAACCCTCTGAACTTTAAAACTGCTGTTCCAGCTTTGTCTAATGGGAGTTAAAGCACTTTTTGTGGGATAAGTAATGCTTTAAAAGACAGTAAAAGTAGTTACTAATAGTACAGTCATCTTTTCTTTCAAATACCCATCTTCACCACTAGATACTGTACCATTAAAAAAAAAAAGGAAAAATAAGAACAATCATAATGAATCCTATTGCCTTGTTCTAGAGAGGGTGGTGGCTGCTGCCAGGATTTGCTGATATCTTTCTGTCTTACATCTGACTTGACCAAGCCTCCCACTGAAAACACTTGGTTGCTTCTACACTATTGTATAGGGGTTGTTAAGATTCGTCGATTGTTTTCAGCAGCTTGTACAGGATTCTTTTCTGGACAGTCATCTCCATCAGCTTCAGTTATTCACGGCACAAAACCAGCCTTCTGGATCAGTTTGTTCAGTCTCTTTAAGTCTCTGAATCTGATGCTGCTGTGCTGTCCAGACAGATGCTACAAAGCTGATTGACTTTCCAAAACACACTTACAGAAGACATGCAACTGGTGCAGACATTAAATCATCTTAGCTTCCTGGAAAAATAGTCTGCTTTGTCCTTCCTTGTAGACGTTTCTGTGATGCATTTCCAGTCCAGTCTGTTGACCTGCTGAGGTACTTGTATCCCTCCACACTCCCCACCAACTCTTAGGATGTAATACTCTTACTCTTGAAGTCAACAATCATCTCTTTTGTTTGTACTCAAGATGAGGTGATTGTTTCTGCACCATTTCACAAACTGACTGACCAAGTTCTCTGTACTCAGCTTCTTGCCCATCACTGATACCCACAATTACAGAGTCATCAGAGTATTTCTGCAGCTGATAGGACTCAGAGTTGTACTGGAAGTCTGAGGTGTACAAGTGTGAAGAGAAATTGCGAGAGTATACAGTCCCTTGTGGTGCTCCAGTGCTGCTGACCGCCATTTCTGACACACAACCTTTGTTGGCCCCTGAATTGTATAAAATACACTTTATCAATAGGATCCACAAAGTGCTGCCTGATTTGCCCAAATGAGAAAGGGTTTTCTGAAACAGGTAGATCATGGCATCTTTAGCCCCAGTCCATTAAAATATACAAACTGTAATACTGTAGGTCCTTAGAGATGTTCTCTTTTATGAGATGTTAGGTCATGGACATGGTGTGATCCCATCCAGCCAAATGTACTCCAGCCCACACTGTCACAATCCCAGCATGTTCCATCAATACATTGCCAATTGCTTAAATTAGAAATTGTGTCGGCTCTGTTAACATTTTAAGTGGGGAGTAATACATGTGGAAGTCCAGCACCAGATAGGCTGCTTCACTGGTCCTCAATGCTGACTGAACATTTATTAAAACGTCTGAATGGGCTCAAGGATTCTTTTTTAAACCATGAAGCGTTTCGAGTCTGTCAGGGTTATATCCTTAATAACGGTCGATAAAATTCGTAGATGAACCAAAAAATATATCACTGGCTATTTATTGACTTCTTTTTAAATTTAGCTGTAGGCTACTTGTGACATATTTCCTGAAAAGTAGTTCATTTTATTTCTGGGTAATTTGTGCGTCACTTTTTCCAGAGTACATGACTATGTGAGTTGAGGTCATGAAAATGGGGGTGGCGCTTTTTTCTTTTACAAGTTTTCTATAAGTGTAATGAACGAATTAAACATTAACTTATGTTCGTCCATTGCCAAGGCAGAAAAGTGTATGCATGTTTAAGTACCCGTTAGTAGTTTCATAGGACAGAACTTGCACGCTTTCACAGTATATTTAGGATACTTTGATAGTTTTACCTACCACTGGATTCACTCTCCAGGCTTAGAACAGAAATGTTCGGCAGTGTGGACTTCGGAGAGGCAGAAGCCATCGCATGTATCCACACAGGGTTCGGAGCAGTAGCAGAAAACCACGGCACAAAGTCGGTGGAAACGGCTGAAATCGGTTCAGTTGACAAACATAACGCTGAAGTTAATTACTATAACAGTCACATACTTAAAACCTTTTGACTTCATACTTGTCAACTTTGCCTTGACTTTCCGTCTCACACAACAAATGCATCTAATATTCAGCTCCAAGATGTTGTCCATACAACTTGGGGGGGAAAAAACGCCCTTTGACGGTTGCTAATTGAGCTAACGTTTACTGTTGCCTAGCAACGACATACCTCTAGCCCTACAGCGCAGCCAAACAAATGCACGTTGGTTTTATGAGGATTCACGTAACTTTTTTTCCCATTTCAGAGATAACTCTTAAAAGTAAACATGAAAGACGCTGAATTACTACTAAAAAGTGCACATATGAGTAAAAGTTTATTTCACATAAGTGAAATAAACAGTAAAAGTCGTTCTGTGAACCAGAAAATACAACAAACCAGAAAAAAAACAAATACAATATTTTTTTGTTTAAAATTGTAACAAGTTATGGTTTAATTATCAATGTCGTACAAAAGTGCATTCTTATGCAAGTGTTCAAAATGTGGGCAGGTAATTAAAAACACATTATTAAGTATTTCTTTATTTGGCACAAGTTGTCAATGAGTCTGGATCTGCCATGGCTGTTTTCCTCCGCTGTGATGCCAACATACTGAGCTGTAAAACAAACAAACAATAAAACAAGTCATTAAATGACAAGTAAACTGTCAGAAGAAATGGAAAATAGCTTTTTTAAAAATGTCACGATTGTGTTGCAGTGTGAGCACGCATGCTTGCTACCTGTTGAGTTGCTGTAGTTGCCCTCTGTTCAGCTTGTGTCAGTCTTCTCTGGAGACGACTCGTCTTTTCTTGATATTCTGCTAGCTGCCTCTCATACTTAGGAAACACAGATACACATATTTCTTTATTTGATCCCGTAACTGTGCAAAAGAAATCTTAAAAATACGGTTTATGAAGATATTTTAGAAAAAGGTAGCTCATTCCATCAGGCTGAAAACTGTCAGACTGTACATTTATGTTGACGAAACTTATCAGAATTAATTGAAATTTGGTTGCAGTCCATATTTGGTTAAAAAATAATGAACTGTAGCCTCCGTGTGTATGTCTGCATGCTTCACACAAACCTCTAAAATCGTATTATGGTTGCTTTCAAGCTGCATCTCAACTCATGCGAACGCTGCTTCTGCCGATTCAATTCTGCCCTGAAACAAACAAGAAAAAACAAAGACATATTCTCAGGGAGACAAAAGTAAGAAGGAAAAGTACTTTAGTACATATCAGCATGATACAACTTTAGGTAAGATCAGAACAACTACAGTTGATTTTTCTGAAATGTTTAAGTCTTTGATGTAATATTAGTGATAAATCTGATGCAACAAAATCTCTGGACAGCAGAGTGTAGAGTAAAGATATTTATTCATTTATAACACAGTCTTTAATTCAGTTGAGCACTTTATTAAGTATTTATTCATTTCATCCAACTTTAAAAAGATAAGTCAGTTTCCATTAAATTTGCTGTAGCTGAACACCTCATTTGTACAACTTTTCTTTAACCAGAGAATACTGGTTTTTGTACATTATTACACCATTTTCTATTTTCAGACCAAAAGCAAGAGAGGTTAAATAGGTTAAATATGAGGTTGAAAGAGGTTAAATATGCTGAAGTGAAAGGTGCAGGTGGTTCCCGATAGACTGAAACCAACTTAAAGACATTGTAATGTGGTCTGAGGTCTGACCATTAAGTCAACACGTTAACATGGCCAGCAGCTGCAGCAGCTGCAGCAGGAACAGCAGAACGATGCAAAGCACAACTCCAAGGAAACAAGACTGGCTTAAAAAAAAGCAGTAAAAAAAAAAAAAAAAAAAAAATTAAGTTTGCATGCAACTGATCCCAACAGTATTTCTGGGTATCAATTCATCTTAAAACTAATCTCTACCTCATTAATAGTCTATTTAGACCCTTATTTACCACATAGATGCTTTTCCTATGCCATAAAATTGCTTTAATGTGACTGTATAATTTTTCTTTGCAAAATAATCTGAAAAATAAAAATCAATTTAAACCACAGATCACAGCCGATTCAAAGTGGTTGTTAGCCTTGCCCCCTGACGGAAAAGATTTGCCCATAATTTTTGAATGTGATATTATGTTGTCTTTCAGAGAGCAACGAGGTCTCCCACAGCTATTCATCAGAGAAAAACCTGCTCCCTCTGATGCTCTCCAATCATTTTTTTATTTTTTCATGGTTGCTTCATGTCAGCTGGCCTATAAAAGGATCACTTCAGACAATATTTTACTTTAACAACGCTGTTTGTGGGACTTGAACTGATTAAAGTACTGGAGTTGTTTTAGAAACAGAAAACTGTGAAAAATGTCAAGTAAGGTCACTTGCACAAATTTTGCAAGAGTGAGATGTAATCCATGTACCCTACCTTCTGAAATATCTAAATAGTAACATTTTCATTCATATGAATTGATTTTTGGATCCTTTTTGTAGCCAAGTTTAAACGTATTTAACACAAGCTCTTACTTGAGACCTGTGACTTTCGTCTCAAAGGACTGCACAAGGTTCTTGGCCTCTTCCTTCCATCGCTGAGTGCTTTTCTGCTGTGCTGCAAGGAGGCGTGTCAGATCAGCATTGGAGCTTCGGCTGCTCTCCTCCAGCTCTCTGACACGTGCATCAAGTCCTTGCTCTTTGAGGCTGTACTCTTGCTCCATCTGTGAAACCTTAAGGATGACAGTGAGTGAAGGTGAAGAACAGTCCAACTGGTCCAACATGAGCTGAAATGGATCGTTCGTATATCCAATTACGTGTGACTTGATCACAAAGAAAGGTCGAGTATCCATCAAATTATCAAACGCAGAGCCCACAGCTGAGCAGTAAACAACAGAAGTGAATAAACCCTTTTGTGATACCACTTACATAAATTATTCAAAATCATATCACCTGACAGTAACCTCGGTCAGGTTGCCATCTGAGAGGAGAGAAGTTTTCAAGCCCTGTGCTCCCAGTATTATTTGCACAGTAAGCAGAAAATCTCCCCTGCTCAGATGGTTTTCTGTCAGCAGATTTAATTTACTACTAAATAAATGCCATACTAATGTTGCTTCAACCCTTTTTCTGCCTTTTTAATCACATCTCCTTGTTACTAAAGGATAAAACTCTAAGCTCAAGTTTAACCAGTTGTCCTGCAGCAACACTTCTTTATGTTTAATGATTTTCGATTAAACAAATTTTTTTCACCACTGATTATATTCTGTCATTATGCCCCCTGATTTCCATTCTTTGTAAAAGCACACCCACTATCATTCCTTATTCCTTACAAGATGCTAGGTGACTATGGGAGACCTACTTATGAGGGAAAATAAGAGATGATCATTTGGAGAAAGTGCTGAAGTTAATACATTCATCTTCTCCATGTGCTTGGAACAGCTTGACACAACACAGTTATATTGAGAGAACACCTGACCAGTGCAGGACTGGAGAAAATCTTCTTCCCCATTTATGCTGATGACCCTTTACCCCTAGACATCCGGGTCGTAACATAAATGGGGGCTCGTCCGGGACCCATTTCCTTTTTGTAGGAGTTTATTCTTTTTGTGTTTGAAACCTTTTGATGAGATTGTGGTGACATCTTTGTTACAGCAATTTGTTTTGAAGCTAGCTGGTTTGGAATGGTTTGACCCAGTTGTGTAGCTGAATAGCAGGGTGGTGTGGTGCCAGGCCAATCACAGGGGAAGGTTGAAGCAGGATGATTTACATGTGAAATTAAAGACAGAAGAGGTCAGTGACTAGGGCCTAGTCCACACGGAGCTGAAACCGGTTTAGGTGTGAAACCGACAGCAGAAATCCGGGGAAAGGTTTCATGATCCCCGTGAAACCGCTGTAGCACATCGTACAAGGCTGTGGGTGACGTTATGATGATAAAGTAACACTCCAAACCTAGAACAAGACACAGCGCATGCGCAAATAAAGACTCACCGCGTGTCGCTGGAAATCAACAACGGAAGAGCAGAAAGGTAGAGATGGCTGAGGATTTGCGAGGCAAACGCTAAAGTTTTCTACACAGTTGAAAACAGTCGCTCACCGACGCCATTGCTGTCGTGAATTTTTTTTTCAATGAACTCTATTGTTTTTGTGAACGAGACCAACACGTGTTGTCGCCCCGCTCCCCTTCCTTGCGCGGTTACGCATTCCTCATGAAACACAAACCCGTCGAGGTTTCAAACCTTTCCACTTTGGAACCCGGTTTCAGAGATGACCGGTTTCAGGAGGCTAATCCTTGGTTTTGTGAAGATGGTAGGGCAGATTTCTGAAATTTTTGGACGGTTTTGCTGTGATTCGGCGCCGTGTGGACGTCCCCTAGGTGGCCATAACACCCCATGCGGTTCCTCCTCACCCTGGCTGTAAAGGCCAACCAGCAGATTACACTTTTTTCGTCCTGCCCTAATTAAGTTCATTCTGGGCCAACATTTTTTTTTTTTAAAGGTTTGAAAAGGATTTTTTGGGCACTAGTGCCCTTTATACGACAGTGTATAGCAACAGGAAAGGGGCAGAGAGAGTGGGGATTGACATGCAGCAAAGGGACCTGGACCGGGAATCGAACCGGGGCCGACTGGGCTGAGGAGCTGTAGCCTCTGTTCATGGGCCGGCGGCTCAACCAACTGAGCTAATCACTGCCCCTGGGCCAACATTTAAATGCCTACGGTAAAACATTCCAAATAGATATTATTCCAAATCCTGTATGTGTATTTTTCTATGGATGTCCCGATGCCACCTTTTTGCCGACCAAGTACAAGTACAAGTACTTGCACTTGAATACTTGCCGATACCGAGTACCGATCCGAGAACCTAGTTAATGGGGATAAGTGAAATAAGTGAAAGGTGTTTTTTTTTGTTTTGGTTTGGTTAATTTTTCTGAATAAAGAGAAGCATCTCTGCATGCTCAGGTGTGATGCGGGCATGTTTGTTTGTTGCAGGCAGTGATTGTTCGACCCACAGCTTCCGGAGCCCGTGTGTGGGTTTGAGCAGCCGGGCTGGAGACGCCAGATCATGTCTGTGATGGCGCATGGCTGTGAAAGCAGCCTGCAGGTTTATTGGGCTCCGTCAGTGACCTCTGAAATAAAATAAAACTGTATCACGTAATATAACGTTAAACAATCCACTTCCCACTTCTGATCAGATCTGATTAACAGCTGCACACCGACTGAGCTGCAGGTGCTGTGGCCGCAGCTGGCAGCATCACAACGAGAGACGTTAAATAGTCCGCTCAGCCGCTTCTTGTGAAAAACTTACAATTTTAACTGTTAAAAAAAACAAAAAAAAAACATTTGATTTAATTTTTATGATTATTGATTATTATGATTATTATTGATTTTTTACTTACTGTACCTTTAAAGATGACGTTAACAGTACTAGAGTGAGACTCCCTCCTTTCTTTTACCTGTTTATGTCTTTATTCATTTATTTATGTGTGCTGGTTTTGGTTTAATTTTGCTTTTTTCTACTCTCTGAAACCTTGGGTTGGATGACTTCAATCATCCTAACAAAGATTTGAAGTTGTTTGTTAAGTACTTCATTATGTCAACATGGCACAGCCACTTCCCTTTCTTGTTTTTTCCCCTTCATTTATTTATTTTTTTCCCCCTCTGTTATATAAAAAAAAAAAAGAATCATATTTTTTTAAACAAACATCAAAGTTTCTCTTTATTTAATTCAGCTTTACCTGCTAGCTATGAAAGAAAGCAACCAACATCCTCTTAACTTGTTTTTATTCCGTAATACTCTTGAACCATTATTATCTTGCTTCATAGAGGTCAATTATTATTTTGCTGTGTACGCTGTGTATAGTGTTAAATACGAACTGACTGATTTTCCTCCTCTCAGTCTTCACTTGTGACCGTTACCTGCTGCTTGGCTTTCTTTTGGACCAGTAAAGTGGCCTTGCGAAGTTCGTCCATCTCCCTGCGCAGCTGCAGGTTTTCCTGTTGCAGCTGCAGCCGCTCCTCGCTGACGCCGACGCAGTCGTCCCGGGCTGCGGCCAGAGAGCCCTGCAGCCGCCGCACTTCCTCCTGGCACCGAGACAGCTCCTCGCTGTAACTGCAGAAGAATGGAGGCGGATCATAAATTCTTACCAAGATACTTAAGAGTAAACCCACAGCAAAGTAAAACTTACTCCATCTCCATCTTTTTCAGCTTGTTCTGGGTACTTTGCAGAGTGAGACTTAGATCTTCCTTGAGTCTCTCTGCATTTAGACACCTCTGATGAAGGGCATCAATCTTCTTGAACTCTGGCTCTGCTCTGCCCTCCTTATACACCTTAAAGAAAACCACCCCAGGCATTACTGCCATGCCCAGCTGCACTGCATGAACCCAGTCAAAGAACCATATATTGAAGTGCTGTAATATCTCTGTAGCATGCTTCAGCAGTTTCTTTCTTGTATGTTCACTGGTGCTTTCACAGATACCTTCTCGAGTTCCTCCTCGACAGCTTTTCTCTCACGCAGGGACCTTTCAATCTGAGACTCTTTATCTGCACACTCCTAGAAAGAGGTGAGAGGAGAGAACAAGAGGTGTTATGGAGGAGGCTTGCTGAAGACAGAATAAGGTGAGAAGTTGATACTAAAAGGGTTCAGTGAGTAAGATTTCAAAAGAAATATCCCTTTAGCAGGACAGGCTGTTACCAACTGCAGTGCAGACAGCTCCTCTGCCATACGATGGATCTGGGTGTTGCACTGCTTGCGCACATTTTCCACCTGTTGAAGATAAAGTCATGCAGCTGAGATAAGTAATAGCAACGTGCCTTGCATCAGACATTTACTGAGGGACAAAAAAACCTCCAAAATAGTAAGGACACCTAAATCAGTGAGTAAATAAAGTAGATCAGTTAAATCATCTTTTTTTATTCTTTAGCCAAGACACAATAACAACATTATCCAACAAACAGTTTCAATAAAAGCCAATGGTTTAACATATTAAAGGTTTCATTTCCTATACAGTAGGGGCCGAACGTTAAGACACATTCCCATTAAAGATGGAAAAAAAAATCAGCTGTCAGTGAAATGACTTGAAATTGACAAAAGTAACAATAAATAAGAATTTTATGAAAATCGTGACATTGATTTTGAATAGTGGTTCAACAAAAATCAAAATCAAACAAAAATTAAAACAAACAAACGAGCATGATGGGGCTCCTAAATTCATTTTTTTATGAAGTAACACTTTGAGTCAATCACTGCACTGAAGTGTTTTCTGTAACGTCCAATCAGACATCTGCACCTGTTGACAGGTATTTTGTAGGGATGCACCAATCCAGTGTTTTCCGATACAATCTGAAACCGATACATGGGCTGAGCATATCGGCCGATAACAGATACCAATCCGATGCCACTGTTGAACCGCATACCTTTCCATGTAAGTGAAGGCATCAGGCCTGATGTAAACATTTAGCCTTGTTAAAAAACAAATTAACACAGATACAATTTTATTTATTAACAAATAGCCTAGCAAAGTGTACATTTATAATGATAGTAATAAAAACAGAAATGACAGGATTGGAACGCTGGATCGGCCACATACATCTGATATCTGAACCAGCTAATTAGTGAACATCGGAGCCCTTTAGTCTTGTAAAAAAAAATCGATTATCAGACACTAATTGATTCTAAAAATTTGTATCATTAGATACTAATTAGCACAGGTATCTATACGTAAATGCCACTTAGGCGTCTGCTGAGTCACTGAATGTATCAGCCGCCTCCGCCCTTTTAAACAGGCACTACTGCAGGCAGCCCCTCCCTCTTCAGCATCTCCCTGGAGGACCCATTGTTTACAGTGTGGCTAACTTAGCGACTTAGACCGCTCTGTTAGCTTTTTTGTTTAAAACGCTTACTCTTCTCAACGAGCTGCGGCTGCTACCGCAGGCCCCGCCCCCATGTAGAAGCGCTCACGTTTTGTTGTATTGTTTAGATTGTTATTTTTTTGCAATTTTTTTTCCTCCTATAGTATCGAAAATAGTATTGAGTATCGACCACCATCCTTAGCTTCGGTATCGAGAATGAAATTTTAGTGTCGTGACAACTCTCGAGTTCCCATATCCGATCCGGGTATCGGATCGGTGCATCTATAGTATTTTCGTCCACTCTTGATGAGCAAAGGTGCTCAAACTTGTCTGGGATGTTTTTTGTTTGTTTGTTTTTTTATTATTATTATTATTATTATTAAAAACAAAATTCAAAATCAGTGTTTTGTTTTACTAAATTATAATTTAGCTAAATTTCTTTTTATTTGTCTTTACTTTTTCAGTTTCTTAAGTTGAATTACTATAGTGATTTTAGCCTTTTTCTTAACAGGAGTGTGTACAAACTTTCATCCCGTACTGTACATAGTTTCTGTAGAGACTTAGAGACAAAAGCTTTTAAAAGAGTGCAACAGAAAGCACTATCAAGCATTTAGGGCAGCCTTGAGGATAAGACTGTCATCTTAAAGGAAAACAAATGATCAAGGATGACAAATTAAAACAAAAAGAGAATATCAGTGCTGTAACAGTCCATGTATTCCCAAGGAACAAATCCATCTATTTTCAAGAAAGCCCCACAGGGATTTGTTTATTTTCTTATTTCTTCCACATTTAAATTCAACGTTTAAATTCAGCGATTCCTCACCAAAGTGAATCGTGTGCGTCACTGACACTTCCAAATTGTGTTAAATGCATTCCCTCATCCAGAGCCTCAAGAGATCATATTTAAAACAATCTGACACATTTGTTTTTGCAACCATGTTGCTTGATTCTGCTGGCATATTTTTGCGCATGACATTTAAACTGATCAGCAGATGAGTGTGAAGCATAGGTGATCAATTTCTGCCACATTCAGCCACAACTTACAAGCATGCTAATGTCCGTTCATAGAATATGAAGGAGTCAGACAATCTTCAAAACCTCTGCATACTGAGTAAATGATGTAATAATTTTCATGTCATAATCCCACCCATGCTTTTCAGCTTTGCATCATTATAGCACTTACATCCTCAGGTAAGTCTAAGATCTGACTAGCACTTGTAGGTAGTTTGAGGATTAATTCTTCATTACAAATGCTTGTCTTCATGCTGAGAGGCTTTAAATGAGGATGAGTGAAATAGGAGATTACGATGGGGAAAAAAAGCACCCTCCACTTTTGCTGTAATATTTAAACTTGACCTCCAGCTAAATGGCAGGAGGACCTGAAAAAGAACTTAAGAAAAGGAACTGCATGTGGATCTATGGCTTGTGGAAAATCTGAAGCATCATCAGTGATGCTCTGGAAAGAAAGAATGTTTTCAAGCCCAGCGACGAACACTTCAGTTTTACTGTGCTGCATGAGGACGATGATGAAGACTCCTTAATAACAAACTAATGGTGCTGTCCAGCTGAGGTTGCACAACATCAAACAACAGAACTCTAGTTTTAATTATCTAATTCAACGACAGTTTATGGATTTTTCTGTGTAAAACCAATCATAAAATGAAAGTGGTTTCTGAGTCACATTTTTAAGTTTAACATCTTGTATTTTGCACGAGCATTTAATAACCTGGCATCAACCAGATATGTTAACTAATATGTAATTTCTTTATAAAATCTTAAAGCAGACTGCAGTTGCACACCAAATGCACGTTGCAGATACATTAATTCAACTATTTAATTAGTGATGCATGATATGAAAATTTCAACCGTTACCGGTAACCAATAATTTTCTGCTTCTCGTAGCCGATACTGATACAGATATTAAAGCTTTAAATGATGTAATATTCATTCCTTGTGCAAAATGAGCAAAATTGCCAGAGATGTCATAATGCTGCATGGTGGGTGCAGCCTTATGTTGTTTCTATGCCCCATGGAATAGAAAGAAAAAAAAAGAAGAGAAATACAAACAAAAAAAAAAAACAGCATTCTTTCACCATCAAACAGCACCTGTTATGTATTGCTTAATTATATTGGTAACAATTTTATTTACAATTTGATATTGCTGCTTTTCTACATTTCAAGGATCCTTTTAAAGGATAACTTTCTTCTTTTTTCAACCTGGACCTTATTTCCTAGGAGTTTATACGGCATTTACTCACCGGTAAGATTTCTGTATCTCTTTGACTCCTTTAGAAGATATTATGTTGAGTCGCCCTTCCGTGTACAGCCAGTATAATGGCAGAGACGGGGCAGCATCTATATAAGACATTATCAGCAGAAAAAACTCCTTGATTTTCACAAATACTTTACAGAGAATGAACGTACCAACGAGTACTATTGTCTTGTGAGTCGAGATTTAGCTTTCCGTTAGTTGTCGGGGTGTTCTACACACTTTTCGGGGCCGTGTGTCCCCAATGTGTGCTTTTGCAGAACAGCTGAGGATCAGCCTTCTAGCCAGACAACAACAAAAGACACAATTTGCAAAACTCTGAACTCACATGACAATAGTACTCACTTGTTCATTCTCCTTACAGTATGGGTGAAATGAAGGAGTTTTGCTGCAGATAATGCCTTATATAGAGGCTACCTAGCTCAACGTAATATCTTCCAAAGGAGTCAAAGTGATGCAGAAATTTTACCAGTGAGTAAATGCACAAATAAACTCCTATAAATAAGATCCAGATTGAAAAAAATGTTATTCTTTAAGATCTAGTTAAGGACAACAGATGAAAATTAGCCTTTTGGCTAAATCTGGTGTATTTAGAAGTTTTCTTTGTTTTTTCATATGCTCTGTCCAAAAAATAAAAAAAAATATCAGCCTTGGGTTGATATCGGGCCAATATCATCATTTAGTTTTAAAGCCAATATCTGCCGATACCGATATCGTGCCTATAATATTGTGTATCACTATATTTAATAATAATTGTACCTCCTTCCTGGTTCGGACTGCTGCCTCCTGTATTAATTGTTTGATGGCCTCCTTTGTCTTTTCTAGCTCTTCAATCTTCTGTTTCTCTCTCAGCAGAGCCTACAGGGAAAATGAAAGACAGAACCAGGTTTCAGAGGGAAATTTCTGAGGTGATGTGGATATTTGTCGTTGTTAAGATGAAGAAGAGAAGTCACCTGGTCCTTCTGCAATGCGGCCTCCTCAGCTAGCTGAATACTCTCTCGGACTTTGGACAGAGCCTCGTACTTCTCCTCCTCCAGGGTGGAGCAACGTGCCTGTAGCTCCCCCACCTTTCTCTCCCACACAGCTTGCTCTCTGCGAACTGCCTCTGCATCCTGCGATGCAGCTTTTAGCCTGGAAATTAAGAAAATGAGGGAGAATCAGCAGAGGACAGAAAGTCAGAAACCTGCTGGTTGGCCTTAAGATTGTAGAATTTTAATGTAAAATTTCCTGGCTTCTCATGAGATCGGCATTGTGGAACTCTCATAGTCTGCGGCACAATTCCCTCTGCTATAAGGAGTGAAGGGTGATTACTGATGAAGCAGACAGTAAAAACAAACATGCTCACCTGGTCTCTAGTTGGCTCAGAGCTGTCTGAAGCTGGTGGAGTCGTCTGTCTGCTGCATCCTCACGGCCTTGAGCTTCTGCCACGTCTTCCTCCTAATTACGTGAACATTACCATCAGAACAAGGCTACAAGACTTGCACAGAAGTGGCCTCTACACCTCTACCTGGGAGAACAAACTATCAAGTTTGTTCCAAATCTTCTGTTTTTCCTCCTAATTTACTCACCCGTCTCTGCATTTGTTCCTGAAAATTCTGCAACAATTTGGTCATCTCATCCACTTTGGCTGTGGCCGTCCTAAGTTCAGTTTTAGCCTGTCTGTGTCAGCACAGAAAGAAGGGGGTAACAATTTAAGCATCTGACAAGATAAAGACTCCCCGCTACCTGAACAACAGTCTTGTCTTTTCTGCTTAAAGTTTGTTCCAATAAATCTCACTTCTGTGAACATTAAGATCTGTAATACAACTAAGATCTGCCTGAAAGTTTTCTACAGTTCACTGGTTGACAGATTATATTTAATTTGTTGAATCTGCATGAGAACTACAAAAAAGTGACATGTTTTTATTTCTTTTCAGGAAGCCGAGTCCTGGACAGTGACAGCACGACACCAGGAAGTCACAAACTGGCTGTTGGCTGTCGCTTTATTCCCACTATACAGTCCAAACATTGTCACTAAATAGATTTCCTCCAAAAATTAAAACTCTTCCTTCAACTTCAGTTAAAATAATGCACCCTAAATGTTATTTCAAAGTTTAGAGTAAAGGCTGTTTTACAAAAAAAATGAATGACAGAAGAAAAAAAAAAAATCACATGCCACGTGGGAGTTAAAGGATGAGTTTCTATTTTTCAACCTGGACCTTATTTCTAGGAGTTTATACGTGCATTTACTCTCCAGTAGAATATCTGTATCATTTTGACTCCTTCGGAAGATATTACGTTGAGTCGCCCTTTGGCGTACAACCATATAATGGCAGATAAGGGGCAGCCTCTATATACGGCATTATCTGCAGCAAAACTCCTTCATTTCACCAGTACTTTAAAGGTCGTCAGTCAGTCATTTTCCATACCGCTTATCCTTTCAGGGTCATGGGATTTTAAAGGTACAGTATGTAAAAAAAAATAATCACATTTTTCTGCCATTGACTTTTGATTTTTTACTTTAACAGTACAGTATGTAAAAAAATCAAAGGTCTATGGCAGAAAAATGTGATATATAATTCAAAACTGTGTTTCTATTGATGTGTAATCGCTGCACTAGAATAGCTGTTATACGTTTATATGCTTGGAGTGAGTTATTTATATCTACTTGCTGGGCGGTGCACATACGGAGGCTGCCATGTTTGTTACACCATTTTTAATATGGTGTCCCTGAATGGACAAAACAATGTGTGTGAAGTGAGAACCCTCTGAACTTTAAAACTGCTGTACCAGCTTTATTTAATGGGAGGTAGAGCACTGTTTGGAATAAGTAATGCCTTAAAAGACTTTAAAAATAGTTATTCATAGTCCAGTCATAGCTACACCTGAGACCACTGGATCCACTTACAGATGAAAACATCTTTATGTCTGGGAGAATTTTGGCCATTAACAGTCACTGTACATTCACAACAGTGCTTGGAATATGAAGTCACTTGAAAGAAAACATCTTTTCTTTCAAAACCCATTTTTACCACTAGATGTCAGTAATTTTTACATACTGTACCTTTAAGTAGAATGAACGAACGAACGAGTACTATTGTCCTGTGAGTTCAGAGGTTCAAAGTTTTCAGTTTGGTGGTGTCTGGGTAACAAGCTGTTTTATCAGCCGTACTGTGGTGCGTGCTCAGCGGTCTGTAAAATGTTGAGAAACCCTCCCAGTAACTAACGGAGAGTTAATTCTGAACTCACAGGACATTATATGGATGTGAGTCGATGCAATAACTTCAGGAGGGAGTTAAAATGATACAGAAATTTTACCAATGAGTAAATGCATTTATATACTCCTAGAAATAACATAAAAATAATAATAATAATAATATAATAATAAAAAACATTATTGTTGTTATTACTGTTATTATAGCAATAATACACACAAAACATTATTAAAGTAATAAATAAAAAATATTTTAAAAAAGAGCTTTGCAAGTGCGTCTGCAGTGTAGAGTGCTGCAGACATTTACACTTTGCATACAGCAGAGAAGAAAAACTCTTAAAAGGGATACCATGTAACTTTTGATCCAAACATTAGCCTAATGTGGGTAATAATAAATGATTTCTGGGGTCAACATACAGCACTTGACACATATCATTGCTCTGAGGGGGCTGCCCTCCTCAAAAAACAGACATTGTAACTTTGCAGGAGCGGATCCGTCTCTCATTGGATCATGTGACCTGGAGCACTTTGCTTTAAGGCTCCATGACTTTGTTATCAGCTAATCAAAGGGGTTTGCAAACATGATTGCAAAACATAGATCAAGACTGTTTAATTTTGTGGCAGTTGTGTGGCCTGTGAGAAGTAACAGGTTTACTGCCAATCGTGGCCAAAAGTTACATGGTATCCCTTAAATAAAAAGACAATACAATTAGCACAGAATTAACTGACTGTTCAGAAAGTCAAGTTCAGAAATTTTCTTTTAACAGCTATGTGTGCAAGTTGCAGAGCATGAAACTAACAAACTTATTAAATTAATCTGTAATCAAGAAAAAAAAACTGGAAATTTGTTGTCAAAGGGGTACAACAAGGGTTGTGCCTACTTGCATATGCAGTGATGACAAACAATACCTTTGGCAGCAGCTGCTTCAAATCCCTAAAGTATTCAGTTACCTGAGCTGACTGTGTAAGTCCTCCATTTCCGTGCTCTGCTCTGTCACAGTCTTCAGGAGATGCTGGTTGGTCTGTGTGTGGCAAGAAAGACAAGACTTCCATTTGTGTGGCATGCTTCCAGACACACAGAAGTTTCAAACAAAACTTTGCCCTCAAACTGTCCTTTCAGATCAAACCCTGCAGAGCCTCTGTCAGTCCTTCAATGCAAAAAACTCAGTTGCTCTCAGATGCAGTCACTGAAAAAGGCTGCTTACATGAAAAGTCACACACAGGAAAAGCCCAAGGCTCACCCACTCATTAAAAATGCATTAGGATATACTATCACAATACTATGCCCTCACAGTGTGCAGTGACCAAAGTAAACGATGTGTTTGTGGGTCTGATGATTTGTTTTTGCCTAAATATCCATAGTAATGCTGACCTGAGTAATCAGCTGTGTCTAAACAGAGCCAGAAAACCCTGATCTTTATTTATCAGTGGCTGCGAGTGGGAGAGACAGCAGGTAGTGTACAACAGTGTGTGCTTGAAAAAGAAAGAGCTAAGATAGTCACAGGATTACCAAGTGAGCTGGCAGTCCACTAGACACTTCTGGCTGACTACCAGAGGGATTTAGAAACCAATTAATTTAGTTACAAGATTAATTATTAGAGCAGGGTTCAGTTCAGAAAAGTGTGCAGCATTTCGTTCCCATGGCTAATTGGGAGGCAGTAATTTAACACACTTTTAATTAAGCATTACTCACTGATTCCAGTTTCTGATTGGCTTCTTGGAGTTTGTAAGTGTGCTGCTGGAACTGAACAAGCTGATCCTGTGATGGGGGAAAAAAAAGGCATTCGATAGCATTTAATTTCTAGTAATTGCCTCCTGCTTATATTAAGAATTAATAGAGTCCAAATGACTTTAATTAACCTTAATAATATGATCACAGCTCCATCTAGTGGTGAAAATACAATAATCAAAAGTTTGACACCTACAGTCATCACAATTATTCATACCCCCCCCATTAAAGACGGGGGGGGGGGGGGGGAGGAATCTGTTGTCAGTCAAATAAGTTGAAATTGACAAAAGTAATAATAAATAAAAAGTCTTCGAAAATCAAATCATGAAATTGATTTTGTAGTGTGGTTCAACAGAAATATTAAAAACAAACACACAAAACATAAGACAAGTAAACAAGCATGATGGGTAGGGATGGGAATCGTTAAGAATTTAGCGATTCCAGTTCCATTATCAATATCACTTTTCGATTCGGTTCTTTATTGGTTCTCTTATTGGTTCTTATTGAATGATGAAATACAGTATGAACATCTTTGGTTGCAGTTATTCTTTCCATTTAAAATATGCATCAACCTTTTTCCTTCAACTTCAAATTAAAGCTGACTTCAGTTAAAAAATAACTCATAAAATACAACTGCAGTGATCAACTTCTGTACAGTAATGGTTTTTTTAGAGGAAAAAAAATGTTTACCTTATGATGAAGGATGCAAGATCTTTTGGGAATTAAAGTTCTTTTTACTCCTTTTGAACATGTTGACTTTAAGTTATTACTCTGTGTGTGTAAATATGTATGTATATGTTTGTGTGTTTCGTTTCATTTGTCAAATATTTTGCTATAATTTACAGAGCAGTACACTGAGCAGTACACAGCAGTACACACTCCAGACTAACACAGATGATGCTGCTACTTTCCTTTTCAACATGTTCAAAACAAACTAAAGACTAAAGGTTGGGTGTTTTGAAAAGGCGCTTTCAAATAAAATGTATCATTATTATTTATGAATAATCTCTAACATTATTACAGTCAACGGGAGTTTTACGTTACCTGCGACGTTGCAGATGGAAGACATGCTGAGGTTGCCCACCGAGCGCCACTACGGTTGCTTAGCAACGTACGAAAGGCTTTATATCCCAACAAACTGCTGTGTGGCCAAATGTTGGAGGTATTTCCTCCCTCTGATGTGATCAACGTGTTACTCGCACTTATATCGTATTTTTTCATGAAATACAACCAAACTTTGGAACACGCTTGCCGCGACGCCATGTTGGAGACGCGTACGTGACATCATCGCACAAATGCATCCGACATTTACGGAACCGATAAGAGGAATCTTTCGGCAGGCAGATGAACGATTCTATGGAATCGAACGACATCTCGATTCCCATCCCTAATGATGGGGCTCCGGCACAAAAATTTTGTTGAGCAACACTTTGAGGCAATCATTGAAATCAGGTGTTTTCTCTAATGTTCACTAAAACTGCTGTTCGTGAGCAAGGTGCTGTAATCGGTCTGGGACAGTTTTGTTAATTTTTTTTTATTATTATTTCTAAACAAAACCAGAAGCAATATACTGTCTCACAAATTATATTTTTGTAAATTTTTATTTATTATTCGTTTCTTTAGTTTCTTGTTCTTTGAATTACTATTGTGAATTTAGTCTTCTCTTTAATGGGAGGGTATGAATAATTTCGAGGATGACTGTAGATGGGCAGTGTGTGTTTTTCATTTCTAACTTGCTGGTTCTGTGAGTGAGTGTGGGAATGGTGAACCTTCAGCTGCTGTCTCTGAGCATCATGGAGCTGCCTGTCAGAGATGGTCTTCTGGTAAACCTGCTGTAGCCGGTCCAGCTCCTGGGTTGCTGTCTGCCACAGCTCCATGGCCTGCACCCGCTCCTAAACACAACACATATATTTAAAAAAAAGGATCCACAATCACTCAAATAACTTGTCTCACTTTCTGTTGCCATGCAGATCAAAAGATAAAGAAGGTTAGTTTCCGTAAACTATCTGAAAAACCAGAGTGGATGTTTCCTGATGTTCTCTGCTGCATGCAAGATAGGAAATTATAGTGATCTTTAAAGCTAACTTCCAGACAGAAACCAGCTCAAGCAAATTCCAGCAGCACTGCAGCTCAGTAAATATGACTGTAATTTCAAAATCCACAGGAAGCATTTCAGTGGGGCAGCACCAGTTAGTCTGGAGCCAGACTTAATAACAAGGTTTGAAATTGTGCTCAGAACAATCATACTATTTCACATGAAAGTCAGAGTATCCATAAAGGAGATGTTATAATCCTATTTTTGAAGATGATGATTCTATCTGCGCTTCAGAAGTTAGTGATAGATGCTACTCGGCTGACTTTTTTTTGCTGCAGCTGGCATGCATTTGCACTATCAATTAATCTGTCAATTAATTGCTTGATTAATCAACTGAATCCTCACGTCTTATCCTTTGTCAAAGATAAAAAAGGATGCATTTATATCGCCTTGTTTGATTAGATAAGTGAAAAGTCAGAGCAGCAAAAAGAAAAGGAAAAAAAAACAATCTAGCAATTATAAATGTCAAAAATAAATTAGTCACACTGAAGAAATATTATCTATGGGATTGTTAACTTTTCTTTTTTTTCCAAATTATTTAATGTTTACAAAAGTGTATTTCTCAGCTGATCGGCTACTACAAACAGCAGCAGCTTTATCAACTGAATTTCTTCAGCTTTTAGTTGATTAAATTTATTCTTGTACAACTTACACTGAGAAATGGCAGGAAGTAGAAAATAATGTTATATGAGTGATTTGGAGAAGAAAACAAGATGGTGACAACACCTAAATCAGCTTCACATGTAAATGAGGGAAACTTTTATATGCTGATGATACAGTTATTTATACTCATGCTCCCTCTGTAGAAGGGTGGTGCAAGACCTTCAATGTCACTGTCGAACTTAAAATTGGCCTTGAACACTCCAGAAAACAAATTTCATGGTCTTTTCAAAAGCTAAGTCACATTCACCTGGTGATCTCACTATTTTTACATCTGAGGGTAAAACCATAGAAAGGGTTCCTTCTTACAAGTACTTGGGTATAAGGATAGATGACAAGTTTTCATTTAATGTACGCATTATTTTAGAAACAAATCTTGCTTTTCTATCTGTGCCAAGAAAAAAACTTGTGGAAGCTACTTTTCTGTCTGTGATTGTTTACGGTGACTACTTTACATCCACGCAGCTTCTTCCATTTTGCAAAAACTGGACTCTGTGTATCATGCATCTTTACGGATTATTGCAAATGCAAATTCCCGCATTCACCACTGCGTTCTCTATGATCTGGTGGGCTGGACGTCACTAACTATACGTAGACAACAGCATATGTTTATTTATAAAGCGTTACTGGGCAAACTTCCAGCCTATCTGTGTAACCTTGTCTAGTGGATTTAAGGGTAAAATTCCAAGAGTTTAGGCAGAACAGAAAAATACAAACCTGCTCAGACAGCTGAACCTGTTCTTGAAGGTTTTTGATGATGGCGTCCTCCTCCATAGTGCTGCCTTCCACTCCTGAAGCTATAGGAAGGGCATGGAGCTGCTTTTCTACGGCATCTCTTAGCTCTGCGTGCAACCTTGAAAAGGCAGTGGATAGTGACGCCTTATACTGGAAGTTTTATTTCTAGAAAAAAACTACATTCACATTCCGTCAAACATGCTTTGTGAAAATAGTCTATATACCATGATTACCAATAAAGAAAAACAAAGCTATAACTCTATCTGTAGTTTGACAAGTGCTGTTAAAGAAATAATCTAAGCAAAAGAAATGAATGACTAATAAGCCTCTGAAAACACTTTTGGTCTTAATGGTACAAATTCCATATTTGTAGTCTGTTGTAGGACCAACAACTTCCACAAACTGACACAAGAGAAATCATCTTTACCTTTCATTTTCTTTCACAACCCTCTCCAACTTCATTCTGACATCTGTCATCAGCTCCTGTTCAACAAGCACACACACACACACACACACACGAGGAGTTATCCAACAGTTAACCCGCTCACCAAAAAGGTTTTCACTTTCAGAACACAGCTCAATATTTCCATGGAGACTTTTTAATGACTTGGCCTTGTCCATGTTTTCCATGTATGCCTTCTGCAGATAAAATCAAAGCATTTCATGACCTTGGGAGTTTGAACGTTTCATATCGAGTTGTTTTTTTTTTTGTTTTGTTTTTTTTACCTGGTATTTTTGCAGCTGTTCAGTCATTTCATCCATGTGCCGATCATACTCTGCTATAAGAGGAGCCATTATGCTGGAACACAGAGGAATGATAGTGTGGGGGAAATCATTTTCTTTTTGCTGCATTAAGATGAACAGTGATAATGATAATTGAGTGTTTCTAAAGCGTGACAAAGAATTTGAGATGGACAAGTAGGAAACTGTTGAACGAACCCTCTATCTGAGAGCCAGGGTGCAGGAGACTCTGCCTGCCGTGCTTCTTCAACCTATCAAACACAGATACAGACAGAGCTTACAGACATCAATCAGCATGATTCCCATTTACGTCACAGTTGGCATGTCTGCTTATATGATATCATATTGACATTTTAAAATGCAGTATCGTCGATCTATTTCACTCATAAAATCTTTAGGGATGCACCGATGCATCGGCTGGACATCGGTATCGGCCGATGTTTGCCTTGTTAACTGCCATCGGCCAATAAAAATGACGTTCACCGATGGCAGTGGCCGATTATTATATAGCCTATATATATATATATATATATATATATATATATATATATATATATATATATGTGTGTAATGATTTACATGTGTCATCAACACTGTTCTTAAGAAAAAACTCTTTTTCCCCCTCTTTTTTGGGCGGGTGGGGGGAGATACTGGTAGAAGGCATCCAGGCACTTTCCTCAGTAGAGAAACGAAGATGGCGGCAGTCGTGTGGCAATATTTTACCGTTTCAGAAACAGATCAGCGTTACGCAGTTTGCAGTACATGCTCCACAAATATTTTTTATTGGGCCATGAAAATAATCTTCTCATTGAGTATGTTTTTGTTTATTAGGCTAAAACCACTCAATTTTGTTGGGCAATATACTGAAGCATTCTTTTTGTGATTATCAGTCCCAGGTTTTTGAAAAGTTTTCAGAAAAGAGCTTGTTATAACTAATGTCAACCACAAAGTGACATTAAAGGTTGTTTCTGTTTCATTAATTGGTCTGTTGAATTTGTGCTCATTCAAGGATAGACTGATGAAGAGCTGAAAGACTTGTACATTTCTGTGGCACAAAGGAAGTAATAAATAAAAATAGAAAACATCGGCCATCGGCCAAGTTATTATGTTAAACATCGGTATCGGCCCAGACTTTCACAATCGGTGCATCCCTAAAAATCTTGCAATATTTCATCGTTCTGTTACGAAATCTCACGAGAATTCACAAAAATTTTGCAATATTTTCGTATGCCGACATCATATTGACATTTAAAAATGCAGTATCCATCTATTTTACGAAAGAAATCTCGCGATATGTCATCAATCTGTTTTGAAATCTGATGAAAATTCATGAAATATCATGAGATTTTGAAACAGAATAATGAAATCTTGCGAGATTTTGTAAGTAAAATAGATCGATGTCGTGTTTTCAAATATCGGTTTGATATCAGCATATAAAAATATCGCAATATTTCAGTGTATCAATATTTTTTCCTACTCCTATTCTTTAAAGTGTCGGAAACGGATAAAAAAAACACTACTTGCAATGACTGCTTATTTTTTTCAGCTTTAATATGGGTATCAATATCGGTTATCGGCCACATGAGTTTTAAAATATCGGCATATCGGATATCGGCCAAAATTTAAACATCGTGCATCCCTAGTCAGCATAAAATTTTAAGCCCAATTTTCAGTCCACAGACAAATGTTGGATGTGGCAGATAAATGACCAAGATCTCCGGCAAATCTGGAATTTAATTGGTGGTTACTATTCCCCCACTAAATAGCACAAACATGCAAGTTAGACAGGGGAGGAGTGTTGAGTGAAGAGACAACAAAGAGCAACAGCCAATGAAAGTAGAACAGACGGGGTCAATGGACAGAACAACCCTCAGAGAAAGTGAAAACTGTCAGCTGTCTTGACAGCAACCACTGTCTTCAGTCTGTTTTACCAGGAGAGCAAAACAGAGCGGATCACCAGGAGCTACTTTTATCTGCATGGAACAATAATGACAAGTGAGGGGCTTGTCTGCATGACAGCTGGAACCACTTAACAGAGATCAGTCAGAGAAGACAGGGGGGGTGAGTCTGAAAAAAAATCGTGTCTGTGTGTGAGACCCCCTGTTGCAAATCAGCAGTCAAAACCCCCAAACACAAGCATGTTGTAAAGAGTGAATAATACGACAATGCAATGAGAGAAGAAGTCTTTGCCTCCACGTGTAACAAAGCTTTGCTTCTTCATGAAGAATGCCAGCAAAAACATTGCACGATCTTCAAATAATTTCATATTGACTCGGTTGCAAGCTGAATAGGTCATACTATAAAGACGAAATAAGATTTGACAAGTCTTGTATAAGCTTTGGCCATGCAAAAACAACACAACACCCAGCAGCCTCAAAAATAAACAAACTCACTGATCTCAAAAACTGAGGCAAATATTTCTTGCAGGTCTGTTGTATTAGATTGTTACACTATTTGCTCAGTAAATTCTCAGAATGGATTCACCTCCAGACCCATGGGGGGCACTATGCATGTTTTTTACACTGTATGAACTGTATGAACAAAGGCCACGTTAGATCATACGACAACAAACTGGCAACCACTTCTCAATTTCAGATGTTTGATCAAAAATCTTGGTAACATGTTTTCCCGTGGGCATTAAAAATAAATATCTAAAAATTGATAACAGAAATTTTTATTATTTGTGTATTTCTGCTTTTTACTAAATTGACATTGAAGCATTTAAATCAATATTGAAATGAATCAATGTCAAATCGTAACCCAAAGAAACATATTTATTGCATTGAATTATTGAATTGCAAGGTTCTTAACAACACCCAGCCCCATGGTTTGGACCTCTTTCCATGGACCTGGATGTGTTTAATTCTTGTTTGATTATTCCTTGACAAAGCTAGATATATAAACCAGAGCAATGATGTGATATTTACCTCATTATCTGGAGATAACAATGACCATTTTCTCGTGATAACAGGATAATATATCCTTTTATCTCGAGAAGCAAACTTTGTTTTCTTGAGAAAATGAAATACGTTATTACAGATTATAACAATGCAGGGTCGCGGGGGGTCTGATGCCTATTCCAGTACCTACTAGTCCATCACAGGACCATACCATACCATGAGGTTCACACCCACTCACATCAAAAGTTTAAAAAGGTACAATATGTAAGAATAAGAATTACTGACATCCAGTGGTAAAGATGGGTATTTGAAAAAAAAATATGCGATGGTTCTAATAATTGACATAATTTCTTTCAGTGTTTTGGTTTTTGGCCTTGGTTTGTTCATTTTTTGCTTTTGGTCAAGTATTTTAATTTCGATGCATCCCTAGAAACATCCAGATAAATACTAAGGTAAATGATGATCTGCAGATTTAAATAAATATCAATAGTTCCTCATTTTTACTTCAGTTGAGTCTGACACAGGCTGAAATGTCTCATTATTACATTGTTACCAAGCACTGATTCACAGAATTACACACGCCATAACGTGCAAGTCAGTACCAGGGATCATTCTAATAATAAGGTGTACCACAGTAACCACTCATTTATCAGCCCACCTTACTCATCAGATGATGTCGAGAAAACTTTCTCGAAAAATCTATTTATCGTAAGAAAACAGCCCTCGTTATCTTGAGGTAACAAGAAAATTAACTTGTTATACTGTGATGTCAATTTAAAGAAAAGAATGACAATCAAGCATGGCTGCTCCCGGTTTCCATGTCAGGTTGATGTTCATAATAATCTCTTCTTTACCTGAGATGATGTGGACTGAGTGCGGTGCCCATATTGATACTGACTGAGAGCAAAGTTTAACCTGCGGACTGAAAACAGGGCATTTCAGTTTCCAGGCTTTAGTTTTCCATCCAAAAACAGACATTATAGTCATCACACTTTACTGAAGTAGCTGTATCCTGAATTATAATATGAAACAGGAAGGCAAAGAAAAAGAAGCAATTTTTAGTATCTTGAAGGCATATTGGCCAATTAGATTGCTGTTGCGTTAGTTTAAGATTCTAAGAAATTATCATGAACTATTCTCATTATTAAACTTAAAGATTAGAAAAAGAATTGCATGCAGCTAAAAAAAAAGACTGACAGTCACAAGGAAAGAGGGTAAAAAAAAAGAGGAAAATCAAGACAATTCACATGAGAGGAAACTCATTCTCTCCTCTCACCTTACCTTGATCACGCAAAAACTCAACTTCTGCCTCCATGCTCATCGTCTGAACAGAAATATTAGTATTAGCACTTACAAACAAGGATTCGCGTCGTTATGTTCATGTAAATAGAAGCAATTTTCCACCGACATGAAAACTATTGTTTTCAAGGCAACTTTTTAGTTCAATGTCGTGATTCAGCAGCACACGAATCCGGCAAACTACTGTGCTGTTTTAATCAACCATTGTAAACTAGCTTTCCACAGCTGTCCACGGATACCTTGTGCTAACAATCACGGCTTAACTTTGCGGGCTAAGCCAGCGTTTTAATCGTTCAGCAAACAGTCGAGCAATGTTTATGACATGCAGCGGTTGTCAGATATACTTATGAATCATCGCACGAACGTTTTTCTTAATTAAACGAGTGATATAAAATCATTATTCTGGTTTTTACTTGGACTGATGTTTCCGCCGACCGTTTTGAAGCCAAACAAATAACAACCAATGACGATTAAGGTGTGCACCGCTGAAGTAGTTCCGTATAAAAACGAACATGCACAAGGTTCCACTCAGATTCAGGAAGTAACTGACTCTTTGCAAGAATGGGAATTTACTGTTTCTGTTTCCCTTTTTAATGGTTATTACGCCGAAAGACACGACTTTAGCCCATGAAAGTAATAAAAAAATTTGGTTTACTTTTTACTGCGAGCAGAAAACTGAACAAACGGGTATGTTTTACTAATGTGATTTAATTGGAGGGAGACGTTTTCTGTATTTAGCGGTTTTTAATTCATTTCAGCTTTAATCTTTAACCACAGTCGAGGCAAGTAAGATTACTTTGATGCAGTCAAGTTCCTGCTATCACTAAAGCAATTACTGTATAGTTATTTAGTAACAGAATTGTGCAAGACATCAGACCTTATTAGATAGCAACTTGCTTAAATAGTCAAACAGGAGTGTATTAGTCTTCACAAATCTTTGTGCAGCACTCATCTTGTAGCAAGTATTTAAAAAAGAAAAGCCTGACAGCATGAAGGTGGATGGTGGATTTAGGATTTTAGGATTGGCACTCCTGCTATGTTGTGAATGTCTGTAAGTACTGTTATACTTCCTGTGATTTGTACAGTGGATTCTCTTTATAACTAATTTGTTTTCTTTCAGCCCTCTTATGCAAATGGAGTTTGAGATTCAGCACACCTGGGACAGCAACCTTGTGAATCATGACCCCATCAAGATTGTCTTCTCACCGGGGTTAGGAGGGCTGAAGATGCAAGTATTTGGCCCATTCTTCAACGACCCTGCAGCTCCTGCAGGACCCCCTAGCCAAGCTTTCCCTGGACTCTGGGACTATGAAGGTGATTAGAAATGAACTGTTGGTGTTTTGTTTTCCCCTGTAGGTGTGCATTTTGCAAAGAAATATCTTTTAGAGATTTGTTGACAAAGCTATAATGAATCCCCCTCAAATAAAGGGAAAATTCAGACAATTTTGTAACTGAAAGTAAACTTGTGACAGTGTTTTACAAATTCATTACGCATATTTATAATATATTTAAAGATTTGTTAGAAAAAAATACTTTTTTTTCTTAAAATATGTTATCGCTTATACAGATTACCACATTGTGAAAATGCTTTTTTTTTTAAAAAGATTTCTGAAGAAAAGGATAGTAAATGTTACTGGAAAACATCTGTATTAAAGAAAGATTAACCATAAAGCTACCATCAGAAGTTGAGAAAGAAAAAAAAAGAAAAGACATCCCGCCTAAAACTTACTAATAAACATTATATATCATTTGTTTTTTGGTTCCTGATGGCCAGTCCCTTGCTGTCTTCACATCCTCCTGAGAAAATCTTTTCTTGGCCTCAGTTCAGTATCTAATTAATATAAATGGAAAGCAATCCTCTCATGTAATTACAGCGCTAAGCTGGAAAAAAATATATTTTCCAGGATGCCAAGCTACAGTGTATGTAACAACCAATGATAAACATCATATTTATTCCACTGACAATCTCCTGACACCCCAGAGCTGATTAAAAATGAACTTTACAAACTTCACAGAGGTTGCTCTGGCTTGCTTAAACAGGTTGTACGATATTGCGCACGCATGGCTTTTATGGTTCCCACTGCTTCCTCCAGTTGTCTTACTTACTGAGACATTATTGTTCCAGTCATGATTGCACAACCTACTATATAAGAGGCAATTTTAGGGAGTTCTACAGGCTGAAATGAAAATGTGCATAAAGACCAATGTGGTTTGAGAAACGGGGGCGGGCGGTGTTTATGAGCCCATTATAGAAACTACATTATCATCATGACGTTACATAGCAATTAAACTTTGTAATGAGGTTGAGTTATAACAATCCGTTCTAATTGACCTTAAGGAAGTTCAATTTTTAGTTAATGAGCCCAACATATTTGGCCTCATTAATGTTACTTAATAGATAGGAAACCCACCCTATTATAGTGGAGGTAGATAATGAGCATGTCGTTATGTTAGTGAGTGTGCTGGTGCTTTTATCTTATTAAAAAGTTTATGTTGTTATTCTTGTACACTCTCCCATGGTTTTTGAGCTATGACTTTGGCATTAATGACTAATAATTTAGTTATTGTCTTTTTTGTTTGTTTGTTTTGCTATAGCTGTTGATCAGATAGCTCATAAGCAGTTTATTTATTGATATGAAATTAAAAGTCTTATCTTAATTTTCTTTGAATTTTTTCTTTATCTTTTCAGTCGTGGAATCTTTCTTCCTCGACAGCACCACAGAAAATTACCTGGAGGTGGAGCTTTTGCCCGTAAGTATCAAGCTTAGTTCTTACTCTGTCTGTGTGTGTGATCACAGTTAAAGTTTAACGAAACGTCTCTGTATTTTTCTTTAAGGCACGGGCAGCACCTCATATTATTACTGTCAGGAGTTGGCCAAGCATTCGTGGTAGGCTGAAGTCTAAGGAGTCATTTTTAGGGGTTTTAATTGCATCGGGTGCGATGTGTTTCTTATTTCTCTCCTTCTTTCTTTCTCCAGCAACAGCTGCCCATGGTCTTTACAACCTCAATCACTGGGGATAGGTGGACCGGTGAAGCTCTGATCCCCTGGTCATACTTCCCTCCCAATGTCAACAAGATGAACTCCTATGCCATCCATGGCTCAGGGGAGAAACGTACATATGAGGCTCTCTACCCCATCCCAAAGGAGGAGATAGCTGAAGGCCAACAGCCAAACTTGTAAGTATGCCCAAGCTTCAGGCAGAATCAAAGAGACTCTTGTAATGTGGCTGTTCCTGACGGGTTAAAACACACAATTCACGAGTACTTATCAAACATGAAACTCAATCCAATTAGCTGTAAACCTTTTTCACACCTAAAATGGTAAATTTGATTATTAGAGAATAATTAAGGCGCAAAGGAGCTGGCAGGTGACTAAGAAGAGCCAGTCAGAGGTTGATTGATGGCTGTTGTCAGACACTCTGCTCCCTAAAGAGACTGCCAGCCAGGGTTCGAAAAGGTACAGAAAAATTGTAATTAAGTAAAAGTATCTTTACTTTGCTTGAATTCTACTCAAAAGTAAAAGGACCCATCTAAAAATGTACTCGAGTAAAAGTTACTTAGTTACTTTCAGTCACTTGCTGTGAAAAAGGATGAGTTATAAATCCAATTCAATGCTGTTTGTGAGAAACTTTCACAATAAAAAGAGAAAAATAAAACCAAATCAAAGAATCCAAGATGGTGAAAATGTTGAGCAAATCCTTCCCAACATACTGCTCTTATTTCTTTCTATAGCAACATAAATCTTTTTTTTTTCTATCGCTTTATTGTTTTTTCTATCGCTTTAAGATTTACATTGCTGTTTCAGCAACATAAATCTTAAAGCGAAATAAAACCCACAGAATGACGTGCCTTCATTTTCTACTCACCCTCATGCTGAGCAAGACTCTGGAGCACTTTTTTAATATTTTAAATGCAGCTGGAGATCCGAGAGAGGGGTTTCGTTATGTGGGTGTTTTGTCCCTTTAAATTTAATTGTCTTAATAAACAAGTAGGCATAATGACTGCTTACTTTAAGAAATAAAATAAAGTGCCATGCCTCTATTCTATTCTGCCGTCTGAATACTAGCATTGGACATTGTGTCAGTTTTTGCATGATGTCGTTTTCTTGTTTGCGTTGGCTGAGATCTGGCCAAGGATTTCCTTCATCTCTTCTACGGGAATACAACCCTCCTCCGTCTCCATCTCCTGTTCAGCATCAGTCATCATCAGTGAGATTTCCTTTCAGTGGACGATGCGATGAACAATCCTTACCGTTCGACGTACAACCCGTTCAGGCTAATTTTTTCTCCTCCTGCATTTAATTTTGTACTCAGTAATGTGGGTGGGTTCCAAAGTAGTGAAGTAAATTACTTGGGTCAAAATGTACTTGAGTAAAAGTAAAGTTACCTATTTAAAAAACTATTAAAAAATTACAAATTACTCATAAAAACTACCCAGTTACCCGTACAGTAACTTGAGTAAATGTAATTAGTTACTTCCACCTCTGCTGCCCACAAATGAGGTTTTCCTAGAAGAGATGATTCCACAGATATGAACCCTGTCCCCACTACTGCTATTACAGGAACCAATCAGCTTACATATCTTATGTAACACCCAGACAGTTCAACCTACAGAGAAGAAGGTTTGAAGTTTTGTCGCTATAGAGGTGTAAGAGGAGAGCTGGTGGATTTGCTTGGTGAGACATGAGTCCCACCTCAGTTGCCATCTCATTTCCTCTTGTCTGCCCCTCTCAGTAGCTGCGGTAAAGAGAGCGTTCACTGACTCTGAGTAGTCTGCATTTTGCCCCTCCACCACAAAGATAACTAATGAGATCATAGAAAGATGTTTAAGCCATCATCAGGGTTGTTTTTGCCCTTCAGCGGTAAAAACGTCACCTTACAACTATTTCAAAATGTTCGTTTGAAATATACTGATGTCATACTTGAATGCCAATAAAAAAGTAAATTAAAAAAAAAAAAAAAAATGTTCGTTTGACTGTTAAATGACAAAAGTGAGTTGAAATGAGTGCTGCTGGACCACAGATGTGTGTGTGTGATTCACCTCTATGTCTGTCTCTTAGCCATCGCCTGGAGTACTTCAAAGATTTCCGCCTGCAAAGCATTATGGGAGAGGACTGGATCCAGCCAGATTCTGATCTTTGGTTAGGAAAGCCCTGAATGCTTTCTTTTTTCTCACTGTGCGCACACACAGACACACAAGTTCGCTGACATGCAGACACACACTGTCTGACAGGGAACAAGGGGCAATCAATCTTTATTAGTTAATGATGGAAAACGATATGACAAGAAATGTGTTATCAGCTTGTCAGACTGTGTTAGACCACGCACGTTTCTGCGCACACTGGACATGGCCTTAAACGGCCTCAGCAGAGTGGAACCTGCTGTGCTTATGATGCACTTGGGCTCATGTTGACATTCAGCTCTTGTGCAGCTTGAATGTTTCAGTGTATTAAGATAACCTCCAACGAGTCCTGGTGATTGTTTGGCCCGAGTGTGATCTGCTTTTTGATCACTGTTTCGTATAATTAGGTCCTTTTGGAATAATTCCACTTCTTGTACTGAATTAATTTTACAATGAAATATGTTTACATATTGATTAAATTGTGTTGTTTTTTCTGTGATTGACAAGTGTTAGTTTTGCTTGTCTGTGGAAGCTGTTTGCATAATAGCTTGACTTTAGTCTAACTGTGGAGGAGTGGGATTAATAGGCGTTGGCCTCTTCCATTTCTCTTATTTTGTTATTTTTTGGTTTCATTTTCTTGGGTTTTTTTTTTTTGCCTTTATGTTCAATTAAACTCAAACTGGATCAAATCAAATCTTGTTTGTTTAGTCACTTTTCTGCTTCCTTGCCAATAACTGGACAAGATCATTTACACCATCATGTTTGGACCCAGTGAAAGGGCCCATTTTATGCATATTGACTTTTCTAAGTGCTTGAAATGGTCTTCTGGGGTGTTTAGACTTAAAAAGAGACTAAAAATGCCCATAAAAACAACTTTGCGATTATTAAGAATGTTGAAAGGTACAGTGTGTAAAAAACCCAAAGGTCAATGGCTAAAAAATTTAATATTAACCAAAACTGTGTTTCTATTGATGAGTAATCGCTTCATTAGAATAGCTGTTATATGTTTATTTTCTTAGAATGAGTGATTCATATTTTTATATACAGTATATTATATATTATTGCTGGGGGTGCACATGTATGGAGGCTTCCATATTTGTGCTGCCATTTTTACTATGGTGTCCCTAAAAGGACAAAATAATATGAGTGAAATGAGAACCCTCTTAACTTAAAAACTGCTGTACCAGCTTTATTTAATGGGAGTTTGAGCGCTGCTTGGAATTAGTAATGCCCAAAGACTGTAAAAAAACAAAAAAAAAAACAAAACATGGATGTAGTATACAGTCGCATCTGAAGAGGGGAAAGTGAAGCCAGTTGGGCGTTTCCCACCATCACCATCTTGCCGTGTTGTCACTCACAGAAAATATAAATGGGCAAAGGGAAGGCCACTCCAAGCGGCGGGATAAATGATTAACAGCCCAGTTAATGCTAACCGAGCTAATCTGAAGTGAATAGAAACGGACGAAGATAGGCAGTTGAGAGGTAAAACACGCTTAAACTTGCTGTTGTCCAGCTAAAAACGCTGTTGTGCAACCTCTGCTGAGGCCTTCTTGGGAACAAGCACGGAGCTAACTAGCTACCATGGCTAAAATCGTCACTCAGTCTGCCACCTGTCAGTCAAAAGGACACGCCCCAATTATGTGCAATCTCAAGATTAAATACCATCTATACAGATGAGTTATAAAAAAAAAAAACTCACCCCCACATAGTTGACATGAAGGTAAACTTAACCTATTAAACCTAAAATGATTCTTTGAACCAGGCTGTGTTTATTTCTGCTGTGAAGATGGCTTTTTTTTTAACGTGGGAGTCTATGAGGATTCGCTCTGTTTTGAGGCCAGCCCCTAGCGGATGAAGAAAGAACTACAATTATTTAACTCCCGGGCTTCACACTTTTCCAGTGGAGTTTGCTCCTTGGTAATGCCTTAAAAGACATTAAAAGTAGCAACTTGTACAGTCACAGCTACACTCAGACCCACTGGATCTGCTCACATATGAAAACATCTTTGCGCCTTGGAGAATTTTGGCCACTAACAGCCACCATACATTCACAACAGTGCTTGGAATAAGAAGTCATTTGAAAGTAAACATCTTTTCTTTCAAATACCCATCTTTACCACAAGATGTCAGTGATTCTTACATACTGTACCTTTAAAGGTGCAATATGTAAAAATAGAGGAACAAATATGGCAGCCCCCATATGTGCACCGCCCAGCAAGTAGATATAAATTACTCATTCTAAGAAAATAAACATGTAACAGCTACTCTAGTGCAGCGATTACACATCAATAGAAACACAGTTTTGAATTATATATCACATTTTTCTGCCATTGACCTTTGATTTTTAAATGGAGCTTTTTTTTATGATTATGATTACTCCAGTCTGGAACACAGTCCACTTCCATACCTGATTAACTAGCACCGCTCCGCTTCCAAGACTGAAATGGTCTCACACTTCAGAGATGACTCTACTAGCACGCTGTTCTGCTTAACACTGGTAGAGACGAGATACGATGAAGCTGCGGCAGTTGCTCGTGCAACGTGCTCAGAGGTGCGTTTGAGAGAGGAGGAAAAAAGAGGGTGCGCGGTGCAGCTGAAGTGCTGTAACTGAGGACGGATATAATAAAACCATGACTCATATAATACATTAAGATTTCAAAGAATTGTTTCAAGATAGGGGGAAAGCGCATAATATGAGCCCTTTAATGTGACCAGAGCCACCAGCTTGGTTTTTCTTCGGCTAGCTTCTGCATCTGGTCTCCCAGCTGGAGTCCTTTTAACTCTTGGTGAGAAAGCAAACATGCGTGAATTCCTTAAATGTCAAACTACTCTTTAAACTTGGCTGACGTGAAATATACAACATGCTCTCTTTTTATGTCAAAGTGATGTATAAAATGAGTTTTTATGGTAATTAAACTAAACTGAAGTGAGATGAAAGTTGCTGGGAATGTTGAATTGACTGATCATGACTGCAATTCATTCACTCCTAATATAAATATCAAAGTCACCCTTGCTCTCTTTTCCCTCCTTTTAGAAGAGGGTGTCACACACCAGCAGATCCCCAACATCACACAAGTGATGAGTGGGGACTCATGAATCAGTCTTCTGTCTATGACCCTGACAGTCGCCCGCCTTTGCCCTGTCACAGCGCCTAATAGAGCCAGAGTATTTATCCAAAACTCCTTTCGGATCACCGACTGGCAAACTGTGTCTCCGGACCAGAAGACGGGGGGGTGATTGATTTTCATGTTGGCTGTGCTGTTCTTCGCTGTGGCAGCCCAAAAGCCCATATTGAGCCCTATCAGTTTTAATTGGCATTCTCGCCTTTGAAACGGGCGCTGTGATTAGGCTTGGAAAGCCTGCTGCTTAAGCCCCCTCCTTATCATTGCCTGTAGTGCCTCGCCACCACACGGCACTGTGTTCACCTACACACACGCGCGCACACACATCGCAGTTGTCACGCTATTGCAGCAGCATGTCTGTTTCTAATAAAATGTGACCTAAAATGATGTTTCTGGACACATTCAGACAAAAACAGGATCTTCATAAAACCCTTTGATGAACTATGACTATGCACACCTACCTGAGCGCAGCCCAAGGATGTGTGTGCCCGCTAAGATTTAAACCCAGTTCTCTCTAATTAGTGTGAAGAGATGAGAGGGAAGAGCAGAAGAGGTAGCTGCCTCTCCTCTACCTCTAAAGCCCCGACAGACATACAAACACAAGAGCTGTCTTATCCCCCCTCAGAAAACGAGACCAGCCTGCTCTAAAACATTCAGCATTTGCTTAAGGGTGATTCTTGGTGTCAGAAACTTTTCGGTGATCACCCCAGACCTAGTTCCTTTTTTTCTTCTTCTTCTTTTTTTTTTTTTCTTCCCAAAGAGACGTGGGTTTCATTTCCTCAAGTTAAAAGAGTGTTTGAGGGTATGAATGAGGATAAAGTTGTGATGAAAAATAGAAAGCAAGGGATAAAGAAGTGATCTGAGAACATGAAAAGAGCGAGCGATTGAAAAGTGGAGGGAAAAGTAATGACTTTGCCTAGTTTTAGGGATGCGGTGATAGAGGCCTTAAATGAAAGATTCATACTGGAGCTAATATGATACAGGGACAATCCGCCGCCGTTTGCAAGCTGTTGGTAAGAACAGCACCAGATTGTGCAGCATGATAGAACTTATCAACATTGTGCAGTACACAATCCTCACATGGCCGGCTTCCAATATACCACAGCACACAAGGAAAAGCTCACTCTGATCACAGCTCATGTGGGACTTAATCTTACTTTAGCACCAAAGCATCATTTAGGCCTCAACTGTAGACAACTTTAACTCATGCTGATTTCCCTCAACTACTAACAAAACTGTGATAAAAGAAATTACACGGTGGTGTGAAGTGGTCCCACTCTTCTCTTCAGTAACTAGGCTGCATTCACATGATCAGCAGTAAAAACGCTCTCCGTTGGCCATCCCATTGTTTTCCTGTGGAGAGAGCGGTGGCGCCCAACTAAGCGGCTCCGCGACCATCGGCATTGCGTACCGCTCGGTTCTGCCGCTTTGCCACTGCGCGCAAAGTTCAAATGTTTCGAACTTTGACCTAGTTTCTGCTTACCTTTCAGAGTGCAACTATAGAGTTAACAATAAATGTTAGAAGCACTACATACAGAGGAGGAAGAGAAACTACGTGGTGAAAGGTCAGGAGTCAGATCGTTGTACCAGGTTTGTGAATAGGCAGAGTTTACGTACAACCGTGAAGCTAAATACAATAGTAACACTAGCTTCGCTGTTTGTGTATATTCCAGGCAGATGCTCTGAGCTCCGCTGCGTCCACTCAGCACCTCTGCGTCCTACCTGGTGCTGAGCGAAGCGCAAACTGCTGATCGTGTGAATGCAGCTTTAAGCTTCCGGGAAGTAAACATGGCATCTAGGGATGGGCATATCGATACCCCGATACCACCCAAGACAAAGTATCAGAATCTATACTTTTTGAGTATTGTGATTCCACTGTACAGTAAAAAAAACGTGCAATTTGTTTTCACTTCTGAGAGTTAGGCAATGAAATTATGTGCAAAACCAGCCTGATTCTAGCTTCTATGTTACATGATGGTGGTTGTCTGTCAGATGTCACGATCATGCTGTGACTGTTAGTGATGATGTTTTGTTATTTTTCAGTGCTTTAATGCAGGTTAGCGCACATTATGTTTTGGTAAATTTATGATAATACTATTTCATTTTATATTTGAACATTTTCCACTGAATAAATCAAAATAGTCTTAACATATACTTAAGCTATTTGATAATTGAAAGATTTTAATCTTGTTTTGTAAAATTTCTCAATCAATATAATTTATTACAGATTTAAAAGCATTTATTTCCAGTACGTCTGTTCTCAAGTTTTTATTCAATATTTCCCTGACATCCAAGGTGTTAATGCAAACTGTACAATCATGTGATTTTCTATTAAGGGACAAAGAGTATTGGTATTGGTATCAGTAGCGGTATTGGTATCAGTGAAAAAGTACCATAAACTTCTGGTATTGTATCGACAAGAAAAATGTTGGTATCGCCCACCCTTATGGCATCCTCAGAGTGTTTTCTTAGACTGACTGAATCCTAATTAACTCTGTCAAATTGTTGTCCACCAACTCCGTCATTGCCGACATGGCTGCATGGCTGAATGATGGGGAAAGGTAAAGATCTGGACATAAATACCTCTGCAGTGTGTCCATTTGTATGTGTTTGCCAATGTCTGACAACAGAAGTACTAATTGCAGCTGAAGCTTGCTAGTGTTGCACGTACAAGAATTGCATGGTTAGAATGTGGGATGAAGCTGTACGAGGCCAGGGAGAGGAGAAGAGTTGCAGAGCCAAGTGAATGCCAAGGACTTTAATGAGGGCCAGACGAGTTTCTTCTCCTCAAGAACACTGCAGTGAGCGGGAGGGGTGAGGGAGAGGATGGGGGGAATAGATAAAGAGAGCAACAGAGGTTTTTTTTTTTTTCAGAAAATGTTAGACTAACATTTGCAAACTTGAGCGAGAGCTTTTTTTTTTAAATATCATATTCAAACATCCAGAAATATGCAAATATAGTTCATATAAGCATTAAAAAACTAATCTACAAGAGCGTGTCACAGATTCCAACCAGACACATACAAACATTGTGTTCACAAATCGCTACTAATATGTGCACGAAAACACAGAAATATAAAGACTTGCACGATTATAATTTGTCGCAACAGTTATTTGTGGGTTATTATTGTGTAAATATAAAAAACAAATGGCATCAATAAGAGAGGAAAAGAAACTAAATTAAGCTTTCTTTGTTATCAGCACAGGATATAAATCATGACTGAGTATCTAATTGATTCCATTACATTCCCACCTGCCTGCTGATTCTCATCCATTCACTCACTGTTTATCTTCATTTTAAGCGAGGTGGATGGAAATATTGTCATTGAATGTGACGCCTGCTGAATTTCATTCATTCCGGCGAGCGCATTTGTTGCCAATTAGATGCAGCAACGCAATTAAAGAAAATAGAAAAAAAAAGAAAAGAAAAGATTTGTTCATCCTGACTTGCTTAATACAAGATAGTGAAACAGAGCATGTTGGACTTGAAAGTAGTTTTCATGCAGCCTGATATTACGTGTGTAAGTGAGAGAGTTCACTAACTCTTAATTGGGAAATAAATCACACCGTCGCCATGGCAACAAACACTTAAAATGGTCCTGGCAAAATGAGAGCATGCTGATAGGGTTTCAGTGCATTGAGTTGGTGTATGTGTGTGTGTGTGTGCGTTGGAGGGTGGAGGGGGTGTCCACTCATGCATATGTGCTTTCACATCCTTTAGCTTGTTAACAGAGTCTCTGTTAGTGTATTTGTTTTTTTTTTTGTGCTCTACATGGCATGCCATACCGTTCCATTAACTCTTGTTTTGTTCAATTGCTCTGATAAAAGGAGCTGTGAGCTCACTCGTTTAAAACTGTGGCAAATCTTGACTGTGGTTAATTGCATACAGTGAACGAAACAAAAAAAAGGGAAAAAAAATTGCCATGAAGTGACCTGTTCCACCTATACGTTGCTTTTGCTTGCTTCACCTTTGTAATTCCTCCTCTTATGTTCTTATCTTTCTGATTATATCTAAATAATTGCTTATGTTCTGATTGTTTGGCCTCTTTCTTCTTCCACCTTTGCAAAATTCCCCCCTCTCGTCTCCTAGAACTTGTCCTCCTCTCTGCAGTCCTCTTCATGAAATGGATGGAGGCAGAAAAGGCATTAGCACAGATGAATGGATAGACTGGCCTAACACAATCTGGCCCACTTCAGTAGACAATTTAATATGAAGTCGCCCACAGTGCAGTTACCCTGCCAGGGTGCTGCACTAAATCTCACTTTGACTTGCCATGATGGATATAGATTTGACACACCGAATTGCTGTGTGCCTGTGTGTCTGTTCGTATGTGTAGCATGCGAGTGTTTGTGGAGGCATGATGGATACGACAGACGATCGTCAGACGAGTGAGCTGTGAGAGGCCGGAGTGAGAATTATAGTATTTATCTTGGTTTGGTGTCATGGCTGCCGATGCTGCATTATGAGCAGATAAAATGCAAAAATGTCTTTCAATGAATTCCATCAATTCAGCACCTGCACCTCACTTATTAAAGGAATACACCATAAAGGAGAAAGATGACTTCTATAATTTACGTGACAGTCTTCTAATACACAATGCAGACCCTTGATGTTTTCACCGGCTGTTTTTCATCCATCTCTTCAATGTTTTTAAGCATCTCTCAACCATTGACAGCTCTTGAAAACACTGTTTTTCAGTTGCTACTTTCATCTTTTGGAGCATCCTTTTTCTAAATCCTTTTTGGAGAGGTTTGTTCTTATCTTAAGATTTAAAAGCACTATAGGCTACATCGTATTACATCCCAAGTGTTTCTAAGAGTGGGTAGCAGATGGGCACTTCTCATGTATGGAGGCCAATGAAGGCCCCTTTCCCAGTGGACAAAAAAGCCCACTACCACCCACAAGTCTGTTACTTGCATTCACTGGGAAAGGGTCCAGTTTTTATTAAGTCAATGGCCAAATGGGTCTTTGTGGGTATTTATCAGCTTTAGCTATGATAGAGCAGTGATAGAAGCATAACATCCAAATAGATATGTTTTGTAAAAGTGTGTCATAGCAAAAAAGAGTGTGGCCATGAAATACCCTCTTACTCTAAACACAAAAGCATGAAAGCAATAAAATCATTATTTTTCATTCAACTTGGGAAACTCTGTTAGAGCAGGGGTCAGCAACCTTTGTGACATTGAGTGCCAGTTTGAAATTTTCTTCTCAACAAGCGTGCCATGATCAGCTACATTGCCGCATTGCTCTTCTGCCTCTTCAACCCAAGCCTCTTCTTCAAAGCTTGAAAGCAGATGAAAGCAAACCAATAGTCTGGTTTTTGAGTGTCCACTATCTGAAGCTCTTTTCACCATGAGTAGCCTACTTCCTTTTGTCCACTGTGCCATCGTTTTGCTCTTTTTTTTTAATTGTTTTTTTCCAAGAGTTTGAGTGACTGGTGTCAGCTCTAGTCATGAGCTTATCCCCACATAGTGCCATACCCTTTAGCTCTGTCATTGATTAGCAATACATATGCAAATCTCCACCCAGAAACGTCCTGAACGTACCAAAACAAAGGGAAAAAACATCATACAGAACCCCACACTGTCACACAAAGTCACAAGGGTATTTATTTTCAGGGGGAAAACTCTGGATTCTGCCTTTAAATGATCAGATGCCTAGCATAGTCAGCCCAGCAAAGCAAAACGGATCATTCTGAGTTCTGTGGTCAAGGGCTTGTAGCTACTACAAGTTGCAAACATGCCTCATAGTGTGCCATTTTTAATCAAGTGTGGGCGTGGCTGAGCACATTCCTACATAAAACACTTGCTCACATAGATATGTTGACCCAATGACTGGCAGCAGCACCAGTGCAATGTCCAGGAGACAGACGAATTTCTCAGGTCCAGTCCCTGCTGAGTGGAGACAGAGATCTGTGTATGCACTGTCCAGCTCCTGCAAGCAGGGATTGGAACTAGTTTTGGCCTTTTTGGCAGCAGGTATTGCCATTGTTGACGACGTCTGTAATGTTTAGGTCTTTAGGAATCTAGACGACACTGTTGCTACAGTGTCGTGGGGGTTGTAGGCAGGACACAATAAATCAGGCCTCGCAAAACATGGGAATTGCCATAATACTGAAAGGTGCCAGTGTCTATGTCATGGGGTGCCACCCATGGCACTAGTGCCAAAGGTTGCCTGCCCCTGTGTTAGAGGAAATAAACACAACCCTTAAAAGGTTGAGAAGCTGGGAAAACTGAAGGCATCAGAGCAGTGGCGTCGGCAGCCGATTTTCCCGGGGCTTCAGCCCGGATGTTTTGAGTCTAGCCCTGAGTATGAATTTACTGTTTAACTACCTTTTCCTGAAAAAAAAAAATCAGATGAAAATCCAAATGACCCAGCTTTCAACCAGCACTTGAACACACCGTGAATGCGCGAAGGTCCAGCCTAGCTCCCGTTGGTGTGGTGTGAGTGAGCATGTGTGTGTGTGTGTGTAAAGTCTGAGGTCCGATTAGCCCCTGTCTTTGATGTCAGACGAAGCTAAAGTAAGTTTGTCGGCTCCGTGTGCGCATGTGCAGAGGAGAGCAGCAGTCAAATTGAAGCATCAGCATGATGATGAGAGCAGAGATGGACAGAAAATAGGAGAGAAAGCAGCAGTTGCAACTCCTCAGCTTTTCAGCAGGAAAGTAAAAGGTAGATATCACAGTGTTGACACTTTTTCCTCCTTAAAAACAATATGAAAAAGTCAACATGAAACCCCCCAACATAAAAAACGAGGTTGAAGTTAGCAGCAACTCCTTTCCCAGCTTCTGTTTCGATTTTGGCTTAAAGGGCAATCCCACTCAAAAAATTTTCTACTGACAACATTTAACGAGGTCCTCACGTAGACTTTTCAAACCTGGACTCAGATGTTCTTTAGGGACTGTGGATTAATTCAAGCACAGTTTCTGATTTCTGAAACCTATAAATGAATAAATGAGGAGAAAATGACAACAAATGAGGAGAAGGAAACAAATGAGTAGGAGAAAAGGAGAAAAAGTGATTAGGAGAAGATGACAAATAGGAGAGAAAAGAACAAATTAGGAAGAAAAAGAAGAGCAAATAATGAGATAAGAAGAGCAGGTGAGAAGAGAACATGTGATGATGAGGAGGGTCAGTGATGAGTCAAAGAGAAGAGGAAAGGTGAGGACTGTATGAACTGCAAATGTGTTTTAGCAACATAATGGTCAACATTTCATTATTGATTTTGTGGCTAATTATTATTTTTTTATTAAAATGACAATTTGTCCGCTCCATTATGTCTATTATTGCCTTCTAAGACACATTTTTGTAGCGAAAGACTAGAGAAAAGCTCGTCCAATTTTTAAAAAATTTACACCTGGTTCAACTCCGGGCTAAGCCCAGGTTGTTCTCAAAGGCTGGAGACGCCCCTGCATCAGAGTATCAAGTTCAAATATTTTTGTGTTCATTTAAAGCAACCTTTACCGATGTTGCATTCTTACACTGTTTTTCTAACAGGGTAAAATGCTGTGAATGAGGTAATGGAACTCTAAAATACAAGACAGACCCACCATTAATCAAAATAAAATATTATTCCAATCTCTAAATATTCAATGAAAACTCCAACCAATCCTTGAAGTGGGGTGCACGTCTAGGATTGTCCAATGGACCTGCCTGTCAGACCTTTGATTCTGCATTGGGAGGTGGAGGGAATGAAGGGGTGTGTCTTTGGAGTGAGGCGGGACTGTTTATATTCAAATAATCTTGCTGTGCTTTCTGAAATGCAAGATCGGTAAAGGTTGCTTTAACATGATTGTCAGCACAGTTTAGGAACAATTTCAGTGACATCAGACATTTTTATTTTTGTTTGTTTTTTGGACACTAACCAGACAACACATGTTGGTGGAACAACCATACAATTAGATCATGCAGTTTAAACTGATTTCTACAGCAGTTGTGTTTATTGTTCAGGTGAAGTTCAGTTATAACCTGCATCACACCATGCAAATGTGTCTTAAAATACTTTAACAGATCATCTAAAATGCAAACATTCCCGTGATCCAGTGATTCTCTAGAAGATTCTGTTAGTTCTTCAGCACCATTAACTAAAATCTTCCCATGACAAATAATAAATTATCCTGTTGTTAGATGCATTTGATTAAAAAGCTGTTATTGGTTTACTGAGCTGCAGCCTCAGGAATGGGTAAGACTAAGTAGCTTAGGTCTGAATAACTAGTGCCATCTTGTTCTTCCCAGCAGCATCTCATTAGCCAAGATAAGGGACAAATCGATGGTTTGAAAGTCACTGGACGATCAGAGTACAGCCATTTATCTCCTCTGACTCAATTAATTGTACCTATATCATTTAGAAGATCAATCAATGTAACAGAGGGCTTTTCTAGGTGACAACTTTACTAAGATACACTAATTGGCCCTCACACTGGAATACCATTTGTTTGATGCATCCAGAGGGGTGTGTCTGATCCCTATTAACTGTCAGTGGTGGTGAGAGGTAAGAAATTCCCCCCAAAGCAACAAAGTGGTACAATCTTAATTTATAATACTGTACATGTCCCTGAGCCTTGAGACTCAACTAAACTTTACAGTGCTGCAGCATCATGGAGAGTGCTGATAACCTGCGAGGGTAAAAGACACTGAACTTACCAGATAATTCTAATGGAGAAGGAACAACAAAGTCTAAACAAACTGGGCCGGGCAGGACTCTGAACAAAGTATACAAATCTGAAAGGATGGATAAATTATAAGGGAAGGTTTGCTAATTTCCTTCTGTTGAACATCCTTTTCACCTCTCTGGCCAGTTAACACAATAATTCTGCCATTAATCATAATTTATTTGATCATTCTCCACAGAAAAAAACTCAATGTGCTGAAAACACGTGTAAACAAAGGCGGTAGTAATAGCCCTTTTTCACTTGCACAGGTCAGCTCAACTCAACTCAATTAAACTTGGTAGCTTTTCAATTACAATCCATTACCCTGATCACAAGTAAGAGTGTAAGGTAAGAGTGAAGCTGCTGCGACATACTAGATTGTGCTATACAAACGACAGCAGCAACAGTTCACACTCCCTACTAGTAGGTGGCGGTAACGCACCTCATTAATTGTTTGCCAGCTGCCAGTGAAAACAACAGAAGAAGAAGTTGCATTTTTTTTTTTTAAATGCTGCGTTCCATTTACCTTGGAACTGGGAGGTGGGAACTTGGGGGTGACGTCACACCCGACCAACTTACGTTCCAGTTCACTGGTCGGAAAACCAGTTAGCCGCCTAGCAAAACAACGTGTTTGCTAAGGCTATTGTTATTAGCCATCGTTGGCACAGCTGCCGTTGTAGTTCACATATACCACATGAAAAATGTGAATTATGCCACAGCAGCTTCCCCCTATATCTATATAAACCAAAACTACATGTATGAATGATTTAATGCAACAAAATATTAGTAAGAAGTGTAAATAAATGTAACATTACAGGAGCTTCTAAAACTGCTAATACTGGGCGCAGCCATCTTTAAATCTGAACTCAGAGTTGCGAAGATTGTCCGACTTTCCGAGTGGGTAATCCGACTTCGGGTGGCCGTTCCAGTCGAAACTTCCCACTCAGAACTGGGATTTTCCAACTTCAGAGTTCAAATGGAACGCAGCATAAGTTGTCTGACAGGAAACTGAACTTCGTCCTCTTCTTTGCTCTGCTTTCAGGAAAATCTAGCCTGTTAGGCAAACTATTGTCCAGTCAGTGATCTTATAGAGCTTCTTGTAAGAAAAGTTGGACCATGTGCCAGCACCGGCGATGCCTGATTACACTGTGAAGTAACCTCAACACAATAAACAAGCAGAACAAACAAGCTAGGCAACATTTGGCCAACATTTGTGCCCTGAGACAGTCACCATCAGGACGTCTTCATTCTCCTCCTGTCATCCCAAACAGACTTTATAATATTGACATCAGGGCCCTTTGGGGGCCACACCATCTGCTTGTGAACTCCTTGTGGTTGAGGACGCATCTTTCTGTAATACTACTAAACAAATATGGAGTGAATCTCAAATCATCAGATTACAAATTTGGACTACCCAGACAAAAAGAAAGTAAAAATGAATTTGTTTGTAATATCTACCATGTAAATTTAAAACTACTACCAGGACTAAGCTAAAAAACAAAACAAAACCCTATCTTAACAAAGACAACAAAATCTACCTAGCAATGTCGGAGCAAAGCAAATCTGTGTAAATTTTATGCATTAAATTGTAACCTCTGAGACCTTCGATCCACAGGAAAATTTGAACTATTTGCTTCAAGCTGTTTTAACATTGCTGATCTTTTATAGACAGAAGCATGAATGTTAGAGCCAGGTGTTGAACCCCATGGTGAGAGTCTCTGTGGTGTATCTCTGTATTGCATCTGAGATATAAATGTCGCAGTGGAGAGGGTCCCAAATGTCATTAAGAAGTATTTTGTGCAATGTGGTGCGGATGGAACATGCTCCCTCATTTCTTCTTATCTAAGCAGTCCTTTATATGCTGGTGGCATGTTGGGCAGGTTGATAGCTCTGAGCAGACTCAAGAACAGCACAGCTGACAGACTTTTACATCCACAGTCTGGATAAACATCAGTGTTAGCTTCGGTGATGGTGAGTTTTACCGAACAAAACTTCTTACATCTTTTGGCGTTGATTAAAACCGTCTGAACCAGGGGCCACATGCAGTAATTTGATTTCGCGTGGGCCAGAACAGTAACATGAAAGCATAAATATCTGTAAATAATGAAAACTCTAAACATTTTCCTTGTTTTTTTGTCCAAAGAAGTACTTTATCAAGATGTTTACATATTAATGTCACAGGGTGAACAATTGGGTGCTGTCAGAGACTGGATTCTGCCCACTAGCTTGGTTTTCAGCATGCTTTTTATGGTTTTAACTTTGGTTTTATTCCCAAGCTAGTGGGAGCTTTTAACGAACTGATTGGCAGCACCTGGGGAGAAGGACTCCTCCTCTGGCCTAATTGGATGCAGGAGAATAAAAGCCGGTGTGCGGACAACGGAGGCGGAACTGAGAGAGAAGACTGGGACCAGGAGGCGCAGCGGGGGGGCATTGAGATTAACAATCATCTTTAACAAACATAAGCAACCTGAAATTTTTTAGAAAAGAGTAGGTCAGTTTTTCATTTACACATGCTTGACAACTTACAAATCACAAGAAAGACACAAAATTTAAAAAATGTGCAATCCGACGTATCTGGAACTGAAAACTACAGAATTTCACAATAGCATGAGAACAACTTCTAAGGAGCTAGAGTTAATTCAAATGTACTTTTCCATCACTGTGTAGGAAGCTGTGTACAGTATGATCTGAACTTAGTCACCTCATAATACAAACTGAGGCCAAATCTGCTTAGTAAGAAAGACGTTAAAGGTACCATGACAACAAATTTAACATTTCTGGGGTTTTGGGGGTATAGTGTTCTCTGGTGAGAACACGTGAGTATCAAAATCCCTGCCCATGGTCAGTCAGCTTTGTAAAAAAAAAAAAAAAAAAAACGGTCGAGTCAGACAGCAGCTTTTCATTCTACGTAATTTATCATTCATACGTAATTTATATTCTCCAATAAGAGCACCCTATCAAGCGAACAGCTTCCTCCTCCCCCTCTCCTTCCACCCCTGTGCTCTGCCCCCCCCTTCCCTCCTCTCCTCCAGCTGATACAACTGCTTGAGTGGAGCTAGTCTGACTGCTGAACATAGGTGAATTTAGGTCAGGGTTTTTAAAAAAACTTCTGCAGCAAAACTAAAGGAGGCAACCACAACGTTGTCATTATTTATTTTCTAAATGCTGTCTTGTCTGATAAACAGTTCACTGTATGATGTGCCCATGATGCTAACAGATAGCCTTTAGCAAACTCAGACCGCTATATCTACCAGCAGGTTGACCTAAGGTCTGTCTCAATCCGCACACTTGCACTATGTACTGTACTACTTTTGATTGCAAGTCTCGTTTCTACTGCAATTCAGTGCTCTGAAAAGTACCCGGATGCTGCCTTCATAACGGTCAAAAATCCAGTGCAGAATGAAGCACACTACTCGCACTAAACAGATGCCATCTTGTTGACGTAGTGGAAGAGGCTGGACTTTGAACTGTTTTCAGAACTGAATAATGGCTGTCAGCTTACAGTGTTGTGATGCAGCCGTGAACTGACAGATCGCGGCAGTGATGCAGGTAGTACCAGTCTCCCAAACACGGAAATAATTTCTGCCACTGCGGTGGTTTAATCTGACATGGTAAAAGACTGAATAAATCATGTAGTCTGAACCTGTATAAGAGGGTTTTCTGAAGATCAGTCACTCCCACTTTCCTGTTATCACCATTTTAACTGTTTACATACATTAATGTTTTGATTTTTGCAACTGAACGAATACCAGGACTCAAACATATTTCCCTGACACTTTCACGTCAAATCTTAACCTCATCTGCACTAAAAGTAGAGTCTTGCATGTAAAACACATATATTCACATAGTTCAATAATGCTTTTCCTGTGTTTTCTTGCCCCCTGGTTGTGCGCGCATCCTATCCGTGATGTTGCTCAGAAACCCATCTATTGTACTGACGAAAATAATGTTGATTAAATCATTCAGACATAATTACTAATGTATATTGTAGTTATGATCTGGTCATTTGTTTAAAGGAACAAGAGGCAGGAATTAAAAAAAACAAACAAACATGCATGTCCATTTTTTTTAATACTAATAGGTGATGAAGCGCTAAATACCAAAAATAACGTTTCCACCCACATTTCTCTCCATTGCCTTGAACAGGCTGTATGCTGCAAAATGCGTTGCAATTCGGTGTCCGAATTTCCCACGCTGCCCTGCGGACGTGACGTCAAATGACGCTACATCTGCAGTTTTGATACAGGAAGAAGACGGTCACGGTAAATTCAAACACTGTAAACGATAGTTATGGATTCTTCTGCCGACAGCAAATGATCCAGATCAACTGAAAGACCGCTAAAAAGTGTAACTACGAAGAAAAAGCTTAGTAAACAACATTATAGCTTCAGTTTGTGCACGCTCCCGTGACGGCTTGGCTCGTAGCTGCAGTTATCTGAAGCGCCAGTCACGGCAGTCGCGAGTTTCGTTTCTTAATCTTGCCTCAAGTTCCTTTAAGGCTGTGGTTATACCGGCTCGGTAGAGTAAACACACGTTAGTGGTCAATGGTCGTCTGCCACTTCCGGTAAGTGCAGTGCTCTATTGGGGTCAGCATTTAGCGACAATAGTGTGCACTACAGACGAAGTACTCAGTGCACACGATGGACTGAATTCCAGTATACTCGGGCAAGTGCACGGTTTAAGACACGGTTCTAGTTTCTCTATATGAGGTCATGGCCAAATAATGTTGTAACCAATCAAAAATCAGATCAACTTGGTCTCCGACCAGATCATATCATTCACCCTTTTACAGACGAGGTAAGTCTGTTGTGCCAAAACAATCCCCTAGGGAGGGGCAAATTGAGGTTATTTTTGGGGGGAGAATTGACAGGCAGAATTATCAGCTATATGACATAGTTTGTACTGCCATGTCATCACTCCATTAAAAAAAAAAAAAATGTATGTTGTGTGTGTATGTATGTATGTATGTATGTATGTATATATATATATATATATATATACACAGTATATGTATGTAGATCCGCCAGCCTTATAAATGTTTTATATTCAAACATAAAATAATGCATATTAATATGGACACAACAGGAACTGCATTTCCTTTTTTTTAAAAAAAATTGTACTTTAAGAAGCACTGAACTTTAGCATATTTTCTCAGTGAGGTGCTAATTCAGCCTCCATCTTGCATCCTACCTGCATGCCAAGGTCTCTCTAGCTGATAAAAGTCAGTCAGACGCTGAGTCTTTGTCTTATCTCTTGCTTTGTCCCTTTATCTTTCTTTTCTCCTTCCCCTGACAATGTATTTATTTAATGAATCAGCCATGGTGCAAATTAAAAGCAGTCATTGTGTTGATATGCTAGCATGTGACGAGATGCTGTAAAGCACAACTCAGCTGAGCTGTAATGTGATGTTTCAGGGTGGAAAAATAGTCGTTGGGTGCAGTTTCTCGGCCTTAGGATGCTGCAGGACAATGATAGCCCCAGGAATGTATATAATTATATCAATGTGCCAGCAAACGAATCAGAAACATATTCTAAAGGCCAGAAAATTAGAAATTGCAATTTGAACTTTATATGTCATTTTCACATTAGCCACATCAGTCATGTGGACCAGATTGGACCCTCTGGCAGGCTAGTTTTAGCCCCTGGGTCATACATATAGTGCAAACAGTTATTTTCACATAGCCATTGTTGAGATAACGCCTGTAATGAAATTATGTTATGCTTGCATCAGATCAATTAAGATGATATTTTCATATGAGGCTACTCTGTCAAGTGCAAATCATGTATTTTTTTTTTTTACCTAAATTGTAACTTTTCAGGAAACATGCCAACGCTGAAATCAGTTGGTAGCTGAATATTTACCTCCAGCTTTGTTGGGTGGAACACTTCATTTATTGTTTGAATGGGTTGAAGTAGAGATTTAACAATTTAATGGATTTTTGATGAGCCATGATGAGCTTTGGTCTCATCATAGCAAGTTATTTAAATAGTGCACCCCTCTTGGCACTTTTCCAATGCCATTTATATGTATTTTCTGCTTTTGGCCAAATTGTTAGAATTAGGATTAAGGGATGGGGTGTCATCCACTCAACATGCTAATCAATGCCAAGCAGCCGATTGGCATGCAAAAACACTTTTGCAGATTAAAAGGAAAAAAAGAGAACTGGATGCTAATTGATGCTTGTCATATATTAAAGGTGATATAGAAAATGTTTCTTTGGATATTTTTTGCAATATTTGATAAAATTGCCACAATTTTGTGGCAATTTTTTTATTGTTGCAGCTGAAAATACCTTATTTTGTGACAGCTTTTGCTGCTAAAGTTGCAGTGATAACTAGATATGTTAAAAAATAAAATTGAAGTCTGACCTTTTTGGCTAAAAAGACTACCATTTGTCCAAAGAGAGAGGTACAAGGAACTTATTAGTAAGCAAATATACAGTATATGGGATGTATTGAACCCTGACTTGTTTAGAGTGTTCCTCTCGCCTGATAGCAGCTGGGTTGGGCTCCTGCCCACCTGTGACCCTCAACTGGAATAAGTGGCTATAGAAAATGGAAATAAGTGGATTAAATCTGAAGATGCGACCCATCAATCACGCCAACTCTCCATCCTTTTCAATTAAAACTAATCAAATGTTCCTCACTGCGCTGAATTAAAGGCTTTTTGCTCAACAGTTTATTCTTCATAAGCTCAGTAAGTACTCTTCAAGTCTTAAAACCTGTTTAAGAAGCATTGTGGATGTATAAGGTCAATAATGTGGTGCGTTAATATTCAGCCTTGGATTCACAGCTTTGAAAGGATTATAAGCAAGTTTCACGGCATGAAAGTAATGCTTTCTAGAGGCTTGGCATCTTTGATACAAGGATGTGATCTGAATTTCATCTAAGGTGCACAATAAACTGCAGAAACCAGAGAGAGGATACAGAAAGAGGTGTTACAGAATAACATAAAGTGAGAGAGTTGAAAAGCATAGACAACACAGAAAGAGAATAAAATGGGAAATAGATAAAAGCAACAGAAATCCCATCTAAGACGCTGAAATTGTGCAAGAGAAAAACACAGAGGGTAAACTCAGAGATGAAGATAGGATAGGTCAAAATTGGAGCTAGTTCTACAGGGAGTGTGCAGAGGAGGGAATGTTTGAAACAGGGAACTAAATGTATAGAAAAGAGGCCAGCAGAGAGGTTTCATTTATTTTTTTTAATCTTTATTTGTGTTTGCTTGATGGCAGCGAGTCAAACTTCTCTGGTGTTCCGAACCACATGATGATGAGTGAAGAAGATTAAACTTTTCCAGTCTTACAGATAAGACAAAATTAGAATATGTCTTATTTTTCACTCCTCATGGTCCCTTTCTTCCTGCTTCATCTCTTCCTCGTTCTATTTCCCCTCTCTCTCCTTGTCTTCCACTCTTTCATCACTTGAACTCTCCCCTCTTTCTCCCTTTTTCTGCTGCCACTTTTCACTTTTTATCTCTCTGATAAGGCTTCTCTCTTGCTGCCAGTCAACTCTGATGCTAAGAAGACGCTGATAATGCTCAGACACCCTGTGCAACTGCAATTAACCAGCTCTGTCTTCATTTCCCCTCACTTTTCTTTTTTTCCCTCTTTAACGAGACACCTTGTGAATTTGTAATTAAAGTGGAAAACATCTGCTGTGTGTAAACAGATTTACTCACTCGTTCAATGTTGTGCTTTGAAATATTTCCGCCCGTTCCCCAAGTCAGATTTGGGATAATCTTGTTTCTCAAAGTTGGACCATTTCATTTTATTAGCAAGTATGCGTTTGCACACAGCTCAGTGATTGAATGGGTAAAGAGGATGAGCTGTCACAGATGCTGCTACATGGCTTACATGTCCACCACAGCTAGTAGCTTATTCACTGCTTCAAATTAAAAAAAAGCAAAGTCACCTAATAGAAGTTCAGGGAGGGAGGCGGGATCTAACTGCATTTATGAGAAGATGAAAAGCGATTGGATGTGAAGTTTGAATTAGAGGAAAGCAGTCTGGTGTCAGGGTCTATGAAGGTGACTGACTGGACTGGTAAGTGGCCAACTCTCACTGGACCAAATCCCATCCAAAACTGTCTGTCAAATTAGCATGATAGGCTGGCCCCTCCCAGCAGTTAGGCCGGGCAAGCAACTTGCCAGCTTGTAATTATGTTATAGTTTCAGTATCTTCACATGCTATTTTCTGCTCTTCAGGCTGATGCAGATGACCTGTTGTGCTGCATGACTTTGCAGTTTTCCTTTACATTAATATTTACCGGTACTCCAAGAAAAAGAAGTTTTCAGGTGTTCTGATGTAAGGACACTTTCCTTCCACAAAAGGATTGAATTACCAGAGCAAATGCATCTTTCTTTAAAGTTCACAACATTTAGGGATACAAAAGTTATCTAAACTTAGAACACAATATGCTAAGGTTAAGTGCTAAGCACTAAAAACCAGTGGGTGTTGTATTACACATTGTTGGAATGCCTAATTAGTCACATCTATAACAAAATATAACCTGTGATGAATGTGCTTATGTACAATGAGCAGCAAAGCTAAACATGTGGGTTGTTCCCCCCAAATAATGCACAAAAATCCCCTGCAATGCTTTTCTGTTAGTATCCAGTCTTGTTTTGAGATTCAAGCACTTCCAGTTGTGTTCCAGTCACACATGTATGACTGGTACGTGATAAGCATTGCCAGTGGCAATCCAGTATGTCCAGAATCTGCGACCTAACTCCATCCTCCAGGATGGCAACGCCCTCCCCCAGAACCAGGATCATCACAGAGTACCTCCAGAATTGGAGAGTGGACTGTTGTGAGTCCAGACCTAAACCCAAATGAAAACATGTGAGTTTGGCGGGTATATTGTATGTGCTAGAGCAGGGGTGTCCAAAGCCAGTCCTCGAGGGCCACTGTCCTGCAGGTCTTGGATGTTTTCTGCTGCTGCACACCTGAATCAGATTAATGAGTCAACATGTTTGAGTAGAAATAAACAACAAGCTGTTGAAGAAAGTCATTTGATTTGAATAAGGTGTGTTGGAGCTGGGAGGCATCTAAAACCTGCAGGACTGTGGCCCTCAAGGACCAGAGCTGGACACACCTGTGCTATAGTGACAAAGACGACCACACTGGTTGAAACTCAGTGACTCTTGGTTGGTTGAGGAATGGGATGCCATCCTACAGCAAAATGTGACCATGCTGAGGCTGATCGTCCAAAACAGATCAAATTTGAAATTGGCCACAATGCATAGCTTTTTCCACTCACTGTGGGAAAGTGCAATCATCCAATCCATCAGGAAACTCAGACTAAGCGTAAATACCAACAAGAGAGTCATGCAGAGGATTCTGACCCACTTTTTGGTGGATGCTACTTTCATATTTAGCTGCATAAATAAATCTTTAAAGGATCTAGGGACAGGATTAAGAAAAGGGACCGCGGGTAACTGCAGCCACCAGCCAAGCCGACACGGGACTGCGCGCAAATGGTTGCTTTAACGTTGTTTACTACGCTGATAAAGTCTTTTTCTTCATAGAGCCAGTTTTTAGTGTCTTTCAGTTGATCTAGTTTCTTGATAGCAGAAGAATCCATAACTATCCCTTGCAGTGTTTGAATCGACGGCGACCGTCTCCTTCCTGTATCAAAACTGTCGGGGATGTGGATGCGGCGTCAATTGATGTCACATCCGCAGGACAGCGCCGGAAATTTGGTCACCAAATTGCAGCGCATTATGCAGCACACAGCCTGTCGAAGGCAACTGGACATGCGTGTTTATTCTTTCACAATTCCTGCCTCTAGTCCCTTTAACTCTCTGTTACTCATTCGGTACCAAATATTATGAAAAGAGAAGTGTGACAGGGCGAACTGTGCAGCTGCTGTGGCTATTTTAGCTCCAACTTTAAACTTTTCACCTTCATTGTTGAGTTTCAAAGGTTTGAGTTGTGAAATTTGATTAATGACTCACAGCCTGATGCTACACACCTGAGCTGTGATTCAAATAAATCTGGTGACCTGCCAAACTTCACTGGCAGGAGAGACAGCTGCTTAATGTGATTAATGATATCAGTGACATCATTCTCATCAAATGTAGAAAAAAAGTGGAAAAAGATAAAGAAACTGTTTTATATGAATGGTTTAATATTTTGTAAATCTTTTTATGATGTGTCATATAGCTGCTCCCGTATAGCTCACCAGTCCAAGAAACAATGGTGGAATTTTGTCCTTTCTTAGTTATTTTTCAAAGCTATAAAACAGTCTTAGACCGAAACATTATATAAATCGTAAAAAAAAACAACATAAATGACAAGGCTGCTTATGGTGTTTGAGTAAATACCCATGATAATCTAACCATGAGACTCATAAAAAGACATAATGTTCCATTAATATCCTATTTAGTCATGGCTGTGACCTTTCCTCCTATCAGACAGTATGATGAGATCAAAAGTAAATTACAGCATAAAATATAAAACCATTTATGATCCTTTTTTTCACTAACTGGTTCATCAGTTTGTTCTTTCCACAAACCCATCTTCTATTCTGTCGTGTATCCTTATCTATCAGTGGGAGTCGAAGATATTATTTCCTCTAATCTCATCATCAGCCTGCCCTTGTTGAGGTAATAATGTAGCTGAACACTGAGTACCACATCTAACCAATATAATTGCAACAGTTAGTTTATTGCACCGTTCTCATAAGAATTTCCTTCTCACTCTGTCCCCCACACGGCTCTAACAGCCACCACCCAGTAGCATGTTGGAAGGCGCTCTCATTACAGCCCTCCACATATCCTGGACACCATGGCAACATCACCATCACAGGTAACCAGACGGGACCGTCTACTTGGTAAAGGGTGCTCCACTGCAAGCTAAAGAGCTTTTATATGCTTCCAAACTCCAATAAAACACTTTTCTTGTCTTTCAACCTTTCAGCCCCATTTTTTTTTCTCTGTCACTCTCATCACTCTCTTTCTCATGGGGATGTCCGTCCTATTTGTGTTTATCGAAAAATGCCATCCTCGTGACATCTCCCTCTTTTGCTGAGCGTTTTGCTGGCCTTTACCTCTTTTCTAGTGGTCTCCTTTAGAGTAACTAGAGGATGCCATCAGGAAGCAAATGGGAGTAAATGCTTATAACAAAATAGGGAGGAAGGAGGCACAAAGGAAGAAAAGTGGGCATGTAAAGGAGGGGAAATGCAGCAGAACAGGGAAGAGATAAGAAGGCATGGTGGGAAAGAGGAATAACAAAAGAAAGGAGAGAGGGGGAATGTAATCTTACAGTGGGAAGTGTGGTAATATATCACCTGCCACAGTTAATAAAATGTCACAACGCCGTGGCTTTAGACAGGAAAGAAAGGTTAACTGGTGCTTCATATAAATGTACTTCAACAAGCACAGGTGGTTGGTATTAAGGTTGTGCACACACAGTATACGGAGCCGTAAAAGCATGCAGGCTTCTGGGTAAAGTAGACAAATGAGCTCATAACCCCCCCCAAATACTAAGGAACAACTCAGACATGCATGCAAACTTATACAAATGTGCGTGGGCAGCAACCAAATGTGCGATTCTTATTTATTTATTTTCACCACACATTTCAAACATACTCAAGCGAGTCCTTTGATGATAGTTGCATCAATATGTGGTTGGAAGTCTAATTTTCTTTATCAAGCCTTATCATCACCTTCTCCCTTTCCTTTGTGTCTTTTCTTTCCCCTCTCATGCCATTTTCTCCTCCCTGCTGTCTGCTCCGCCACCCTCCTCCTCTTTCTTCTTTCTCCTCTCCTCCATCCATATCTCCACTCTTCATTCTCCACCTCCCTCTTGCCCTCACCCTCCACCTCCTCTCCTCCCTGCGGTCGGCTCATCCCTCTCTCCTACTCCTTCTTTTGCCCCAAGGATATCTCCCCTCCCACACGGCCTCGCCTCATCCCTCCCTCTTTCCATTTATTTATATCAATGAGCAAATGTCATCCTTTCATCTTCCTCCAGATGAACAGACTCTGCTTGTGGAAGAGGACGGAGGAAAAAACTAGCGGAAAACAAAGAACGCTGTTTCTCTTGGTCCATAAGCTGCACCAAGCAATGGGAATATTATATAAAGCTCACCCTTGTACAAAAAAATAATAATTTTACATGTTTTGGCCGGCTTGTAGAGTTTTCTGCAAACACTTCATGCTGAATTGGAGAAATCAAGGCTTTATTGTTTAAGCATCTGAACAAGTCAAATAACTTAAAAAAAAACCCTCCTCAACATACCTGATTGAGTAGATGTGTCCAAATGTTTGACAGGTGCTGTACAGACTGAGCAAAAACTGCCAGGAAGCACAAAAACACTGTTTTAGGGAATGTTTTAAGTTTGGTGTTTTTAGTGTTTGTTGCTCACAACCTTCAAATGAAAGTGTGATTATTTTGTAATTATGATGCACTTATAAAGCAATTATGGGATGTATTAACAGAGCAGCGCAGCAGGGTGCTTGGGAATAACAATTTAGCGCTTTAGGAGGGGCTTGCATGTTGTGGCTGTATTTCTCTAATATATGATTTGCATGGATACAGCAGAATAATTCAGTTCTAATAAAACAAAAGCCCCCCAAGAGGGGATTTATTTTTTATTTTTTCCCCTTTTTGTTTTCAATGATGATTTTAAAAAGAACTCATAAAGCGCAGTAATAATGATGTGAAACAAACTGTTTAACAGCCTACTACGTGAAGAAGGGCTTGCTCAGGATGCTTAAATTCTGTCATCTTTGGATTTGACCTAAAATCTGAGAATTGATGGCAGTGTCAAGTATCAATATGAAGCTGACCTACTTTTTAAAATAAGATGAATGAGCATGCAGATGTGCATGTGACACACCTTGTATGAGATAAGATGTTTCATCTTGTTTGTTGAGTGTATTTACTTCAGTATTTAAAGTACAGGTACTACCCAAAAAATAAAAGTTGCAATTTACATATTGTATAGATAAATGAAATGCAAGTCAATATACTTCAAGCTTTTGTTTGTTTGGATGTTGCTGATTAGGATTTGCAGCTTAAGAAAATCTCAAATTCAAAAACTCTAAAAATTAGAATACTGTGAAAAGCTCCAGTATTGTAGCTCAGAGTGTCACATTCTAATCAGGTAAGTAATCCAAAACATCTGCATAAGTGTCCTGAGCCTTTTAAAAAGGTCTTGGTTTTGAAGAATTCACAATCATGGGGAAGACTGCTGATCTGACAATTGTGCAGAAAACCATGATTGACTCCCTGCACAAGGTGGGAAAGACACAAAAAGTGAAAGCAAAAGAAGCTGGTTGTTCTCAGAGTGCTGTCTCAAAGCACATTAATGGACAGTTAAGTGGAAGGAAGAAGTGTGGAAGAAAACGGTGTACAAGCTGGATGACTGACAGCAGCCTGGAGAAGATGGTCAGTGTTAAGTTTCCCCAGTCTGTGATGACCTGGGGATCCATGTCAGCTGCTGATGTTGGTCCTCTGTGCTTCATCAAGTCCAGCATAAACGCAGCCGTCTACCAGGACATTTTGGAGAGCTTCATGCTTGCTTCAGTGGACCAGCTGTATGGGGATGCAGACTTCATCTTCCAGCAGGACTTGGCACCTGCCCACATTGCCAAAAGTACAAAATCCTGGTTCAACAACCATGGGATCACCATGTTTGATTGGCCCGCAAACTGACCTGAACCCCATCGAAAATCTGTGGGGCATTGTCAAGATAAAGCTGAACAGGAAGAGACCAAACAATAAAGAAGAGCTCAAGGCTGTGATGCATGTTTGTCTTCCATAACAGCTGAGATATGCCACAAGCTGGTAGCATCCATGCCATGCCGGGTTAAGGCAGTCATTCATGCAAAAGGGCCCAAACCAAGTACTAAGTACAGATGCAAGATTTTATTTTAGGAGGCCCGACTTTTTTGCTTTTAAAATCCTTTTTTAATTGATTTCATGCAATACTCTACTTTTTTGAGTTTTAGAATTTGAGGTTTTCTTAAGCTGCAAGTCCTAATCAGCAACATCCACACAAATCAAAGCTTGAAATATATTGATTTGCATATTATTTGTCTATACAATGTGGAAATTGCACCTTTTAAGTTGAATTACAGAAATAAATTAACTTTTTCAGGATATTCTAATTTTTTTGGCTAGTACCTACATATTTGGTTTCTGGTTTGTAAATAAAATATGATGCATGATGCAAATTAGTCTGATCACAAACAATTAAGTTTGTCCTTAGGCCAAGAATGACTTTACATTGCTTTTTTGTAGGGATGTTCACTATTCTCTAAAATAGCTCTTTAAAAAAAACAATACCCAATATTGTCCAACTCTTAAATTCTGATATCCGATATCAACCAATTCCAATATGCAGAGAACTGTGAGGTTGTACAGTATCTGTCATATTTTGAGAAATACGACTATACTCTGCTCTGACAACAGAGATCCCAAAATAGCCTTAACTCAGCCAGAGGAGTTCATTTTGGACATCTGGCTGCAATATATCAGATACTAGCAGGTGTTAGCCAACATGTGGCTAATTATGATGTTTCTGACAACTTGGTAACTTAACCAACAACTTCAAACCAGACATATTATATGCAGCTTCAAAGCAAGCAGTAACAGCTGCTGCGCCATAGTCACATGACTCTGAAAGAATTGCTGGGATATGAAGTTCTTCCAAAATAACAGGGACTTTTCTTCATGCTGGACTGTTGCTTGTAATGGAAAAAGATCTCCTGAGATTTCATTTTTAAAAATATCGGCCCAAAAAAACGATGCCAATATTTTCCAATATCACTTTTTAATGCCAATTTTGGCCGATAATATCAGTAGGCCAATAATATCAGACATCCCTACTTTTTTGTCATCTGATTGATTTGGAGGGAGAGAATGATTCCAAGGGATGAACCTGGATTCTTTATATATGAATTTGAATCACTCAGTTTGAACTTGGACATGCCAGTTTGAATAACCGCTTTATAAATTGAATCTGAATTACCTTTTTTTGATATTGAATCTTTGTGTTTTGAATGTGTATTGTAGTAAAATTGAAACTGTTTTTTGTATTTGAAAAATTTAGTTTACTAATTCATTTTCATAATTCAAATTTAGTTCTCAAATTCAAGTTTTTGTGCCTCATATCCGGGATCTGACGTCAGGCAAATCTAGTAGATCACAGATGGCAAAAACTTCAGTTTTACCCCCTAGGTTTTAGCCTTAAAACTAAGGTTAATCCATCTGTGATCAACTAGATTTGCCTGACACCACATCCTGGATATGTGGCACAAAAGATTAAATTTGAGATTTGAGTTTGAATTAAGTAAAATGAATTAGGGAGCAAAAAAAAAAAAAAAAAAAACGGTTTCAATTTTACAACAATGCACATTTGAAAAACAAAGTTCAATTTTCAGATTGTGGTTGAATCCCTAATGACCTCTATTTAATCTGACTCGTTTACACAGGCTGTGCATTGGTTTAGCTTATAACAAGATTAATATTATTATTATTATTTTTTTTTTTTTTTAAAAAGCAATTATTCAAACTAGCATATCAGGTTTAAATTAAGTGATTCATATTCAAATGTAAAGAATTTAGATTCATTCTGTGGTGGCACAATATTTATCCCATATGATTCATTGCTGAGGTTTGCATTTTGTTGGAAAGAAAGGGGATTTCTGTGCATTTTTCAACAGGGGCTAAGCTAGTGACATAAAGCCAAGAGAAAACAACATGCAACTGATCCTCCAATGAGGGAATGGCTAGATGTGGTATAATAGAATGCTCAACTAAAGCCAAATATGCCATAGTTTATTCTACATCAGTTACTAAACTTGGTGACAACCATTTTCAGCTGTGTTGGTGGTGCAAGCTTCCAGATGTATTCAAAATTAAACCTGGAGAATGTGCAGGTTTGAGGCATGTTCACGGAAAATAACAGTGTGGATCACACTGCATAGACTGAGGGGGAGTATTTTTGACATCAAGGTCTTAGTTTACTTCATTCCTTCCCTGTTTGGAGTGCCACACGGGTATGCCTGATTTTATGAGTGTTTTTTCTCAAATAAGCTTAAAATGAGCAGCACCTCCAGAAAGATTTGTAGGAGCTACTGGGAATAGGAAAGAAGGAGGCAGTGGGGTTTTCCAGCCAAAAGACAGATTTAAAGTTCATTAACTACAGCGTATAACAAAAGTGGCCTGTTTAATTCAGGAATGATCACCAGCAGATGGCTGCTTTAAGTGTTCTTTGCAAAGCTTATTTAGACCCAATTTTCTTTAGACACAAAGCTCATTAATTAAGCTGTATAATTGTTTATGTCTTTTGTGTGACCATATCAATGTATTCAATAACTGAAATCCTTCTTGAATAATGTTTGAACAGTTATATTAAAAAAAGTATCCTCATTACACATGACAAATTAATTCATTCTGCCATTAAATAACCTTGTAAGTATACAGTATGCATCTTGTTGAATAATTTGGAAGATAAATGAAGTAAAATGTAACTGAGGGCATGAGACATATCTCCTAATATACTGAGTCTAGCTCCAGAATGTCTAATATCTATGACCACAACACTAAAACCAGCAGCTAAATGGTCAGAATGTAACCCTTTAACTCTTAATGCATCATATTCAGACTTCTTTACACCAACAAAAAACTTTTTGGGTGTGTTTCCACAGTTGAAAATGGAACGAGTGCCCAAATATCCATCCTAGTTTTTGGGATCCTTCCGTTTGGGTCCCAATCTTACTGGTCCAAACCAAAAGGGTGGTGCTTAACACACTGCAATCCGTTGAAGGGTTGAAAGAATCTTCACTTCCAGTGTGATTCAGCACAGAGAACATAGTAAGAACAGAGCCACGTTAAATATACTGTGGATTTTTTTTGTTGTTTGAAGCCAGATCCCAAGAAGTGAAAAACACTCACTGCTGCCATGCTTGTACTTTGTTTCTGTAAATTTTTTTCTTCATGGCTATCCGGCTTATACCCCGCTGACCACGTAAGGTTGTGGTTGACAGTGCAAATCCAACAGAGATAATGGTTTACTAATGCCTGCCGCACATGAGAGCTTTCTGCTGAGCTAAAAGTCATTCAAGACAGTTTGCTCAGCAGATAGTTTGCTGTATGCGCCTAATTTTTAGCAAATTTTTTGCCTCACATAGCCTTGAGGTGAAAATCAAACAAATTTAATATTTTTACCTTGCGAAGCAAAAAATTCACCGTGTGCGCTTAACTTGAGCTATCTGCTGAGGGCTGAAGTTCTAGCAACCAATCAAAATGCATCCACTAATCACATGGTTTCAAGATGGCAGTCCAAGCGACGTAGTCAGTTACATTTTAGAGGATAAATTGGTGGAAATGCAGCCAGACTATGCTTATATTATATTTCCTCAGACTTGAAAAAACATCCATCCAAATCTCCATTTCGGTTTCTGCTATATTAATTTTTCTTAAGTAACTTCTTTCGAATTTAAAGCCAGAGGTGGTAATCCTGTTCAGAAACACTTTTTGTTATCCTGTGTGAAATGGTCCTTCCATCCTGACAGTAGTCAATACATCATGTATTCATGAAAAGGAAGGTAAAAAGCCAAACCTCTGTGAGAGCTGCAGGTCTGTAAAAACTCTGACCAACCCCTGCCATTCGCACCGAAAGGCAGGAATTGGTCATTTAAACATCTCTGTCTCTGTCACTCCCCTCTCACTGTCCCCCACGTGACCCCCCTGTGTGCCCGCTCACTGTAAACAAATAACAAATATAGCTAACTGCTAACTACTGCTGCGTCAAAAAACCCAAACCAAAACAACAGAAAAGGATTAAGTCTCGGAAGTGTTGACGTTTGCAGTGTGGACTTTTTACACCGCAGAAGGAGTTGGAGGTGAGTAGATTAAAACCTTTAAAAACGTGGTTTGTCAGCTGTTTTTGAACAAGCTAACGAGCTACATACTTGGCTGTTATTGTTAACCTGCTCGTAAAACATTGGCGCACACGTCCCTGCGCTCTGAAGGCGTGGCTTCGGGTGGTGTGATTTTTTAAATTGTCGCTTGCTCGAACAGTTTTTCCAACATTGCCAACCCTAGCTTTAATGGCGGTTGGTGAACTCAAAGGTGCATTGCCGCCACCAACTGGTATGAATATAGTATGTATAGTATGTCACATATAATTTACCTAATGAAGAAAAAATAAATAGATAAAAATTAAATACAATAAGACAATTCAATGTCTAACAAAATAGATCCTCAAACTTTTCTGCCTTTACACTTTGGATCTTTTTGCAAAATAGTAATCAAGTCGTCTAATGTGAAGACAGGGGCTGCCAACTTGAAATCATGTGATCTGCAGATGGATTTTGATTGGTTGCTAGAACCTCTGCCCTCAGCAGATAGCTCAAGTTGAGCGCACACGGTGAGTTTTTTGCCTTGTGAGGCAAAAAAATATCAAACACGTTTGATTTTCTCCTCAAGGCCTGGTGATGCAGAAAACTTGCCAAAATTTAGCCTCACACGGTGAGCTATCTGCTGAGCAAATGGCCTCAAATGACTAAGCTCAGCAGAGAGCTCTCGCGTGCAGCAGGTATAAACCAAATCACATCAAACCATCTCCTCCCGACCTGGATCTCTTTGTGGAAACAGGTTTTTTTCCAGTTTCTGAGTACTATGGCCGGATCACAAGCCAGAATTAAGAAAGGGGAGTTGACAAGGAGTTTACAAAAAATAATGTTTATTAAACAATAAGCTCAACAGACAAAATTAAAATGCCAGCCCCAGGAGTGTGGTGGACCTGGGGGGTATTACATGAAGGTGGATTGAGAGAAAGCCTAGCTTATCTCCATTAGTCTGGTTTATTTAAGAGAGAGTTCTGTTCCATCAACGTGGCTTACCGGAATACCCGCTGAGTGACAATGGTAACTTATGCTCCAGAACTAGCCTGGTCCGGGGCAGGCTAACGTTCAAGCTTAGCTTAGCTGTGTCTCAAGAAATGTCTGACGGGCTGAAACAGACTCCCAAAAGAAAGTTCCACTTGGTAGAATTCTGCACTTCAGTCGCTCATGTCTTGTATTAACAAAGTGATTTTAAAAAAGTGATTATATCACCACTTTTACTGTTTCGAAAAATCAATAAAAAATAAAGCAGTCAGTGTAAAGAAACAAAACCAAACAAGTACTGGACATAAAATGAAAATTAAATGAAAAAGATGGTATTCATTAAACTAATTAATAGCCTACCTTTAAGCTATCATATCTTTCGCCCACATTCTATAAACTCCCTCTAAAAAGAATATATGTGCTGTAAATGATATTAAAGACTTACCGTACCGTACCGTCTTCTTCCGCTTATCCGAGATCGGGTCGCGGGGGCAGCTGCCTAAGCAGGGAAGCCCAGACTTCCCTCACCCCGGCCACAGCCGCCAGCTCTTCCAGGGGGATCCCGAGGCGTTCCCAGGCCAGCCGGGAGACGTAGTCCCTCCAGCGTGTCCTGGGTCTCCCCCGGGGTCTGGTCCCGGTGGGACGTGCCTGGAACACCTCACCAGGGAGGCGTCCAGGAGGCATCCTGACCAGATGCCCGAGCCACCTCATCTGGCTCCTCTCTATACGGAGGAGCAGCGGCTCTACTTTGAGTCTCTCCCGAATGACCGAGCTCCTCACCCTATCTCTAAGGGAGAGCCCGGCCACCCTGCGGAGGAAACTCATTTCGGCCGCTTGTACCCGCGATCTCGTTCTTTCGGTCATGACCCACAGCTCATGGCCATAGGTGAGGGTAGGAACGTAGATGGACCGGTAAATCGAGAGCTTCGCCTTCTGGCTCAGCTCCTTCTTCACCACGACGGACCGATGCAAAGTCCGCATCACTGCAGACGCCGCACCGATCCGTCTGTCCATCTCCCGCTCCATTTTTCCCTCACTCGTGAACAAGACCCCGAGATACTTAAACTCCTCCACCTGGGGCAGGACCTCACCCCCGACCCGGAGAGGACATTCTACCCTTTTCCGGGCGAGGACCATGGTCTCGGATTTGGAGGTGCTGATTCTCATCCCGGCCGCGTCACACTCGGCTGCAAATCGCCCCAGCGAGAGCTGGAGATCACGGCCCGATGACGCCAACAGAACCACGTCATCTGCAAACAGCAGAGACCCGATCCTGAGGCCACCAAACCGGATCCCCTCAACACCTCGGCTGCGCCTAGAAATCCTGTCCATAAAGGTTATGAACAGGATCGGCGATAAAGGGCAGCCTTGGCGGAGTCCAACTCTCACCGGGAATGGATCCGACCTACAGCCGGAAATGCGGACCAAGCTCTGGCACCGGTCGTACATGGACCGGACAGCTCGAACAAGGGGGTCCGGCACCCCGTACTCCCGGAGAACCCCCCACAGGAATCCCCGGGGGACACGATCGAACGCCTTCTCCAAGTTCACAAAGCACATGAAGACTGGTTGGGCGAACTCCCATGCCCCCTCCAGGATCCCGAAGAGGGTGTAGAGCTGGTCCACTGTTCCACGACCAGGACGAAAACCACACTGCTCCTCCTCAATCCGAGATTCGACTATCCGACGGACCCTCCTCTCCAGCACCCCTGAATAGACTTTACCAGGGAGGCTGAGAAGTGTAATCCCCCTGAAGTTGGAACACACCCTCCGGTCCCCCTTTTTGAAGAGGGGGACCACCACCCCAGTCTGCCAGTCCAGAGGCACTGCCCCCTATGTCCACGCGATGCTGCAGAGGCGTGTCAGCCAAGACAGCCCCACAGCATCCAGAGCCTTAAGAAACTCCGGGCGGATCTCATCCACCCCAGGGGCCCGGCCGCCGAGGAGCTTTTTGACTACCTCGGCGACCTCAGCCCCCGTGACAGGAGAGTCCACCCCTGAGTCCCCAAACTCTGCTTCCTCCTTGGAAGACGTGTTGGTGGGATTGAGGAGGTCTTCGAAGTATTCCCTCCACCGGCCCACGACGTCCCGAGTCGAGGTCAGCAGCCCACCATCCCCACTGTACACAGTGTTGACAGTGCACTGCTTCCCCCTCCTGAGCCGCCGGATGGTGGACCAGAAACGCCTCGAAGCCGTCCGGAAGTCGTTCTCCATGGCCTCACCGAACTCCTCCCATGTCCGAGTTTTTGCCTCAGCGACCGCCAGAGCCGCGCTCCGCTTGGCCCGCCGATACCTGTCAGCTGCCTCCGGAGTCCCACAGGCCAGGAAGGCCCGGTAGGACTCCTTCTTCAGCTTGACGGCATCCCTCACCGCTGGTGTCCACCAGCGAGTTCGGGGGTTACCGCCACGACAGGCACCGACAACCTTACGGCCACAGCTCCGACTAGCAGCCTCAGCAATAGAGGTGCGGAACATAGCCCATTCCGACTCAATGTCCCCCACCTCCCTCGGAACATGGGTGAAGCTCTCCCGGAGGTGGGAGTTAAAGCTCTCCCTGACAGGGGACTCAGCCAGACGTTCCCAGCAGACCCTCACGACACGTTTGGGCCTGCCAGGTCTGACCGGCAACCTCCCCCACCATCTGAGCCCACTCACCACCAGGTGGTGATCAGTGGACAGCTCCGCCCCTCTCTTCACCCGAGTGTCCAGGACAAGGGGCCGCAGGTCCGATGACACGACTACGAAGTCGATCATGGAACCGCGGCCTAAGGTGTCCTGATGCCAGGTGTAAATGTGGACACTCTTGTGCCTGAACATGGTGTTCGTTATTGACAATCCATGACGAGCACAGAAGTCCAACAACAAAACACCGCTCGGGTTCAGATCAGGGGGGCCGTTCCTCCCGATCACGCCCCTCCAGGTCTCACTGTCGTCGCCCACGTGGGCATTGAAGTCCCCCAGCAGAACGATGGAGTCCCCGGAGGGCGCGCTTTCCAACACGCCGTCCAAGGACTCCAGAAAGGGTGGGTACTCCGAACTGCCGTTCGGTGCATAGGCACAAACAACAGTCAGGACCCGTCCCCCCACCCGAAGGCGGAGGGAGGCTACCCTTTCGTCTACTGGGGTGAACCCCAACGCACAGGCGGCGAGCCGGGGGGCAATGAGTATGCCCACCCCCGCTCGCCGCCTCTCGCCCGGGGCAACTCCAGAGTGGAACAAGGTCCAGCCCCTCTCGAGGATGGTGTTCCCAGAGCCCGAGCTGTGCGTCGAGGTGAGTCCAACTATATCTAGTCGGAACCGCTCAACCTCGCGCACCAGCTCAGGCTCCTTTCCAACCAGAGAGGTGACATTCCATGTCCCTAGAGCTAGCTTCTGCAGCCGGGGGTCGGACCGCCAGGGTCTCCCCCGCCCTCGGCCGCCGCCCAACTCGCAATGCACCCGACCCCTATGGCCCCTCTCGCGGGTGGTGGGTCCACAAGACGGGGGGCCCATGTCATCCTTTCGGGCTGAGCCCGACCGGGCCCCATGGGTAAAGGCCCGGCCACCAGGCGCTCGCCTCCGTGCCCCACCTCCGGGCCTGGCTCCAGAGGGGGGCCCCGGTGACCCGTGTCCGGGCGAGGGACACGTGGCTCCATTGGTTTTTAGCTCCATACGGGGTGGTTGGGCCATATTATAGACTTATTTACATTAATCTACAGTAACTTAATTATTTTGGTTTGGTGATGAAATCTTTTTTAGTGAAAACAACTAAAATTTAAAAAAAAAAAACCCTCTCCAATCTGACATGAATTTTTACTTTCACTCAAAGTAAATTTATTAAGTTGTTTCAGCTTCAGCATGCATGAACAGCAGAGGAGGCGGGGCTATTTTCATATCTGAACAACAAAGGCTCATGGGAAAAGCAAATTCAACAGGAAATTACCCTTTTATGATTGTTATCCTATAACTTTGAGTTATGTGCTCTACTGCCATTGTTGTGTTCACATTCAGAGAGTTGTTGAGAAGTTCTGTCCAGTTTGGATGTGAAAGTTGCACCATGCGTGTAAAGGACAGTTCAAGGTCAGCACAGCTCTTGTATACCATCACAGATTTTGTATTTCCTGATAGAAAAACATTAATTGAACTAGTATGCATAAAGAACTAAAAATAAAGCAGCAAAGTAAATTGTCCAAAATCACAGCATCAAACGAATAGAACACATTTACTTATTTTAATTAAGTTTACCCGAATATAAATTTTCCAATCTTCAGTAACTGAAAAAAATTTGTTGTATTGAATTAAAAAAAAAAATTCATTCAATTAAATTTTATTTAGTTTACTCAACTTTGTTTTACTAGATGTGACCACTTGAAGAAATATTTAAGTTAGTTCAATGATTTCTTTTTTCAGTGGGATAAGCTGAGCCCATTAATAGGCCTAGTATTTAAAAGTATATATATATATATATATATATAAAGTATATACATAAAGTGCACTGGACCAAAAGAGTTCCCATGCAAGTGGTGGAAAGGAACCAATAGAGAAAGCCAGATATACATGCATGCATGCATATACTGTGTATATATATATATATATATATATATATATATATATATATATATATATATATATATATATATATATATTAAACCATGGCTTGTTCTTTTATTGATGACCCTGGTAGAGGCATTGGCCTCTGTCTTTTTTGGTAGCTATAGTGCAACATATTTGCAGCTCAATACATTTTATGCACAACTATATTCCTTCAAAGGCTACAGTTTACTGCTCTGAAATATTGTATTTTATTTTAACCTATTGCCCGGATTGCTCCTGTTGAGATGAAAGTGAATGATATGTAGGCTAGATCACACACAAGTCATAAAGTATGATGTATATTAATCATATTAGGATAAATGGTAAACGGACAGTACTTCTCCAGTCATACTGATTGCTCAGTTAACTGAGCAAGGCCAGTGTATTTGTGCAGTACAGAGACTTAGCTTAGACTCGCTTAGTTTAAATTATGACAGATAAAGGAGACAATAAATACATGGACAGTGAAATAAATACTAAACTGACAGTAGTATGAAACTTGTTTTAACGTATGCATTTAGTCTGTCGGTAATTTTTGCCATTTCCCCGTGTTACCCTTTTGGGTGATGACACATTTGAATCCCTCATATAGTTCCATTAGCAGTGTTTGCTCTGCAACTGAGAAGATGACAGCTCTTGTCTTGCTCTCTTTCATAATCGGATTCTTTTTTCCAAGCTCTACTTGCCAGGGCTTCCTATGTTCCACAGACTTTCACACATAGCTAGGCTATATAAGCCTTGCTTGGATTAGCCTTGATTAGATGCAGCTGAAATGAGTTGGTGGAACCACTTTGAAAGATGGAGTTCATCCAAGCAAGGCTTTCCTGCTTAAGCCTGGCTTTCTTTAGCAACGTTCATGGAATACCCCCCTGGTCTGTTCCAGAAAATGGAAAAGGCAATATGGAGGATAGAGAAGACCTGTAAGAAATAAAGATTATTAGCAACGAAAACCAAACTAGAACCCCAGATGATCCCTTGGGAGAGTGTTTCTCGATCCTGGTCCTCAAGGACCCCTGCCCTGCAGGTTTTCAAGATGTTCATAGATTAACACAGTGTTAATCACAATTCTACTGTCACGCACCTGAATCAAATGAATGGCTCGTTAACAGGCATGCAGAGAACTTGGGCTGTGTCTGAATATCCTCCCTACTCCCTAACCCCTCATTCACTACATAGAGCTGCACTACATTAGCCTGGTACACCAGCCTGACTAACACCATGTATGAGATACACGGCAAGTCAGTCTGGATTCCCTCCGTTGGAGACTGATTTCCAATGCGAGACGAGAGGCGGGACTAACAGGAGGACAGTGAACCGGAGAGAACCAATCAGAAGTGACTGTAGCTGGCGTAGCTCGGCACTCTGTTGCTACGTTGCTATGGCGACGCCGGAAGTCAGCGTTTATACGTTGTTTTTCTCTCTATTTAATGTAGTTTTCTTGTGTATATTAACATAGAATGTCTGGTTTTATATATTATAAATACTCTGTTACATGTCAGCGTTGTTTATTGCTGAACTACTAATATGAGAAAGCGTTTGTGTCGCACCTCATGTGACTATGACCCGGAAGCTGTTAGTTACGCACCAAAACAGAGCAAAAACAGCGGTGGAGACGTTGGAGGAGTTTAACGTTCATCTGTTAATAATTCTACTGCTGTGCTGTGATTGGTCCGGTCAATTTTTTACCGTATTGGAATCATTCTCCAATGGAGGGAGCCCAGACTGACTTGTCATGTATCTTATACATGGCGTTAGTCAGGCTGGTGTACCAGGCTAGCACTACATAGCGCACTATCTAGTGCACTCATTCTGCCTGCAATTCGGACACGAAGCTGACTACTTTTTCATTGCTGCAAATCAAGTGATTACCAGCTGTCACCGTGGCAACCATGGCAGCACCCACGACGCATGAAAAGATTTAATTCCAAATCAAATCTGTAATTTTACATGAAGGTATTTTATTTACTTATATTGTGTTTAATCCCTTTTCTGTAGTTTTTTCTCTCCTTTTTTACTGCTGCTCGATGTGTGTAACGCCTATCGCCATTCAGCTCTCCTGACCGCAATGCATTGTGGTCTATATTGTTCCATCTAGAGACCATCAAAGCTCACTAGTTTTGAAGATGCATTGTGGTAACTTTGAGTGCATTACTTTTTTCTTTCTGGACATTCAGACACCCCTACGAAATGGCGTGATCCCTATATAGGGCCCTATGTAGGGATTAGGGTATACTTTCGGACACAGCCTTGAAGAGGAAGTTCATTCATCTGAATCAGGTGTGTTGGAGTAGAAACACATCAAAGACATGCAGGGCAGTGGGACCTGAGGACCGGAGTTGAGAAACACTGCTTTAACACACCTGGCTCAGATGAATGACTTGTTAGCAGCTTGCAAAGAACTTGATGGGCAGTTCAGCTGATCTGAATCAGGTGTGGTGGAGATGGAAACCCGGAATACATGCAGGTCAGGGATCTCCAAGGACCAGCATTGAGAAACCCTGCCTTGGGGTCATTACATCCCCTACGCCCTGAAGGGGGGAAACCTACTGCATCACTATAAAACTTTGCTCAAAACCCTATTGCAGGCATATTCAAGTGGCGGCCCAGAACCGACTTCCATGTGGCCTAGCCTAGGATTCTGCCAAATTAATAATTAAAAAGAATAAAACCAAAAGACTTCAGATATTTCTGCATTAATTGAGAAAATTTTTACTGCTGTATGGACCATTAATGCAACACTCATTAGCCTAGAAAGCAGTGGGGTGGTATTGCTGTTTCCGCTGTCAGAACGACTTCACACCAGCTGCTACCACTTTCAGAATAACAGATAACTGCATCTTTCAGATGGTTTATAAAACATGTGACCATGTAAAGCAAGGGTGCCCAAGTCCGGTCCTCGAGAGCTACTATCCTGCAATTTTTAGGACATACCCTCTCCAACACATCTGAATAAAATGGCTAATTTCCTCATGCACATGTCATTCAGTTCTGCAGAGGCTGGTAACGAGCAATTGATTTGATTCAGGTGTGTTGGAGAAGGGATGCAACCAAAGTGTGCAGGATAGTAGCTCTCGAGGACTGGACTTGGGCACCCCTGATGTAAAGAAAGTCTCAAGTAGGGCTGGACAATTAATCGAAATTTAATCGTGATTTCAATTTTTCCTTTTCACAATCATAAAAACACTGTAATCGAAGAAAAACGATTAATCCTAAATTGAACAGACTGGTAGAGTTATAGGAAGCAAACTGCAGGGAGTATAGAACAGGAATGCATGTCAACTGGGTATTAATTTTTATTAATATTATCTTAGATAATATTTTTATTTTACTCCTTTACTTGTTTCTAATTTATTTATTAAGCCCTGTACAATCTGAAACTTGTACTGTAGTTATGTGCTAATTAATTTCTGTATGGTCCATCCCGATAATCACTTTTTATTTGATACTGTATCTTACAGAGTTAACAATTAAAAACAAACAAACTGAAAAGCAGTGAGATCTTTTTTCTAAAAAAAAAAAAAAAAAAAACGAGTGAAGAACAAGAGAAGAGTAAAAAGACATTCATGGTTTTGTTGCAAAAAGAATGTATTCAAGTGTCTAGCGTGAAAAACTCTAAACAAGTGATGTTACAGGATAAAATCAAACACGAAATTACTTAATTACATCGTAACATGTTAAGTATATTTTATTTATTTGTTTGTTTGATAGGGACAGTACACAGAGATGGGAACTGTGGAGTCGACAAGTCCTCTTCCATGGCAAGTATTTGTTCTGCCCAGCCACTGAACCAGGTCAGTCTAATCTGTGCAAGGAATTAAACAGTGCTGATTGGACTCACCCCGTTGGTTGGAGTCCCTGGACAGGTGAAGAAAGGACATATAGTACAATAAACATGCAAAATTTTTGTACAGTAGAAATGACTAAAACATAAAACATGGTTTCAATGTAACCATGGCAACCTGTGAAACAAATCTAAATCTAAAGTGGGGAAAGGCATGCAGGGAGAAAATTATTTTAGTAAAGTGTTGACGTGTTTTGTCTTTAAGTTGTGCTCAAATGTTTGCATACCTTCCCATTAAAGTCAGAGTTGGTAATCCTGTTCAGAAACACTTTTTGTTATACTGGGTAAAATGGTCCTTCCATCCTGACAGTAGTCAATACATCATGCATTCAAAAAAAGGAAGGTAAAAAGTCAGACCTCTGTGAGTCCTGCAGTTCTGTAAAAACTCTGACCAGCCCCTGCCATTCACACTGAAAGGCAGGAATAGGGGATTATCACGCTTCCGTGTTCCGAACTTCCAGTTTTAAACAGTTAGACGGCCCACTTCCGGTCCAGTTCAATGTCCCTGCTTTACTTCGTAGATAACGTGAATAAACGCCAACCCTACTGAAATTTTCACGGATTCCAGACTGAAGTGATACTAAGGAGGAAGTGGATCAAAGCGATTCTCCAGAATGAAGGGCCGAACTTTATAATAAAACAGCGTAGCATGTTTGTTTGTAGCCGGTGGGGCACAACACCGGCATGCTAGCATTAGCCAGCTAGCGTTTACCGACGTGCTTAACTTTGTGCGTCTTAAAACACACAAACATCTGAAAATCGGGTCTGTACCCCCCCGTTTCCAGTGGAACAACTGGGGACTGCCAAGAAAGGAGACGCTTTCAGGTGCTTACGTGTGTTTTCAGCCGCACAAAGTTAGGCACGTCATCAAGCTGTCTAATGCTAGCCTGCTAACAGTAGTCCGCCAGCTACTACTCTGTTAAACTTTGTAAATCGGATAAACGCCAATGCCAAGTTTTCATTCCAGACTGAGTGATGCTAAGGAAGAAGTGGATCAAAACGACCGATTCGCCGCAGTGGAGGACCGAACTTTATAATAAAACGACACACGTTTGTTTGTGGCCGGCAGACTATACAGTCGTGTTAGCCTGTAAGCATTAGCCAGCTTGATGACGTGCCTAACTTTGTGCGGCTGAAAACACACAAGCATCTGAAAGCGTCTCCTTTCTTGGCAGTCCCCAGTTGTTCCACTGGAAACGGGGGGGGGGGGGTACAGACCCGATTTTCAGATGTTTGTGTGTTTTAAGACGCACAATGTTAAGCACATCAGTAAACGCTAGCTGGCTAATGCTAGTATGCTGTGAAGTGCCGGTGTTGTGCCCCACCGGCGACAAACAAACGTGTGTTTTATTATAAAGTTCGGCCCTTCACCGCGGCGAATCGATTGCTTTGATCCAGCTTTTGATCCAGTATCACTTCGATTCCATCACTCAGTGGATCAAAACGACCGATTCGCCGCAGTGGAGGACCGGTTTGTGGTCAGTGGAAAGTCTGCTCTGTTAAACAGTATAACAGAGCAGGAACGGCTGTCGTTAACATGGCCCGGAAGAGGAAGTGTCCAAAATCCGGGAACTTCCGGTAAGCGTGATAATCCCCTATTGGTCATTTGCAACTTATAGAAAGAAGAATGGATCAGTGTCTTTATGTCTTGTCTCTGTCCCTCCCTTCTCTCCGTCCCCCACATGACCCCCCCCCCCCTGTGTGCCGCTCACTGTAAGCAAATATAGCTAATGGACTGCTAACTTCTGCACCGCCAAAAAAACAAGCTAAACCAAACCCAACCAAAACAACAGATAAGGATTAAGTCTCGGAGGTGTTGACGTTTGCAGTGTGGACTTTTTACACTGCAGAAAGAGTTGGAGGTGAGTGGATTAAAGCTGTTAAAAATGTGGTTTGTCAGCTGTTTACTATCAAGCTAACGAGCTATGCACTCGGCTGTTATTGTTAACCTGCTTGTAAAACATTGGCGCACAAGTCCCTGCACGCTGAAGGTGTGGGTTCGGGTGGTATGTTTTTTTTAAATTGTTGCTTGCTCAAACCGTTCTTCCAACATTGCCAACCCTAGCTTTAAATAAGGAAAAATAATCTACTGTCAGGGAAATAAGTTGAAATTGGCAAAAGTAATGGTGAGTAAAAATTTTATGAAAATCATGACATTGATTTTGAATTGTAATTCAACAGAAATATAACAAGCAAACAAGCAAAACATAAAACAAGCATGATGGGTGCTCTTGAATTGAAATGTTGGCTGCACTTTGAGGGAATCACTGCTATCAAGTGTTGTCTGCAATGTTCAATCAGACTTCTGCACCTGTTTGCAGGTATTTTGTCTCACTGTTCATGACCAAGGTGCTCTAACTTGTCTGGGACAGTTTTGTTTGTCTGTTTAAAAAAAAACTTTTTTTTAAACCACAATTTAAAATCAATATTTTAGTTTACTAAATTGTAAAGTATTCAATTTTTTAATAAATATTACTTTTTTCAGTTTCTTTTTATTTGAATAACTACTGTTAGTTTAGCCTTTTCTTTAATAGGGTTAACATTTGAATACAACTGTATACTGTACATATAAAATTTATTCTGTTGTTACTTTTTTGTGACTCAGATGATAAAAATTCAACTCTTTGACATCTGATTTTTTTTTTTTTTTTACTTGTGAGGCACTGGTAGGACCTCTAAGAATCATGCATGCATATGCAGACACACACATTTGCAATAATGGAATAACAAGCTCCGTTTGCAGGGTTATTGTGCTCGACTCATATGAACGCGGAATGAGCCGGAACACCTTTAGTTTTCCATTAAAGGCAGAGCTGTGAGGGAGGGAAAGCTGCCTGCACTCAATGGTCTGTGTCCAGGGAAAACTGCAGAGCTTGAAAGAGGGAATGATACATCGGGAGAAAAAAGAGATGATGATGTTATTGGTTATCTGCTGGGACTGTGATTAAAGCTTCCTCCCTGGGATAAATTTCTCATTGTTAGTCTTCCTTCCGTTCTCCAGACGCACAAACCAGTTCAGCTCAGAGTTTCTCTGGATCATTTCTCACCATACATTCAACTCTTTCTGTCTCTATATCCCACAAACTGTCTCCACATACATTTAACTTCTCTGTTTATGCTTTTGCTTCCTCTCTCTCTCTCTCTTTGTTTGCTTAGTCTTTACAGATAAATTGCAATATATTATCCCCTGGGAGTCACATCAAAGTTCTATCACAGCATCCCACCAAATATCACCCAAACCCCATGCCACTGCTTACACTGTCAAATAGCTACCTCACTGTGTTTGTGTCACTATCTGTGCCAAAGAAAACAGATCTAAAGGCTGGATTAGGCAGTTATGACTTTACTGGAGAGAGGAATGAGCTAAGGCATTTTAAAAAGAATGTTTGAAACTTTAAAAAAACACTTGTCATACTGGGAAAATCAATACTTAGTGATTAAAGTCTCTTCAACAGGAAGCACTGAACTGGGTTCAGATTCAGCATTCCTTCATGCAGAAGGAGAAAATCATTCATAATGCCATGCAGAATAAATGATTTAAGAATCTCAAACATGTCAGTTTTTGAATAAATGGAGCAGTGTGGAAGCCGAAGCGCAGCCATCATCGACTTCAGAGAAGCCTCTAGTTTCACTTACACTCCTTTTCTCTCTTTTACCACCACTCCCTTCTGTCGACTTCCCACTCTCTCTACAGTTTGTCACTTATTCCACCTCCAAGTGGAAGGTGTGTAATTGCAGTCTCTGAAATATTGCTTTTGCTGTGACGTGTAGCAGCTAAATTCCCTGTAAAGTATATGTAAGATATATAAATGTGGGAATGTTCACTGCAAGACAAATAACACAACACTTGTCAATGTGTTGACAATTTGTTCACAATGCTTTAACATTGTGAATGTGGTAAGTAAAAATAAAACGTTAATATGACCACTGTTAGCTTGCTTAACACGTAATGTCAGTCATTCAGCATGTGAACTAATTATGATATATTTCATGGTGTGGAAACTGGAGGAAAAAAAAACAACAAAACACCCACAACACATCAGAATATCAACGAGTAATGATGAAAAATGAGGCAGATGATCATATGTTCCAGCAATATGTTGAATGATTGTGTGTTTTATTGTTTATTTTCAGCAACCACAGGGTGTGTTGGATGTCATCTGATGTTTTAAATCTTTGTCAACCAAACCAGCCAAACCACTTTAAATCTTGTTTTAATCTGTGAAGACAATCTTTCTTAGTGGGCGTGTTCAATATAGGCTTTTTTTTTTTTTTTTTTTTTTTTTACGATATCCAATATACCAGTACTTTGCAACTATAAATTTCCAATATTTGATATTGGCTGATACCAGTCTTTGCAGACAACTGACGTTATATCCTCCATATTTTGACTTTTTGAATGAGAGGAGAAATAGTTGAAGAAAAAGTCACACTTTTTATAGTTTGACTGGTCCTGTAATTTAACATATTCCTAAATTTTAATTCATACTGACTGACATGAACCACGGGGTTAACATTACCATCTATTGCCACAAGTGGGCGTTCTAGGGCTGTGACAATTATATTCTGTTCCGAGACCAAAGATCCCAAAATAGCCTTGTCTCAGCGAGAAGAGTTCATTTTGGACATCAGTCTGCACTGTCTGTGTGGTGGAACACATCCTCAAAAAACATGTTTAGCCTACCCTTCTTATTTATAATGTTTATGATCATTAACAGGCATTACGCAATAGTGATGCGTGGCCGTGAGTTTTCGTTGTGTCATTGTAAACATAAGTAAAAATTGATACTGATCATTTCCAATATTACATTTTGAAGCCAATATCGGTCAATAATAATGGTAGGCCAGTGAAATCAGATATCATTGCTTCTTACCAAAACCTTTTGAGGTGTACATGCAGGTGCCCTATGGTAGTCATGAGAGCTACAGAAAGTGAAGCGTGAAATAGGAATTAGGGTTTTGCTGTATAAAGAAAATATTAGCTCCAAAAAGAACAAGTAAAAAAAATAAATAAATAAAATATTAGCCCTAAGCATAATCATTTTCCAACTCTAAACAAATAATGCCATAGGTCAAAGCAAACAAGAATTACTTTGTTTCACCATGTTGTGTTATGGAACAAAATCAACCATTTTTAATGCAAGTTTTGGTCAGAAGAGAGCTAATGGTAGGTGAAGGTGGCCAAGTTGGGAGCTGGTTTACGCAAGCATCCGGTGGCAACCCTGTCTATGGAAGTTGGAGATGCTGCACATGCGTGCTGCCTTTGCTGCTATCCGTGGTGCATCGCCTACGATGCCTGTACTTAAGCTGCATATTGTTCCCATATTGAATGCCGCCTAGTCAGTCCTTTGATGTGAAATCGGCTTCTCGTTTGCACTCGATCAGAATGTGCAGGTCACGAAATGTAATTGGAAAAAATCCCGAGTTAATAAGTTCACTTTTGCCAAGTGTTGCTAGTTGGAACCGCCAGATTACAGCAACTTCACTAAGCTAAGCTAAAGTCAGTGCTGCCTGATTCAGAGAATGACTGGGTTGTCTATAAAACGCTTCTTCCCACTTGTTCAACTCAGGGTGGGAAGAGGCTAAATTTCACCCAAGGGTGGCATATGCCTTTCAGAGTGACCAGTAAAGACGGTTAACTGTACAAATGAATCCTGTGTGTTCTGACCTACACCCCATGGTGAACATCAAATGCCTAAACAGTCATACGTGAACATCACCCTAATAGGCCAAATTTTTGGAATGTGTTGAGTGTTTGGTGAAAAATTACAAGAAAGATCTCAATGAGTTCTATAATGTTTCAAAAGTTGATCTGGGTTCAGAGAAAATTCGAGATACTATGATCCGGAACACACAAAAATAAGGGAGTCGAGCTGCTTGGTGAAGGTCTACACTCTCCTAGTGCTTTTATAGTTGTGTATGAGATTCTGAAATAACAATAGGCAGACTAGCCAACTGCAAATCAGGCTAATGGTAGATGCTAACTGTATAAATCCCTGTTTTTTGTTTTAAATCTTTGGAGTGCAATGCTCTGTGACATCGATATTTGTCGGCTCCACAATTGTTTTTTCTTTTTATGTGTCTGAGCAAAGGACTGCTATCACACACACAGCAACAGTAGGCTATCTATGATTGACAGCTTGTTGTGATGCAGCCGTGGGCCATGAACTCAGGCAGGGTTGTGATCAATGACTGGTTGCAGTGATACTGGTATTGTTGCCAGTCTCCTAACTAAAACACAGCAATAATTTATGCCACTGCGATAATTTAATCTGATATGGTTACCATCCTGCTGCAGACCTTTATTTCCCCCTATACAGCTTATGTGTAAGCCATTCCATACTTGGAGTTTTCGAGCAACTGAATTTCAACCGTGAGTTGGTGCGTGATGGCTCAATTTTCTGTGTATCTGAAAATGCCGGCTAGATTTACCGCAGTAAATAAATTTTTAATCAGATTAAACAGGTTTCAAACATTCTGACCATCAAAAGCTTGTAAGTACTCTCGCGAGAGGACGTTGTAGTGGTAAAAAGTCAGGACAAGCTCTATGTTTGATCTTTTTTCTTTTTTTTCCCCTGATAAATTTGAAAAAAATTATTTAAAGGCTATTTAAGGGAGACTGGAAATGTGAAACACCAGGAGATGACTCCTTTAATTAGAGGAAGTGTGTGTTCGAATCTTTGGAAGAAGAATAAAAAAGCAGCATGTTCAACACTAGAAGCTATTTTCCCACCCACAACCCAAGCTGAGTCGATTCAATTAACACCAAGTTTTTTAAAAAAAAAAAAAAGATATAAAGTTGTACGTTGAGTACGTGTTGAAATAAGCAAATGTTAACTTTCTTTGTCATAAATTTGTGTTGTATTATGCCAAGTGGCCAAAACGTGAAGAAAAAACTGCTTGCAACACAAATTTTCCACAAAATGTAGATTTTGGTTTGGGTGTGTGTCCATGTAAACTCTTTATGGACTCTATAATTGCTGATGGATAGCAACCAAACATTAAAATGAAAAAACAAATCTGTGCATATGAATGAATCTGATCATAATTTTAAAACTCACCAAAGAACATTGTACTTCACAGAGCAGCTTTTTAATAATGCCTGTGGAGAACCATCAAAAAGAACAATCGCGCTGAGACAAAGTGATAACGAGATCTCATGTTAAAGTGAACTGTTACCTTCCAATGCTATTAATACTGCCTACAAATTAGGGAATGTGAGAATTAAAAGAGATTAGGAAATGACAATTGCTCCCTTAAAAAGGGAACGAGTTGCTCGTGGCCTTTTGCAGAGTGATTCTGAGCTGTGCAGTGAGACCGTTCTGTCACCTTCTGATAAGGACTGAGAGAAACAGAGGGATAGTGACAAAGAGAATGAAAGAAGAAAAGGAAAAGCAATGATGAAAGGAACATGCTGCTTGACTTGATGATGAGCTTTTACAGCTTTAACCACATAAAAAATACCTGGTGAAAAAAAAAAAAAATCATTTGCAGAAACTGTCACCACAGAAATGTACCTCAACCAGCATTTGATCAATCTTTTTGTCCTTGATCCACACAACTGTCGATGCTCACCTGCCTGCCTCACCTCACACACACCACATCTTAAGCTCCCCTCGGCACTTTATACAATACACAATTTCTCTCTCATATGAAAAAACGTTGTCTAACCTTTCAGCACTGTTTCCCAGCTTATTAATATGCGTCACCGCTAAAAGGCAAGAAGGAAAATGTCTCATTTAAATTTGCTGTGGCATGGAGATGGATGTGGGCTTCCAATAAAGGTACCGCTTTCTCTTCTTGATAAACACACAAGTACATGCTCACACTCATACGTACAATCCCTGGCAGAGTTCCACGCAGCACTGCAAGACTCAGTGATTAAAAGGGTGGTGGTGAATCTCAATCTGAGCACGTTCTCTGCTAAGCTGGCATTTCAACTCCTTGCTCCTCTCCAGTCTTATGTCTATAACAGCGTGCTAAGTGGCTAGTGAAATAACTCAGGTTTCTCTCTCTTTTACCGCCTCTTGAATCCACTAGAGCTCCTTTTAAGTTTCTTTTCTTCTTTTTAAAATGTACTTTTACGTTTACAAAAATAACATTTAATTTCTAGCTTGCATATTTACAGTTGTGTGAAAAAGTGTTTGCCCCCTTCCTTCTTTTTTTTTTTTGCATGTTTGTCACATTTATATGTTTCAGATTATCAAACAAATTTAAATGTGAGACAAAGATAACAAGTAAACACAAAATGCAGTTTTTAAATGAAGAATTTTATTTTTAAGAAGGGAAAAAAATCCAAACTTAAATGGCCCTGTGTGAAAAAGTGATTGCCCCCTAAACCTAATAGCTGGTTGGACCACCCTTAGCAGCAACAACTGCAATCAAGCGTTTGCGATAACTGGCACTGTGGAGAAATTTTGGCCCACTCATCTTTGCAGAATTGTTGTAATTCAGCCACATTGGAAGGTTTTCCAGCATGAACTGCCTTTTTAAGGTCATGCCACAGCATCTCAATCAGATTCAGGTCCGGACTTTGACCAGGCCACTCCAAAGTCTTCATTTTGTTGTTCTTTAGCCATTCAGAGGTGGACTTGAGTTTTGGATCATTGTCCTGCTACAGAACCCAAGTGCACTTCAGCTTGAGGTCACGAACAGATGCCTGGACATTCTCCATCAGGATTTTTTTGGTAGACAGCAGAATTCATGGTTCCATTTACCACAGCAAGTCTTCCAGGTCCTGAAGCAGCCAAATAGCCCCAGACCATCACACTACCACCACCATATTTTACTGTTGGTATGGTGTTCCTTTTCTAAAATGCTGTGTTACTTTTACGTCAGATGTAATGGGACCTACACCTTCCAAAAAGTTCAACTTTTGTCTCGTTAGTCCACAGAGTATTTTTCGAAAAGTCTTGGGGATCATCAAGATGTTTTCTGGCAAAACTGAGATGAGCCTTTATGTTCTTTTTGCTCAGCAGTGGTTTTGGTCTTGGAACTCTATCATGCAGGACATTTTTTTCCCAGTCTCTTTCTTATGGTGGAGTCATGAACACTGACCTTAATTGAGGCAAGTAAGGCCTGCAGTTCTTTGGATGTTGTTCTGGGGTCTTTTGTGATCTCTTGGATGAGACGTCGCTGTGCTCTTGGGGTAATTTTGGTCGGCCGGCCACTCCTGGAAAGATTCACTACTGTTCATGTTGTCACCATTTGTGGATAATGGCTCTCACTGTGATTCGCTGTAGCCCCAAAGGTTTAAAAATGGCTTTGTAACCTCTTCCAGACTGATAGATCTCAACTGACCCTTCGCCAGCCCCACCCCCAGCACTGCCACTGAGCAATCATACGTTAGCAACCGTAACTAAGGAAGGGACTTTCTGGAAAACTCTGGAAAACTTTACTTCCGTAGACGGGGCATAGACAGGATTCTGAAGTCTGATGACAGATATCCAGAACGTTTGGGTGATATTGTATTTTTTGCTTTCTCAAAACCCCAAAAACACAAGCGGAGAGATGTGGAATATAGACTTAATGGCATGGAATATAGATAAACTGCGTGAAATATGGATAAACGGTGTGGAATATGGATTAAACGGCTTGAAAGATTGATTAAACAGCGTGGAAGACCCTCACTCGCAGCTGCATGAGGCTGAACACGGAGCTGGGTAAACTGTTTATTCCGAGGTAAGATGCTAACGCCATATAACACAGTAGTTGGGTACAAGACAGCAGTAGTATTTAGCTACAAGACAGCGGCATGATATTGAGTAAAAGCTACTGTTTTAACATGGAGTAAGGTAGCTGTGTGTCGCTAGAGGCTAAACAAATACACCAGATAAACACTAGTAAGTCACGTTGGTTGCCAATCTGCTGGAGACAATCAGAGACAAATATAACACGGTCCTCTGCCAGTATCCCGATCAAATTAAATGTATTGATCAAACCCACGATATGGGAACAACATCCTGGTCAAGGGGGAAACATCCAGCAACAGGCTAAAACACGTCAGATACCTGAAACTTTCTGGAGTCATACATGACAGTTAGCTTAAAATAAAACAATCTGTTAACTTACTCTGCGATGCAAAAACGTTGTTCCTTCATACGTTTGTTCTGGACATAAATCATCAATACGTGGAGTTTCTGAGTCTTTCTGTATGAATGCTGAGCCTTCGCTACGATTTTAACATCCTCTTCATCAACATTACTCTGTCGACAAATGATGATGAATTCCTCAGATGCATCCTGCAGTTCTCTCTGTGTCGCCCCCTCTGATATTTTCCAGCTATTACTCCAGAAATTTAACACAATTTCCTTCAGAATTTGTTCACTGAAATCGAGCAATCAATGTTGATGTACGTAGAAACTAGCAAAAAACGGAAAGTTTGCCAGACTTAGCAACTGTAACCATGGGGGCGGGACTTATCGAAGGGTCAATTACTTTGTTTCGCATTTTTTCCTGAATTTCTTTGGATCGCAGCATGATGTCTGGCTTTTGAGGATCTTTTGGTCTGCTTCAATTTGTCAGGCAGGTCCTATATAAGTGATTTCTTGATTGAGAACAGGTGTGGCAGTAATCCGGCCTGGGTGTGGCTAGAGAAATTGAACTCAGCTTTCCAAAGCTGATCCACAATCCAGATCATAAATGCAACTGAATGCATCAAATCCCACATGTTTCTGCTAATGATTTTTCATAGAAATGTTTTTGTCAATGTTCTTTTGTCTATCAAAGAACAAAATAACTAACCCAGCCCAGTTAATTGTGCTGTCCAACCACCATCACAGTTTACCTCACGTAAATTTTTCCCATTTGGCATCACTTTATTCAGACAGTTGCATTTTATGTTGAAACTTTTTATGTTAACTCAGTTGGGGGAAACTCTGGGTTTTCCCTCCCACAAGGTGAAGTAAGTCTTACCCGAGGTCTGTTAGCATGGAAACTTACTCCACAAAGTAAACCGTCTTGCTGGCAGGTTTACCGTATAGAAACCGTGAGTTTCTATCTCCCTCCTCCCACCTGGAGCAGTTGTTAGACATGGGTTGTCATATCAATGGGATTCTAAAAATTAAGAAGCTGATCTATTACACAATTATTTACATATAGGATGTTTTATAGCTCGAACAGACATGCTATTTCATGATCAGAATGTCATCAAATGGTATAATTTGGAGTGACTTAGATTCTATGGTTGTACAAAATCAACATGACAGTTGGTGCAGTCACAGAAGTAACAAGATTTGATTGCTGGTTAAAAACAGGCATTTTTGCACAATAAACTTTGCAATTAAAAGTTTGAGAACTAAAGAAATATCGCCCCAGTCAAAGAAGAATAAATTGATATCATTTGCACTTCTTACTGTTGCTCAGATATGTGAACAAAATTGACCCTTCGCCCTTGTCACTTTAAAGACCTGCCATGCCACAACAGCTTTCCAATAGGGTTACACTCTTTAAATACGACATCCACACATTGGAACTTAATGCGAATGAACAAAAAGGTGAGTATGGTGAAAAGGAAGATGCCAAGTTTTAGAGAAGAAACATCTGTTCAAAGGATAGTAAAAGAAATTATGTAGAGTTTTATGATATCCATGTGCTGAGAGATTTCCAAATTAAAGTGTCCTGTCTGAAATTTGTCACTCACTTGTTCCCCTAATGTAGGATAATTGCAGATAACACATTTGTAAGAGCACGGCCTGTGTCAGAACATGTCAAATCTTCTCTGTAATGTTCTGTATAAATGGCACTCTCTTTAGCTCCACAGGCTAAGAGCTCAGTCTCTGCTTTGGACGACTGACAGCTTACAGCTTTTACAACCAGACCAAACAGCCACTTACACAGTCTAGCTTTCATCGGCAGCACATCTGGTTGTAAGGGTCACTAATGACCTCTTGATGCATGCCAATGCTGGTGACTGCACTGCATTAGTGCTGCCTGACCTGGAAGCTGCATTCAAGCCACTAACCGTGACATTCTTGTTGACAATCTAATCCATTCCATTAGTGTTTGTGAAACAGCTTTAGATCCGTATTTAGTTGATGTATTTTTGCACCCCTATTATGCCTCAGGTTATTATACTTTGTCACACTGACATGTTTAATATGGTAGGCAGAAAAGATTAGAGCAGAACCAGCCTTAATTTTCTGTGCTATGAGCTTAAGCCACATTCAGACTTTGATTTGCCACCATACGTGTACCTTACTGTTAAGCTTTAGTAGAAAGCTGAGAAAGTATGTTGGCAGTTTGAATTTTGTTCATCTTAATCTCATTGTTATCAAGGCATGAGCTGCATTCAGTTGTGAGGTTGTTCTTGTTTGTCTCACCCACAAATTTAGCGTTACGCTAACAATGTCCCCTTCCCCAATTTCACCTGTTGAGTCACCTGCACGTGCACACTGATGTGCAGAACCAGCTGTCTGCTGAGGAACAATAGGGAAACAGAAAACATCAGATTTGCTTGATTTCCTTTTTGTTTTACAACAGCAAAACGTGAAGGCAGATTCAGCTAAATATGGACAATTGAGTACTTACTAGCGACTGATTACTAGAACTGACTGTTAAACTAATACCAGTTCCAACAAAAAGTAACCCGAGAACTCCAACCTGTGCTTAGAATGATGCAAAATAATATTACTTAGTAACACCAGTTTAAAAACGTTTAAATTTTCTTGTTCAGTTAGAAGCATGCAGTTATTCCTCCTTTCCCCTTCCCACCATCTGTCGGCTCAGTCTGAAAACTGGATCTAGCAGTTAATATGGAATCCTGACATCATTCATATCAGTTCATAAAAGCCTTTTATCAAAATATGGTTTGATTCCAGATATTTCAAAGAAAAACATTCTGTTGTTTTAACAAAATGAACATTTGGAATGATAGCATGATACGGGTGACTAAACAGAGTGGCAACCTCCGGTGGCCAACTATAAAGCTACCCAGAAGAAGGAAATATTTGTAGTTCTTTCTCCACCTGCTAGGTTCTGGCTGCAAAACATAACAAATCCCCATAGACTCCCATGTTAAAAAGGCCACTTCAAAGCACAAATAGACATGTTTACAGCCTGGTTCAAAAAATCGTTTTAGGTTTAAAAGGTCAAGTTTACCTTCATGTCAACTGTGAGGGAAATGAACTTTTTTATAACTTATCCGTTTAGATGTTATTCAATCTTGAAATTACACAGAATTAGGGGCATGTTCTTTTGAATGATAGGTGGCAGACTGGATGCCGGCCTGCCGACTGGTGGCTGCTAGTTAGCTCCTTGTTTGTTCTCGGTAAGGTCTCAGGCTGTAGCAGAGTAGCACAACAACGTTTTTTAATTGGCTAATAAGTCTAAGTGTGCCTTACCTTTACCCCACAGCTTAGGGGCTAATCTTCATTAGCTCCTGTTAGTTTCAAGTTAGCTCGGTTAGCGTTTAGCCCAGATTACGTCAGCTGTCAATCATTTGCCACAAGGCCACTCTTTGCCCATTTTTGTAATTTCCGGGGGTGACGACACATGCGACGCAGTGAAGATGGAGACGATGGGAATGCCCAACTGGCTTTATTTTTAGCTCTTCAGAAACCAAGAGAAACGCGAGAGGAAGGTTCGTCCCCTTTTTCTACGGTCTCTGCTGTATACTTTGATAACTAAACCAAATAACTGAATAACTGAACCCCATCTCCCAGGTAAGATTCATATGTGCTCATATACATGTAGCTATATTAGGTGTAATAAAGGTGTGTGTTGGTAAAAGATCTCAGGTAAAACATGACGGGAATTCCAAAATGTGAAAGTGGCTTTGTTTTTTCGTGTGGGCTCTTTGTTTAAGCCAGAATTGGCCACAAGAGCGCTCCATAGTATGCGATTTTGGTCCTCCTGACCTTGACTGATGTCAGACTAGGAAGCTAATTAAATGAGCTTGCTTTCACCACCTGAAAACAGCTGATTAGCTGCTGTGGTGCGATTAATGATTGGCTTTTTCAAAGAGGGGGAAACCCCCAAGAAAACCCCCCTCTCAGGGAATCAAACAAACAAAAAATCTTTGTGCTCAACTGCCCTGCTGTTGAGGCAGCTCTGCAATGAGGCAGTGTTTTCAGCGTACCTGCGACAGCAGACCAAACTACCAGGGACCAGTGGATTAAATTTTGTTGGGACACCATTTTCCTTCGCTTGGTCCATCTTGAGTAAAGTTTGTTTTGGTTAGTGATGCTTGCTTCCCTTCCCTCAATATTACTTCACACCAGCATGTGAGCGCACATACGGACAAGTGTAATTCTTGTGCGTACCCTCGCGAGAAGTGGGGTATTAACAGAGGTCAGAATGAACTTTATTACCCCCCACTAGGGACGGGCGATATGGACTAAAAAATGTATCACGATAATTTCTTGTATTTATCACGGTAACGATAAGTGACGATAAAAACTATCAGCAAAATATTTTGTATTATAAATTTGTCACTAAATTCTGTCCTGAAAGCCCTACAAAGTACTAGAAGCCACTAAACTATGTCAATTAAGTTCAAGTAGTGCACCTGTATTGCAAAACTAGTGACACCAATTAAACAAGTCTGAAATATGAGAGACCAAATTCCACATTTATTCAAACGATGCAAACAGCAAAACTAAATTGGCCTTTTAAAAAAAACCAAAGTAGTGCAACTGCAAACAACCTGATAAATTGTCATCTCACGATAAAAACGATAAGTTCAAATTGTTATTGTGGGGAATTTCTTTGAAGATATATCGCACACGATAAAATATCGCCCATCCCTACCCCCCACGCCACACACACACACACACTACGATTAGAAATGAATTTGAAGATTATTTCAAAAGGACTGTGTATATAAAATACCAAGTTATGATATCTTTAATGAAATGCAGAGTTGAATCCACAACCCTATATTTGGCCCAGTAGGGAATAGGCGGGTAACCCCTGAATGGGCTGCTCGCTAAGAATACATCTACCTTTACCATTGGAGAGGTTCTACTTGGAATTCTCTGTAATTTTCCAGTTACTGCTGACATGCAAGTGCACTCAGATTTTTCCATGTGAGCATGAAAGCCACTAACAAAACAAAACTAAAAAGACTCATAGTTTTGGCCAGTTTGAATACCAGCTATCACCACTATTCTTGTCTGTCTGCCCCAGTCTCTTTCACCAGACCTTGTCTCTGTGTTGTTTTCATTCACCCGCACTGAGATTCCTTGTATCTGCCACCTTCTCTCACCTCTCAGGGTAACGCAGGATTGGAAATTCTTTTGCTGTGTTGTTTGTTGACATTACAAATATCAGATTGTTGTAAATGTCACACCCACGCAGCTTCATCAACAAGGCCTGGCCTGTCAACTAAAAGAAGCTTTCTCTTTCAGCTGCCACCGCTCCAGCTGAGGAAGCAGCATACCATCATAATTTGCTCCTGTGATAAATGTAGAGGAATTGTACAGGATCACAGAGCTGAACACTTGTACAAGGAAATGTCTGTAGTAATAATCAGGCAGAGTAAGACCCAATGGAAGATACAGCGCTATTACAAATTTTAGACATGCAACAAAAACAAAACAACCCCCCACAAACAAACAAAAAAAGTAAGCCCTCTGTGCTGCTTAATGGATAAAACTCCCCCTCGTTTTTCATAGAGCGCAGTCTGGACAAGTGGATCCTGTTTCAGCTAAACCATCCACCGCTTCACTGCACAAACGCAATGAGGTGTGCTCGTTTATTTTGCCTTTTCACCTCAAGAGTTGGAACCAATGAACATCTTCATTAACAACACCAGAGATGTCAATTTTTGGATTCTTAAAAGAGCACAGTTACTGCTCAATATTCATAAAGCCGGGTTTGAAAAAAATCTTAAAGCTACTTCTTCAATTCCTCTTTCTTAATATTTAATCAACAGCTACAAGGCATTTCAGGTTGTTATAAACCTCATCTGCTGTTAAACTGATGCCGACAGTGTATTCAGGCCTCCTTTGTATCAGCTTTTGCTTATCTATCACAGCAATTCAGTGAAATTAACCAGTTTTACTCCTTGTAAGGAGCAGAAATGTTCATCTTTATCATACAAAAATATCCCATGTTTTGTTATTGTCTGCAGGACTTTGTTCTATTTGGGTTAGCCTTGGTTCTTTCTTTGCATATTTCATTCTGGTTAAGTTTGCAGGCGAGATCACTTTTACTTCCTGTTTTATTCAGCATTTTTTACCGACTTGTGGATGTACTTCCTGTCTCCCTCCCTGTCACACCTGATTCTCACCCATCATTAGTATTTATGCTTCAGGTTTTCGTGTCACTCACACAATTGCAGATGGTCCAGAATGCTGCAGCTCGCCTTTTAACTGGATCACGTAAATCTGGCCACATAACCCCCATTCTTCAGTCCGTTTACTGGCTCCCTGTGCACTTTCGCATTGATTTTAAAATTATTTTATTTGCTTTTAAATGTCTTCATGGTTTGGCCCCTCAATGGGATCTGCTTGTGTCCTACTCCCACTTAAGCTCTCTGCAGTCGACAGATCAGACTCTGCTTGTTATTCCCAGAACTAGAAAGAAGTTGAGAGGTGACCGAGTCTTATCAGTGGTTGCTCTACAACTGTGGAATAAGCTTCCGCTGAATATTCGGCAAGCAAATTCACTTCCTGTTTTTAAAACTCTGTTGAAAATGCATTTTTTTCCCTTTGGCGTTTTTACTCTGATTGACTTTACTTTACTTTTTACTGGTTTTTTTAATCACTTTTATTGTTTATGTTTTCTGTATTATTTGTGTAATTTGTATTTCATCTGTTAGTTTATGTGTAGTACTTTGGTCAGCTGTGTTGTTTTTAAAGTGCTCTACGAATAAAGTTTGATTGGAAGGGGATGATCATGATCTTTTTTCAAATAGCGATATTTAAGACAATCTTTAAAGCAGAACTCAGTAACCTCAGCTTGGGGCTCCCCCTACTGGTCTCCTTTCACTGTTGTAAAGGTCATGATTTCCCCTTCACCCCTCAGCACACAGATGTCTTCTCTACCTGTCTTTCCCCTATTTTGATCCTTGAATATATTTCTAAGCTTTTACTAGCTTGTTGATGCTACTTTGCTATGATGGTAGCAGCAGCTTGTCCCCCTCTGCAGCTGCTCAAAGCAGAGTCCTGTGTCTCCTGCAGCGGCACGTTTTACCTGCGTTTTGCGGGTTAATATGCAGTGGATTATATTTTTCTCTGGTGTTGGCTGGTGGCAGGTAAGAATACCCGTCGCTTGGCTGGTGACGTAAGGGTTTGTTGTTTCCTCAGTTGTTAGCTATCAACAAAGTTTCCTCAACACTGCCACATAGTGTTCTGGTACTGAAATTATGGAGCGTGTCTGAGCCCCAAGTGGAGTAGGGGAGTGGGCAGTTTAATGGTTAATTTGGTGCAGTTGCAGAGTCCCTGAAACAGCACTCAGGTGAATCACCATGAGCCCCTGAGCAAGGTCCTCAACTCCCACCAACCACTCCCCAGGCGCTGTAATTGGCAGCCCTACCTCTCTAGTAAACTTAAGATGGGTTAAATGCAGCAAACAAATTTCCTAATTGGGAATAATAAAGTATAAATTATTACTATTATTATAAGTAAAAGTACTTGCTGAATGTCTGCAATATCATTAAGTGCTCTGACATGTATATTTTAACACATCAATGGGGGACGGTACCTGCAGAGTTAAATGCCATTAAAGTAACAGACTGACTCTGTTTTGGGTGTTTTACCACCAGTAAGTGCTGCTGCCTCTGCAGGTGCGCCCTTGTCTCTTTGAAGAAGGATCTAACGCCACTTACCCACTTTGATTGGTTTAATGGACCAATTCCCCTCTTGTTATTGATTACAGAAATCCCCCCAGGAGAAAACAGGATTTACGGTTCAATAAGGGCCACAGTCGAGGTATTAGTGTTTCTTGATCCAACATACCTGATTCAAATTAAATAACTCCTCAAAAACTTCTCAAGTTTTGTCCAGTCATGTTGACCCATTTACCTGTGACCCTTGATGACCATCTTTGGACACACCTGGACAATACTTTATCCTGCCTAGTATAAGGTTACTTACCAAAATGTTAAAAGAATCTTCACATATTTCATTTGAATTATTTCATTGTCCTATTTTGGCTTCCACTGAGAAAAATAGTCCTTCTAGCAAAGAGAACTTTAAAGTTCAAGGTGTTGCATAGCAACAAGATATGAATTACAATGAGTTTCTGTTACGATAATGATATGACAGGTGTGAATCAGAGGCTTCTAGCAGCGGCTATCATAGGAAATATGGGAGAGTCCATTGAAATTAATGGAGCTTTCTGCAGTATTGTGAGGAACCGTATAATAATTTAAATTAAGAAACAATTAAACCTGCAATGTGACTGTGACGTATATCACAACCAGACTGTATAATAACTGGACGTAGCATCCGGTCTCGTCTAAATAAAGAAAAATGAAGCCAGTTGGGCGTGTCTTACTGTCGCCATCTTGCCGTGTCACGTACGTCGTCACTCCAGGAAAGTACTAAAATGGGCACAGTGCGGCCACGGGGCAAATGATTGACAGCTGACGTACTCTGGGCTAAACGCTAACTGAGCTAACACGAAACTAAGAGGAGCTAACAAAGATAAGCCCCCTAAGCGGCATGGTTAAGGTAAGACATGCTTAGACTTGCAATTCGCTGACTAAAAACTGCCGTTGTGCGACTCTGCTACAAACTGAGACCTTACTGAGAGAAGGAGCTAACTAGGAGCCTCCGGTCGGCAGGCCGGGCTTCCGGTCTGCCGTATGTCAATCATAAGGACACGCCCTTAATTATGTGTAATTTGAAGAATAAATAACCTTAACGAATGAGTTATAAAAAAATTCTCCCCCCTCACAGTTGACATGAAGGTAAACTTGACCTATTAAACCTAAAATGATTTTTTGAACCAGGCTGTAAACATGTTTATTTCTGCTGTGAAGTTGGCGTTTTTAACATGGGAGTCTGTGGGGATTTGCTCAGTCTTGCAGCCAGCCCCTAGCGGATGAAGGGAGAACTACAAAAAATGGCCTTTTCCGGGTGGCGTCATTGCTGGCCACCGGAGGTTGCCGCTTGATCGCAAAGCATTGTAGAAAGGTAGTGGACTAGAAAGTAGACCTATGAATATTTTTTGTAAAATATAGCGAAGTAAAAGTCAAAAGTATCCACAAGTAAATCTACTTAAGCAGATCCATGAAAAACATTATTAAGTACAGGTCACGTGCACTTTGTTATATCTCACCACTGTTAAAGTAGAACAAGGCTTCTGTAACTCACCTAAATTCTCCAACCATCAAATGCTAATCTATTTACTCACCTCACAGCTGATAATCAGTGTTGTCTACACAGCAAAATATTTTATTACACTACCAGTATATTCTCTTGTCCATGTGCACAAAATTTGTGTCACAGTTCACAAATAATCGTTTTATTCTGCAACAAAGACAAAAAATTCCCAGAAAATGTGCTATATGTTTAATTTCTTCAATCAATTCACAGCTCAAACTCCCAAATAAACAAAATATTTTGTGTAAGAAAAAGCAAGAAGGTAGCTGCTGAGTCTGTTTATCTGTCAAGAAAAGTGTTGAAATACACCGCATGCTGGGATAACATGACTCCCTACTAAGGTCCAGCTCACACTGGCGAGCAGACTTGAATGTGCAGACAACTGCAGCCATGTTCATTTTGTAGCATCTACCTGTGTATGGAAGAAGAATCCAATATATATGCAGGAGATCGATATGCTGGACCCAAGTCAGCGTGATCGTAACAAACCAGCTGGCTTTACAACATTTATGGAGGTGGAAACAAACAAACTCAAGTGTTTTTATAACTAAAGGCTGAAGCGGAAGAGCTGCAGCTTGCTTTAAAAGACCAAGTGTATTTTATGTGTACAAATATTCATTTTCACTATTATTGGATTTTCCAAACTCACAAATGTGTGCTCTCTAAGTTTAACAATAGATTATCATTTTCTATCCAGTGTTCATGTACTCCTCCATTCTGTCTGTTTATTTTCTCATTCTCTTTCCTTGCCAGTCACATGCACACTTGGCTCTGAACTGATTCATTTATTGATAATTCATTCATGGCTCAGTATGTCAGTAAGTGACTCAGTCTCCAACTTGCTTCTCCTTCATTCCTTATATTCCTCTCCCAGTCACAATGTTGCATCTTGCTTTTGCTTCATGGCTTTTTACTCTTTCCGACTCAGAAAAGTTTATAAAACACAGATGCGGGGTTCCAAATTATTGAGCAACAGCCTGGAAATTGCTGGGTTTATTCCACACCAGGCAGTGGAGGGGAGCAGAAGAGTGGAGACAGAGGTAATATATCTGTTTGGTTAATTACACGAGGAGGAAATGTATATTTTTTCTGTTTCTTAGTGTTCACTGATATTTTATTTAACCTTTATTTTACCAGGAAAGCCTCATTCAGATTGAAAAAAGTTTGTCCTGGCCACATATACTGTAAACTTTGCCATAAAAGTGCATATAAAAAAACACTTGTGCACTAATGGCACAGTCAGGACATATGTGTGTTTAAACACACATACACACTCTGAAGGCAAACATGAGGGTAGCAAAACCTTTTATACTACAGTGTCTCTCTTTATGTATAAATGAACTCACCATGCCAAACACACATGCGTGGTGCCTGTCTCGCAGTAGCAACACACGAAAACACACATCCTCGTGTACTCACCAGACTCGACTACAGCTTCCCACTTACTGTATTGTACATAACTGCAGAAAGTGTGTTTGACAGGTTTGACTGTGTGACACCACTTCTTTGATAAAATAAACTTGTGAAAGAAAGTTGTAAAGTGGGTGAAACTGGTTTTAAAAAATCTAACTAAGCTGGTTTTTAATCATTTAATGACTCACAGTTTCTTCTCTATTATATAGTCACTGGTTTTTAAATTTTTTATGAAAACCCAAGATGAAAGTTTTTGTGAGAGAGATTCGAGTCATAAAGATCAGTGACAACACAGTTTAACCCTCTGATGCATGAATTACTTCAAAAGTGCCAGATTTTTTCACATACAATACCTTACTTCAGACAGTAATAATTTAAGTACACTATAAAAAATATAGGTGTGTAATTTCATTGTCCCATTTATCGAGTCAAACTTTAAAATAAAATGTTCTATTGATCAATTCTTCAGTAGGTAGCAATATATTGAATGACTCACTAATGTCCAATAAAGAGGCTGATAAATCCTCATCCATGCATAGTCTAGAACACATGCTTTAAATAGGGTTAATGTATCATCAAAATTTCAATCCGGCCTGTCATCTTTAACATTTATTATAAGAAGTGTTTATTGTCATACTGTATGTTTGGCAGCAATGCACATTTCCCAAAATAAATAAATAAATTACTTTTTGTCTCTATTTAACTGATAGAAGCCCTAAATATTAAACAGATCAATATACACCATGGCTCTCAGTCTCCGCTCTAATTCATCCCAAATGTGTTCTGTTGTGTTGAGGTCAGGACTCAGGCCAGTCAAGTTCATCCACACCAGACTCTGCCATCCATGTCTTTATGGACCTTGCTTTGTGCACTGGTGCACAGTCATGTTGGAAGAGGAAGGGGCCAGCTCCAAACTGTTCCCACAAAGTTGGGAGCATAGAATTGTCCAAAATGTCTTGGTATGCTGAAGTATTCAAAATTCCTTTCACTGGAACTAAGGGGCCAAGCCCAGCACCTGAAAAACAACCCCACACCATAATACCCCCTCCACCAAACTTAACACTTGGCACAATACAGTCAGACAAGTATCGCTCTCCTGGCAACCTCCAAACCAATCCATCGGATTGCCGGATGGAGAAGTGCAATTCATTACTCCAGAGAATGCGCCTCCACTGTTCTAGAGTCCAGTGGTGGCGCGCTTTACACCACTGCATCTGATGCTTTGCATTTCACTTGATGATGTGTGGCTTGGATGCAGCTGCTTGACCATGGAAATCCATTCCATGAAGCTCTCTGCGCACTGTTCTTGAGTTGATCTTAAGGCCACATGATGTTTGGAGATCTGTAGTGATTGACTACAGAAAGCTGGCGACCTCTTCGTACTGTGCACCTCATCATCCGCTGACCCCGAGTCGCTGTCGTTCCCGAACACTTCCATTTTCTTATAATACAGCTGACAGTTGACTGTGGAATATTTAGGAGTGGGGAAATTTCATGACTGAATTTGTTGCACAGGTGTCATCCTATCACAGTTCCACGCTGGAATTCACTGAGCTCCAAAGAGCGACCCATTCTTTCACAAATGTTTGTAAAAACAGTCTGCATGCCTACTGTAGGTGCTTCATTTTATACACCTGTTGCCATGGAAGTGATTGTAACACCTGATTCTAAAAATTCGGATGGGTGAGAAAATACTTTTGGCAATATAGTGTATATTGTGTTGCTTCCCAGCTTCAACGTACTTCTTTATTTGGCTGGACCTATGTTTGATTGTCACTAAGAAGGGTTGAAAGACTGGGTCAGAGTGTTCTTTCAGATCCTTCTTTGCTAAGATCTTCTTAACACTAAGAACAAATCTGGGAAACACATTTCTCTTAAGAAGGAACTGAAAGAATCTTCTTAAGTAGATCTTAGCACTAATATCTTCTTAACCGAATCTGGGAAACGTGGCCAATGACACTGATGTTGCTGAAAAGGAAACAGACGTTTGTGGAACTAGTCTAAATTTTTAAAAAAACAGAGAACCAAACACAAACAAAAAAATTCAACCCGAAGTACTTTTGTCTGTGTCTTTCAAAGAGTATGAAAGCCAAAAGGTGCTTCATCAGATTTCTTTAATTGTTCTTATCTTTTATTAAAAATCCACACTGATTACATTTGTGCAGACATGGTCACTGCTACTGGCTACTGCTGAACCGTAAGAGTGGGATTAATTTATCTTCAAAAGTAAATGATAATGTGCCTCATTTGACTGATCACATGCTCAAAAGAAAACTACAAAGTCCAGAAACATCAAAAAACAACAACAAAAAAAAGTGTACCTTTGTTAACTTGTGGCAGGATGAAAGTCTCTCCTCTCAGCACCTTAGGTTAAGATGCTTTGATTCTGTAAATCTACAATTTCATCCTTCTACTGACACAGTGTGTGCTGAGCCAGAGGCTGCATGTCTAAAACTTTTGACCGGTAATTCCAGTTAGCCTGATGCCATTTATCATCATTTTCTTCAGCTAAGCAAAGATTAATCTGAAAAACACCCAGCTTCAGCACGAAAATGAACAGATCAAACCCAAAGTCTTGGTGTCATTTTGGACTCCAGGCTAAATTCTAATATCCACATTAGGGCAGTAACGAATCAACCTTTTTAACACCAGAATAATATATCTAAAACAAGGATGGTGATGGCTTAACATAATTTTTCAGTTTTTAAAACTGCAACTATCTGGAATGCTGATGCTGATGTTCTAACTAAGACCAAAAAGGAAACATATCACTCCAGTTTTCAGATAGTTGTACTGGTTTTTGTGCCACAGGAAGTGATTTAAAGTGTTACTGCTGATGTACAGAACATTAAATGGTCCTAGTCTAAAGTAAATCTCTGTTCTGCTTCTGTCATATGAGCCACTGAGACCTCTAAGAAAACCTGGGTAAAATTTGCTTTCTATCCTAAAAGTGTAAACTAAATATTTAGTAGAAATACACGATATTATCGGCTCTGATATTGGTATTAGCAGATATTGGTTTAAAACTAAATATCAATATCGCCAGATATGGGCCAGTATAATTAACCAATGTACAATAGGCTCTGATTGTTTACGAACCCATGGAAAACTGTTTTTTTTCTTCTTTGTTTTCTTTTTTTTTTTGTTAATCCATGGTGCATGGGAGCAACATAAAGCTGCGCCCACTGTGCAACAATATGACATTTCTGGCAACTACTGGATGTGCAGCAGATGCAGCAGAATTATTTTTCTAATTTTGCACAAGAAATGAATACCCTTACCAAAAAGTAGAATATGCAAGTATGCTTTAAGGACACTAATTTTAAACTTTAAATAAGACGGCATACTTTCAGTTTATGTACTTATCAGAAATATACTTAACAAAGTTTACTTGGCATTTACTAATAAATATACTAGAAGTTTAACATATTTAGCCTATACTTATATTTAAACTTTTGAACAATATACTTTAATAGTAGTACATTCATAGTACATTTTCAAACATACTGGTTTCTTTGATACGAAGTTGGTGGAGTCAAATAAAACACCAGAATCTATTTTTGACATAAATTTTGTAATATTTTTTTCACTCAGCATTAAAGGTATAGTAGAAGTATAATAGGGCAATTTTCAGTATATTTGAAAATGCATTTTTAAACACTAAACAGTGGACTATAAGTGTATTATCAGTAAACTCATAGCAAACCTAAGGCTACTTTCTGTAAACTTTAAAGTCTACTTCATTGTTGCCAACTTAGTGACTTTGTCGCTATATTTAGCGACTTTTCAGACCCCTCTAGCAACTTATTTTCAAAAAAGCGCTTAGCGACAAATCAAGCGACTTTTCCTGGTGATCATGGAGACAAAAAGTTTATATCACTCCATCATCGGGAGTTGCTTGCTATCAGCCGCTTCCTCCCTGTTTGCCGGCACTCATTCACTGCTCCCGCTGTCCTTTGCAGACAGCAGCCCTTCTGAGCTGCTGTGAGATGAAGACGCCTCCTCATCCAGATTATTTCCCATGATGCCTTGTGGCACAACTGGGTCTTCTTTGCACCATGACTCAAATGTGTATGTCACCACTTCAGTAGCCTTGTTAATAAACAATGTAGCATGTCAAAAATGATTAAATGCTACCAATAGTCTTTCGCATGAGTGAAGTTGATGGTTTGGTTCAGTGACGTTATTTAGCGACTTCTGATGACTATTGGGCCTATAGTAATTTTTCTCACTGAGGAGTTTGTCACAGTAGTCTTTCTTAGACTAAAAGGGCGCTTAGAAGGTTTACTGATAGAAAAATAACAGTACACATAGAAGAATATTTTTTGTATACTTAAAGGTGTAGTTTGTAAGATTAAAAGTAAGCTTAAAGTTTTAGTACAAGTAAACTAACTGTATACCTAGAAAGTGTACTTTCAGTATACTTTAAAGTGTACTTTCTGAAAATAAAAGTAAGCTTAAAGTTTTAGTACGAGTAAACTAACTGTATACCTGGAAGTATACTTTCAGTATACTTTAAAGTGTACTTTCTGAAAATAAAAGTAAGCTTGAAGTTTTAGTATGAGTACACTGACAGTATACCAGAAGCTTACTTTAAGTATACTTAAAAGTATACTTTTAGATACTTAAATTGGGCCAATTTAGTCCCAAGAAGTAAACTTGTTCGTATACTGGTAGTACACTGAGAGCAGTGTACTTGGTAAATAAAAGTACACTTGGGGGACATACTTTCGTATACTTGAGTATACTTAATGACATGTACTAAATCAATACTTTTTTTTTGGTAAGGGTATTACATCCTTTTCAGCTTCAACATCGGTTATCGGCCATTGGCCAAATGAGTTGTAAAATATTGGAAATCAGCCAGGAAATCTAATATCAGGCATTCCTAATATTTAGTTTTATGTTCTCAATATCTGGAACAAACTATAATAGAACTCGAAGTTAGCCTTAGTTTTTTAAAATTTTTTATCAGGTCCTAAATCTGGTACTCATGGTATATTTTCTCTGTCTGTACACTACACTGGGTTGCCGTATGAAATGAGCTGTAGAGACAAATTTGCCTTGCCTTTAATATCTTGTCATATTTCACCAACTTTGGCAGGTTTCTCATATTGTCTCTATTCTTAGCACCGACACCTGGACATATGGAAAGGAAACCTGAAAGTCCCTGAAATTATCAAAACAGAGATTTAGTAAAATAATATCACACAAGTGGGAGTGCTGTTGTACCCTATCACCACAGCTATGACTAGGTCATAAGCATGAGACCGCAGGTTGAGTGCCAAACACAGCCATGATGATATTAGACTACAACAAGACGACCTCAAGTGTGATGTTGCTTTTAAACAACAGTTTGAAAACAATTATAATAGCAAAGAAAATGCTGAAGAAAGGTGACAAAATAGGTTATTAAAGTATTTTACCATCTCTTCCATCAGCAAAAACTGTCCCTTTCATTCAACGTTAGCTTTGCTGTAGCCATAGCAGCTCAGCTAACAAAGCAGGCATACACTACTTTGTTTTGACACTGATGTGGACATTTTTGTTGACTTAAAAGCAAGTGACAGGTTTGGGATGAAAGAGCGAGTTTAGATTGGTGCTTGACGGATTCTGCAGCTGATAAGACCATGTGTGACTCCATCGTGTGCTGCTGTCCATGGATGCTTCCAGGGGCTTTTCAATTAGCTCTTGGACACAGCGCTACAATGTGTGCAGGATCAGCTGATCCTCATATAACAGCGGGATGTTCTTTTGTTCTGTCCTTTCAAGCTCTCCCAACCTGTTTCAACCACCCCGTTAAACACATTATTTGCCTGTGTAAACTGCGTCCTTTGTTACGCTCCATGACCGGCTAATAGCAGGCTTGATAATGTAGCATAGCACTGTTTAATGTTTGATGCAGAGTAATACATTCAGAGTGCACAAACCGTGACGTTATAGTCCAATATCATCACATTTTGACAGTCTCTTGACCAATCAGATTGCTTCAAATTGCTTGACTGGAACTAACTGTTGTATAAGAATCTTTATTGCCTTTCATTATGCTTTTTATTTTGGAAGTAATTAGAAATAATCAGTTGCAAAAAAGCATCAATCATTGGATTATTCATGTCAGCTGAACACTGAAAATAAAGCAGTGAGTTTATATTTTAACTGCACAAAAAATTTTAATTAATTAAGAGTGCCAATAATGATGTCCATCACATTTATCATATGGCATTTCTCACTATATGGACATTTTTATTTTATCTTGATTGTTATTCTGCAACCTGATTTCAGTTATGTTGTCAAATCTTGTGTTTATATCTCATGTAGGTCTCCGGCATTGTATTTAGATTCAAATGAGAAAATCATAACTTTTACAAGAAGAAAATTACATGACCTTTCTTTTTCCAGCATCCAGCCTCTAAATACACACTTACCAGCCTTGAGAGCATTACTTCATCTGAAAACTTGTAATAACATATAAAGTTTTCATCACTGTGGAAACATTTGTCTTTGAAGGAGAAGCAGGAGAGTAGACAAGGGCTCAAATGAGTCGGATTGGAGAGAGTAAACAGGTAAATGAGTGAAAGAATGAGTGAGCAGCCGACTAATGAAGTGAGTGAATGAGCAGGTAAGTGGCTATGCATCTGACTGATTAAGTTGCCAAGCACTTAAGCCTGCAAAGCAGTCGAGGCGTTTTATATGTTAATGTGTGAGAGGAGAAAAGTACGGAAAGAATGTGGTGTGAAACAGAAATGAGAAGGAAAATGTGGAACCTAGGTGGAGGAGGATGGAAAGATGGAGAGAGGGGAGGAGGGGAGTGAACATAGGGGAGCGGAGAGAGAAGGGAGAAGCACTGGAGTGTATAGAAGAAAGAGTGAGGGTGGCTTTGGAGGCTGGTGGTAATCAGAGGGCAGCGATGGGTGGTCAAGCTGTGAGTATACGTGAGTGTGGGTATATGTGTGTGTGTGAGACCCGCTGCGGTCAACGCTCTGTGACAGACCGACACCAAGTTGCTGTGCCCTCTGAGTGTGTCTGGCTGCACACAGCTGTGTGTAAGCTGTATTTTAAGGTGGCTGAATGGATTTTCTGAAGGTTTTTCATCTCCACCACCTATTTGCTGGGTACCTTTACAGAGCAAGCTCCTGCACCTACCACTGAGCAAAGAAGCATAGAAGTTTTCCGTCAAGCCTCACACTTTTAAAAGATATATTTTGCTTTTTTAAATTTAACGGCAAGTAAACATTATGTCTACCTCATTTTCACTTTAGTTGTGTGATGAGACTGCAAGATATAATTACACTGTTTCACGTATGACAAAATACTTGAAGGGAGTGATATTTTACAAGATGGCATTATAAGTCATACTTGCATGGACCCTCAAATGATAAGAAATTTACGCTGTGCTCACTGCCAGGTAGGGCACAGAGGCGCTGAAAGGACACGACAGAGCTCTGCGAAACAGTGCGTCATCAACAACTGCGAGCTAATCACGGCTGTTAAGCAACACCGAGACTCTCACTGCATCTGCCTGGAACGTACGAAGACAGTGATGCTATCGGTAGCATTGTATTTAGCTTAATGGTTATTCATAAAATCTGCCTATTCCAGCATCTGCCTATGTTGGCTGATGTGACTACTGACATTTCACCATGCATTGCTCTTCTTGCCAAGATCATGATAAGGTGGATTAGAGCACTGTTTCTCAAATGGGGGTATGTGAAATTTTTTTAATATCGATGTATGTTTTTTAATAAATGAAAAAATATCCTTTGGTAAAATTGATTAAATAAAGGTTTTAGTAAATTTATGTGTACATAAAAACCTGTCTTCCACACACGGACATGCTTTGACACAACCCGGGGGACACAACCCGGGATATGGTGTCGGCCATTGTGACTATAGTTGGGTCCCTCTTGGCTGAGACCACAGTTGCCTCATGAAATTACCAAATCAACTAAATGTAACAAATGGCCTTCCCCAGGAACAGTCATATGGCAATCATGTTGTTACATTTACATGCAAAGAACTTAGCATTGCATTATGTGTCGTTATTTCCATCATACATATCACGATTACTTTTTAGCAAGAAGAAAGACAACTGTGGGTCCTGTTTTATTCCCAGAGTAGATCGGAGCCCCTTCCCACATTTGTAGTTAGAAAGCGGTCCAGTGTTTACTCTCGTCTTACTCCGGCTTCAGTTTGGCCCATTTAAGAGTCTCTTGTTAACCAGCTAGGAGTAGTCGTCAGTGTTGTCTAGAAGATGCGCTAATGGCAGCAGAATAAACAACACTGGCAGCAGCTGGGTGAACGAGCAAACGCAGCGTTTCACACCTACATACTGTACATGCCCCTGAGGATTTGCACCCAAATCCCTCTCATTGAGCATGCAATAACATCACTATACAGGCAACTGCAGTGAATAGAAATTGGCTCATTCTACTCATCAGGCAATTGTAAGAGCATGTGGGGGGAAGAAAAGGATTTACTGTAGCATTTAAACTTGTGTAATGCACCTTTGATGCACTAATGTTGAAGTATGTCAGAATAACTTAGATCTTTGAGATTAGTACTTATAGGTTATTAGTTACTGTAGAAGACAGCTTGATACTAATAGTCTAGATATTCATGTCGCTCTTCATGATGGCTAACATCAGGTCATTAGGACTGACTGCTAAGTAAAGGCAGCGCCTCAATATAGCGCAACACAAAAAAAAGCCATTGGATTTGTGTATACGTTGGGTGCTAACAGTAGTTTGAAAACAATTACTTCTTTTTTTTGCCATACTCGCATGTAGTGATTCTGGACATGTATGAGTTTTTTGTTGTGCCCCCCAAAAAAGAAGCAATCATTCATGTTTATTATTCCATGCACATTCGGTTGTGGGTGGGAGGTCATCTGTGTGTTTATGTGTGGGAGCACATGCATGGATCTGGCCTTACTCCTGGTGTTATCACACACCACTGCACTGTTAGGGACCTCTTGGCAAAATAATGGACTGTGCACCATTTGGCCTTCTTTCAATTTGCAGGGTCAATGTTGCTATTTTAAGCCAATTTGTATTATTTTATATGCAGGTTTCTCTCTTCAGTCAGAGTTTTTATTCCACATGCCCAAGGACTTACCTAGGACTCAACCCACAGTCTCCAAGGTAAAATAAAGACAAACAGGAAAAATGAAAATGAATTTATACACGATGTAGGGCTGTTTCAATGTTAGATTTTTAAGACTTAATCATTCAGTTGTTGCATTTTATTTCAAATTTTAAGATTTTGTTTTTATATCTTTTAAATTTTTTATGCATTCCTTATGCCACATCTGTCAATGAAAGTTGTTAAATTTGCTTTATAAATAAACTTCGATCTGATTTGATTCAGTAATACTTGCATTTTATCAGCAAAGATTTAACCACAATTTTATGCTGAACATGATCAATGGAACACAGACCTATCAATCTTTTAACCTCTTCATCATGAGACCTATTTTTTCTCTCTTCTGTTTGAAATGACATACCTAAAATAAATGGTACAACTACAAGAGTTGTATTAATAATTTTTAAATAGATAGCAGAGACATGTAAGATTACTACTGAAGTGTCAGAATCAAAATATTTATTGCTGTGTCAGAGTAAATTCACCTGGATTACAGCAGAAAATGTTGATGGTTATTTCCTGAAAGAAAAACTAATTATTTCGTGAAAACCAGAGGATAGAAGCCCAATTCATCTAGAAATGAGTAAATTAATCTTTGATGAGTATCTGCGCAAAAATAGAAGCTAAGAAAAGGGAATTTGAGCAATTTAACAGATATGTTTTTATAGAGGCGTTACACAGGTAAATGTTTCAGTAACCTATCAGTTGATGTTTATGATGGACAACTCTGTTAATGGTCAGAATCAAGAGAATCCAGGGATAGCCCCCAAACAGGCGTAGAAACACAATGAGCATCCAGAAAGGAGTAAACCCAAGATAATATTGCAGGAAGAGTGAATACTCCCCTTTCATCTCCATGGAAACCACCAGGACCTTCATGATTAATTTGAAACAAAAGCAGAGTCAAAAGAGAACATGTTAGCAGGCTTTTTTGAGCTGGGATAAAACTTTTGACCACAAAACAGCAGAAGTGAGACATGATTTATGATTTCTTTGCTTTTTTGTTCGGATACTTTCAGGCTGCTAGCTTCTAGAGTTTTTGTCCCACACTGATGAGACAGATCTTTGTTATCAACAGAGTCTCTGCTTTCATATGGAACCATGTTTGTGTGGTTTTGCTTTAAGTGGAGAAAATAGCAGCAGTTCTAAAGAGGACGGTGCTGCTCTCATGTTTTTCTTACATTAACTGCTTGGGGTTTGAAGTGTGTTTCTTTTGGATGCTAATGTTTTGTGAAGTTTTTCATTTGAGTTTCTCCCTGTGATTTTGTTATGCTCCGTCCTCATTTTCACTGGAATATCCTTGCAACCTGGAGGAAATTTAGAGTTCACTTGTAGCTTAATTGCATTTAAAGCTGGAAAGATGTATTTGTGGCAGCTGTTGAAGTCAATGAGAAACTAAAAGGACACAAAAATGCATTTTTAATTGTATGGAAATAAGTGTTTTTCAGCATAGTAAAGCATATGTAAGACATTTGTGCAGTTGTTTATCTCTTGTGTTGGATTCAGGTGTTCATTATTATGTTCTCATTAGAAAACTGCTAACATATATAAGCACACGAAACCAAACAACGCTCATGAAGACCTTTCTGTGTTTTTATTCCTTCTGTTACTATGTCATCTTGCTATCCTCTGACTGGCTATGACTCTAGATCATCTTTATGTGATCATTATACTTACTTCTGCGTGGGTGACTAAGAGAAGAATGGAGACAAAGACAGAAAAAGATAACACTTTGTTTTGTCTGTGTCGTTTCCTTTTTGTACACCTGCTCTGCTCTGATTTCTTCTTCTTTTGTGTCTGTCTCCTCTCAAACCTTCCCCAAATATGAAAAATATACACACACAGACAACTTTACAGCAACTGACACAGGGTGCACACACAAACTGGCATCCCAGTAGGATGGGACACACACCAGTGCAGCTCAGTGAGAGCCCTGTCATGGATCACCGGTGATCCCTACAGTGGATCAAAGTACCCCTGTGTGTGTTTGTGGGAACATGTGGGGGTGAGTGTGTTCTTTTCCTGAACTTTTCCTGAACATGTGAGCGCACACAGAAATATCTCGACCTCTCCAGCACTTCCACACACACAGAAGGCTTTGATACCTTCCACCTCCCGTATTGACATTTGCAGTTAGACTCACCGCCAACATAAACATCTCTTTTCATTTTAATAGACACATTCTCTTACAAAACACAACCCATCACTCTGCTACTTTACATTCAAACCTTACCTTGGCTGTGCCGGTGATTAAATTCCTTGTCTCTGAGGACGGCAGATGCTATTGTTTCCCCCCTTTGGCAGCCATGAACAGAATGAGACTTGAGATCCCCATTCTGGCTCAGCCACCTTGTAGTTTCGCTGCCTCTATGAGGCCTGACATGTAGTGGGATGAAACTACAGGATAATATATGGTTGCCATTACCTCGAGGCCTGCAAGCTTAACCTCTCACATAGATCTCAGAGCTGAATCCCCTTTATGTAGTATTTAGAGTAGACGCTTGCTCCCTTTAAAGTTGACTCTTGCCGAGGTTTTACTCTCATATGCAACCTTATTCACATATGTATGAGCATGTGAAAGTTACCCATCCATTTTTCTTTCTTTTATCTTTTTTTTTTCCTTGAGGATTTTTTTTCCCCACCCTATGATTGTGTATGTGGCGCACTCCTGATGCTGACCAACAGGTGGCACTGCAGCTCTTTGTTGTTTTCTACACAGGGGAGCTGTCCGTGGTGCTGAATGTAAATCTCTCTGATCTGCTGTTGCAAAGGGAGAGTAGAGGAAGCGAGAAGAGAATGGAAAGGAATCAGAAAATGTAAATATGAGGAAAACATGAGAGGAAAAGAAAAAACTGGACACAATCTAAATACAGGACAAGAAAGAAAGGGAGATGGGCAGTGTATAGAGGTAGTGATGCATGCTTAAAGTCAGAGAAATATAGTGGGAGTAGGAGCGGGATGAAGGCTTGAAAGATAAAAATGATGATCACAACACACTGAAACTTAAGGAATAAAAAGCATGAATGAAGAGAGGACAGGAAAATAAGTTTTATACCACAAACAAGATTGGAACAAAGAAGAGAAACGAGCAGAGGACATAAGAAAAACAGGCATGGAGCTTTGAAATAAGGAGTAGTTAATGCCATGCTTGCCATTCATAAACCAAGGCTGGGTTAAACAAGGCTCAGATTTACTCTGTCGACATTTAAGCAGGATTTTATCAGCCAGGTTCGATACGGACAACGTGGCACGTATAAGGATAAAGAGAAAGAATAGAAATGGAAGAGAAAGGCCATGAAGAGAAGTGCTGATTGTGACACTGATGGAGAGAGACAATATTAAACAATTGATGAGATGAGAAAGAGAAAAAGGTGAAGATGGAAAAATGGAAAAGAGGTTTGTGTGTGTGTGTAATTATGTGCTGTGTTGCTGGTGTGTATATCCATGTTTGTTTGTGTCTGCCACAGTGACGAGAGTGTTTATTTGCGCATAAGAGGGAAGAGCAGAGGAACAGACGTAGACAGATGGGGCTAAGAGGGGTGGAAGACATTAAGTGTGTCGTGTCCGTCTGCGAGTGTTAGTGTGTGTGTACTAACTTGTGTGTGGGTGCGTGTCTGTGGGTGAGCACAGATGATCTCTGATGCAGTGGCAGCAGCAGTACAGTTTGCATGACACAGATAGTAGGATTTATGCTCCTCACAAGACTACAGATGGTGACAAGGGAAGCCTCTGCTTCCCTCCATTTCACTCGTATGACTCCCTTTCTCTGTCTGCTCCCACCCAGCCTCTTGCTCACCGCCCCTCTCCTCCAGCACTTCTGTGTATATTTGCTTTGCTTTGTCATACCCTGACAATGATTCAGTAATGGGGCTGGCGAAGTCAAAAGTCTCCATCATCTCTGGCCTTTCTTCCTACGAAGGCTGAGTATTTGTGGGAGAAAAGGTTTATTCTCTATGGAAGAGCTGTAGTGTTTGTCTCCCAGTGTCTCTGATTCTCTTTGTGGTTTATAAAATGATCTAATATATAATTTTTTAATGCCAATTGGGAAATTCAGCTCTGCTTTTGACCCAGATTAACCAGAAAGCAGTGGGTTACCAATTACAGTGCCTGGGGGGCAGCTGGTGGAGGTTAAGGACCTTGCTCAAGGGCCAGTAGGGTTTTACCTAGGTTCCATGATGGGGACTCTTCCTTTTTAACTTGTCCTGTCCAGCATCATAGCAAGCTTTATTGTGTTGAACAGATTTGCTTTGCCAAGGGGAGCTTTATGAAAATAAGGCTCCTCTAGATATCCTGTGTTTATTCATTTCATTTCTTTAATGTTTATAACAGCATTTTACATCATATTGCTGGGCTTGACAAGAGGAAAATGAAAGTTAAAAGAAGAAATGGCAGGAAGTGGAACAAAAAGGAGTGAAGAAAAGAGAGAAAGAAAAAAAAAACATGGATACACTTACACAGTCAACTGATGCTTCTATGCAGAAACCCCTAAAAAACATTCTTTGGTCTTTGCTGGAAAACAAAACTAGCAATCCCCTACAGCCTCGGCAGTCTTTGGTCTCAGGTCTCGCAATGTCTTGGACTGGCCAAGCGGTCTTGAGGGAATTTGTAACCTATAATTTCCAGGCAGGTACTGTTATATTTTATTATGCACCCCTTCAAGTATCAATCAAGTACCAAATAGTCTTGGTCTTGAGTTTGTCTGTGTTGGTCTTGGTCTTGACACTCTCTGGTCTTGGTAATGTCTTGGTCTCGGTTTAGGTGGTCTTGACTACAGGTCTAGTAGCAGTATCTGAAGCTGAAAAACTTACCACATACATATAATATCCAAACATGTTCTTGCTTCATCCTACTCAAGGTTTACATTAGGTGAAAGGTAGAATACTCTATGCACAATAAAGGTCCAGCAATAAATCTAAATTATCAATCAACCTAATGCAGATGTTTTTGGGCTTTAAGAGGAAGGAATGGAAAGAATTTGTATAAAAAGGTCACAGCCAAGATTGCAGTGCCAAGGTTGGCCATAGAGATTCAAACCCACTTATTTTAAGGTGACAGTGCAAACCACCAAGCAGCCCCTTACAGAATGTATGGTACTATCAATAAATGAGAATGAAGGGGATTCTTGTTAGGCTATTGGCCGTCGCCTCGCAATGAGAAAGTTTCTGATTCGAGCCACTGTGGTGGCCTTTTTGTGTAAAAGTTTTTTTTTTTGTGTGTGGTGCCTCTCTGCATCAGCTCACTGATGGGCTGGTAACCTGTCCAGGATGAACCTCAACTCTAGCCTAAAAACACCTAAGATAGTCTCCAACCCCCTTTGAACCCTACATTGGATTAGATCGGTAAATGAAATGAACTTTCTGCAATTTTCTCAGTGACATACCCCCTTTTGATGGCTAAACTGGCATCCATCTTGCATCCTATCTGTACAGTGAGCTCACTCCAGCCAGTAAAAGACATCTTGACTTTTGTTCTATCCTTTTCTGTCTTTCTTTTCCTTTCTTCTGCCGATAATGTTTTCTTGCTTTTCTTTGCCAAATTCACTATGGTGAATTCAAAACACGCGGTGTGTTTATGAAATGAATGAAATGAAATGAAACGAAAAATACTTTATTTATCCCAGAAGGGAAATTCCATGTTGTAATAGTCTCTCTCTCTCTCTTTTATATCAAAGACTGTAAGAAAAATGGATATAGTGTCTGGTTTCGTCTGAAAGTGAAACCAGTTGGGCGTTTCCCACGTCGCCATTCTGAGCCGTGGGGGAAATGATTGACAGCCAAGCTAAATTCTAACCGTACTAATCCGAACTAATCAAGAATGAACGAAGATAGGCAGTTTAAAAATAAGGTACGCTCAGACTTGCTGTTAACCAGCTGTCTGCTTCACTGCCTTTCAGTCAAAAGGACACGCCCCTAATTATGTGTAATTTCAAGGTTAAATAACATCTAAATGGATGAGTTATAAAAAAAACTTCACCCCTCACAGAACGACTTGTTCCGCGAATACGTCACCACGCACGATGTCCAAACTTGGCGTGTGGAAACGTCCTTGTTCTGGGCATTCATTTATACTCTGAAATCGTTTCCCCTGGGCACACAGACGTTTCTCTGTGCGATTGAATTAGCAGACAAGTCGCTGGTAAGTGGCTGGCAGTCGGCAGAAAGGGGAACTTTTTCATGCCTGCATCTAGCATGTGACGCAGTGTGTCACTAATAGTTGGCTGCAGCGTCACGCTGCATCCTGGATGGAAAAAATGGCAAAACGCAGTTTCTGAGCCTCAGAAAGTGGGCAGTGATGGCTCAAGAAATGCGCAAAATGAATGTTGGTGTGCCATCAAAACGATTTGCAAAGCAAATATAAGGAAATACTTTATAAAGCCACAAAAGAAGAAGCAGAAGAACTGTGACCATAAAAGTTTTGCAGTGATTTGACTATACACTAATAAACAGAAAATATACAAAAAATATATTTAATTTTTTCCACATTTTTAAAGGGCCAACTTAAGACTTGAGATTAAAAGAAAATAGAATTATCTGCTCATTTTTTCTTGGGTCGGACTTTAAAGGATTAATCATTGCCAGGTCCAATGCAATCTGCAAAGTTGTTTCCATTCTTCTTATCCACATCAAGTCTTCTTTGAAACAGACAAAAACATCCTAAGAATGCATATTTTTTTCCTGTGCAAATGAATGGAATCAGCATATCAAAACAACAATGGATTATTTGTATTCTTTTGTGATAGCAGTGGATAAATACCTTATTTTCTCAGATGATAAAATTCCTGACTTTTGAGCCTCTGTGTTGTTGAATTCTTCAGCTGCTTTCACAAATGGCATGTTTAAAATTTCCTTGAAGGAATTCATTGATATGGAGGTTACCAGACATAAATGACCACTCCAGAACATTTACTCTTCTTTACAGTAGCCAATGAATAATCAGCTTGGCATCATGCCTTTGATCACCATATTGGAAAGCTCATGTATAGTTTTTGTCAAGTCAAGTCACATTTATTTATAAAGCACATTTCAAAACATCCTCAGTTGACCAAAGTGCTGTACAGAATAAAAAAATAAATAAATCAGATATAAAAACGGAATAAAAACACAAGCACGTTAACACATAAACCAAAAGTATGAAAATCTAAAATATAACTATATAAATGTGACACTCTCAGACTGGGTGGAAGGCCAGTGAAAACAAATGACTTTTCAGCAGTGATTTAAAATGATCAACAGACTGTGCAGATCTGATGGTTAGGGGCAGGCTGTTCCAAAGCTGAGGAGCAGCAACAGAAAAAGCCTGATCACCTCTACCTTTCAGCCTGGTTCTAGGGACCGTCAAGAGCAACTGGTTTGTTGACCTCAGTTCTCTGACTGGGCTGTAAATTTTCAGAAGTTCCAAGAGGTAGGGAGGTGCAGTACCATTAAGATTCTTGAAAACAAGAAATAGAATCTTAAAATGAATCCTAAACTACACTGGCAACCAGTGTAAAGAAACAAGCACCGGAGTAATATGCTCACGGCGTTTTGACCCTGTCAGGAGACGAGCAGCTGAGTTCTGAATAGTCTGCAAGCGCTGAAGAAGAGTTGCTCTATTCCAAATAAAGAGAATTACAATAGTCCAGGCAACAGGTAACAAGATAGGTCGCCCTCTCTAAGTCCTGATGCGGCAGATATTATTTGACTTTGGCTAAAAGGCACAAATGAAAAAAGCTGGATTTGACAACAGAGCTTATCTGTTTATTAAATCTGAACCAAGAATCAAAAATCACTCCAAGATTTCTAACATAATGTTTGGAGTATTGTGACAAGGGGACAATTACACTAATTTGACCATCTAAACACATCTGACTCACCAAATACAATAATTTCAGTTTTATCCCTGTTTAGCAGGAGAAAGTTCTGAGTCAGCCATAGATGCACCTCAGCAAGGCACTGCAGAGAGTCAATGGACCCAGAAGACCTGGTCTGCAGTGGCAGATAGATCTGCAGGTCATCCGCATAACAATGAAAAGAAATGCCAAACTTACTAAAAATAGAACCCAATGAAAGCAGATACAAAGAAAACAAAATAGGACCCAGAATAGAACCCTGGGGGACTCCACAGTTGAGAGGGGAGGCAGCAGATGAGTACTGACCTAAACTGACAGAAAAACTCTTTTCGGCTAGATAAGACTGAAACCAGTTCAATTCTACGCCTCTGATACCAACACATGTATCCAAACGGGACAAAAGGATCTGATGATCAACTGTATCGAAGGCAGATGTAAGATCTAAAAGAATCAGCGCAGCTGAACTACCACGGTCTGCAGCTAAAAGCAGATAATTAAAAACTCTTATCAACGCTGTTTCAGTACTATGAAATGCTTTAAAACCCGACTGAAATTTCTCAGAGATACTGTTCTGCTCAAGATAGGGCTGTAACTGATTATACACTACTTTCTCCAGAATCTTAGATAAAAATGGAAGTTTAGATATAGGACGGTAGTCAAGACAGAGGAATCAAGTCCTCTCTTCTTCAGGAGAGGCTGTACAACTGCATGTTTAAAGGCAGCGGGAACACAACCTGACCTCAGTGAGGAATTAATCAGTTCCACAACACAAGGCCCTATACTCTTAAAAACATCCTTGAATAATCGAGAAGGGATTGAATCTAGTGGACAATTACAAGGTTTCAGGTGTTTCACTATGTTTGTCAGGGAAGACAAGGATTCTTGCTCAAAAACATCAAAAGTCGGGTGACAGGTCAAAGAGGGAACAGGTCCTACCATAGCAAAGGATAAGGGTAAAGCAGGCCTGGTCAACACAATTTTATCTTTAAAAAATGTAAGAAATCTGTCACAGAGTGCCTGGGGGGGGGGGGGGGGGGTAAAAGGACAGAGGAATCACATGGATTCAAAAGAGAATTAAGCTTCTTAAAAAGGAACTGAGGTTTATTAAAATTAATCAAAATGACATTGGACAGGAATCGGGATTTGGACGCTCTGATGGCCCTTTGGTACCAACGTAGGCTATCACGAAGGATTAAAGAGATCTGCAAGTAATCTTTGTTAAATTTCTTTTCAGCGCATCTACAGTACAAATACGTCTCAGAGCGCGTGTGGCATCATCAAGCCAAGGTTCAGACTTCGGTGTAGAGCGCTTGACCTTATATGGGGCCATCATGTCGAGAATATCTCTACAGACTGAATTAAAGACAGCTACAAGCTCATCAGTACTAACGTTAATCGCATAATCAGGTACTCCGAGCGCAGAACTGCTAAGGGCTGCAGAGAAATGAGGAGCAGTTAAAAAATTAATTCTGCGCACATGACGCACTGGAACCTGCTGTTTAACAGGAGGAGTGGGAAGCATAACAGAAAACAAAACCACAGAGTGATCAGAAAAAGACAGTATCACATATCTCAGAAACATGAACATTCAGTCCAAAAGACAAGACTAGGTCCAGTGAATGTCCCAACTGGTGCGTAGCACCTGTTACCGACTGGATGCGGCTAAAAGAGTCTGAAATGTGTAAAAACTCTTTTACTAGAGGCCTGGATTCACAGCAGACATGAATGTTAAAATCGCCCAACACTAAAAGGCGGTCAAAGTTCATACACAGGCCAGCCAAAAAATCTGCAAAGTCCTGCATGGGAGTATTGCAGCATATAGAAAAAGTTTGCAGCTCAAAACTAGAATAACTATCTGTCGGGGATTGCCGGCAGACGAAGTTAGATTTGAAGACTGAGGGCAGTCCCCCACCTCTGCCCGAAGAGCGAGGGGAGCTGAAGAAGAGGCAATCCGGAGGGAGAAGTTCAGAAAACAGAGCACACTCACCAGTCTGAAGCTAAGTCTCCGTGATGAACATAAAATCCAAATCATGTGATGTAAAGAAACCATTCAGGATGAATGTTTTATTTGCTAGCGATCTAGTGTTGAGTAGAGCCAGATGAAGAGTAGTCTCCTCCTGGGAGTCCGTAGAGGCTCTAGCCAGACGTTGAAGGTTTTCCAGGTCCATTCCCTGACGCCGGCGAACACAGTTCCACCAAAACATTGTCCTCCTCCCAGAGGCAAAGTGAAGACGTGGCAGGGGGAGCCAGAACCATGGGCATAATCCACCAACCAGTCGATCAAGCAACCACCGAAAGACCTGGAGAGGAGAAATGGGGATTGATGCAGATGCCAGAGCACATGAGGACCATGGCTCTCACCAAGGCTCCAGCGCATTTCCCACGTTTCCTGCGGCGCCTCCTCCCCCGAATGACAGCAGGCCAACGATGGAGATAAGCTGGAACAGACGCCAGGAAATCCGGGGCATCGGCAATGACGCCGCCAACAGAATTGAGCGTAGACTGTGTTTCCCATGAAGACTTAATATCCAGAAGCACCTGGCGATCATACACCAGTAGGGAGGTCAAATCGCAACAACACACAAAGAGTATGATAAGAAAAATTTTGTACAAATGGGAAAATTATCCAATACCCTTCGTTTATCTTGCCATGGTTTTGACAAAATTTTCTGTGCCTTTGTTGCTCACTCAAGTCTAAAACATCCAAAACACACCTCCATGCAACCCTATAGCTCAGCTTTGGTCTCATCCTTAAAAATGACCTTGATCTGAATGTTTTCAATCATGTTAAAGTATTGGCATATTACAAGAGTTTGTTTTCCCCGTGGCATCGGTTCAGTGACTGCTGTTTTTCTGGCAATCAAATTCTACGACTGCTTGAAGGCGACAAGGAAATCAAACAGCTGAGCCTCAGACGTATAGCAAACCTATAAAAGTACTGTGCTTTCCCAAAGATATGGTACCAGATGTGAAAGATAAAATCATGCAAATTGTGGCTGTGCACCCAACTGTGGAAGACCTCATACTGCATAAACAATGTTGTGAAACACTAATCTGAGGTGCTGAAACGTGACTTTACTAAACTGGGTGCCCGAATATTCATCAATGACCCTCTCCCTCGACTCAGCAGACTGATTAGTCTGAACACATGGCTGTCAGCTGCATGTACCAAATATACATTTCATAAACAATTTCAACATCTGGGGCCGCGGGTACTTTTTTTTTTTCTTCTTTTTTTTTTTGGAAGACAGATGGATTCTGCCTAAATCGGCAGGAATGAGGGTACTCACCTCTAACCTGTTTTATTTCTGAATAGACACAGCGTTTCGAGAGACAAAAGGAACATTATAAGACAGAACCTAACAGAAAACCACTTCAGCCTCAGCTGATCCCCAAGACAGTCTCAACCAATTCTGAAACCCCAAAAGCTTCCAGCAAGGACCCACCTCCTTCATCTCATCACGTCTCTGGTCACCATTATGACCAAACAGACCTCATACATCAGTCCCTCGTTTCCCCCTTCACAGGTGGAATAAACTCCTAGAAAACTGCAGGTTTGCTGAAACTCAACTGCTTTAAATAAAAGTTGAAAACTTTTATATTTGCCAACTTTTTTCGTTTTATATCAAAACAACCGTTAATTTCTCACAATAACTTTTATTTCTTGCATTTTATCTTTCTTTTTTACTCTAGCTGTTTTGTCTTTATTTAATGTCTTTTATTTCTTTTTAAGGTTAGTTTTCAGTGTACTTTTAATGCTTCCTCTGCACCCTGCTGTAATGCCTCTAATGTTTTATGTAAAGCATTTTGAATTGTCTTGTACATGAAATGTGTTTTACAAATAAACTTGCCTTGCAGCCAATTTTTGTTCAAGTGCTTCTTCAGAGAAAAAGTCCCCCTGCTTTCCTGCAGCCGACCCTGTATTGCAGCTTAAATGTGTAGTTGGTGGGCTGTCTTTTGTGCTTTGAGCAACTATAGCTTTCTAGGAAGTTGAGACTGAAATCTTTTTTGGTTCATATTTATTTATTTTTTTCTTTGTAGATTAGTTGTCAGCAAAGTCTGTGCAGCCTAGAACGTGTAGTCTTACAAGTCTTACAATGGAGACTAAGGCTATGTTCACACTGCAGTTAAAAGTGACCTGAATATGATTTTTTTGCTCGAAGGTGATCCATACCCGATTTGTTTCTGACAGTGTTCTCAGCACAAGTCCCATTAAATCTGACATCTTCCAGAAAGATTCAGGCCACATGGCCCTTTATCAGATACATAGAGAATCTGTGTTGAAACAGCCGCAGTTTGAACGGTCATGTTGCATTTCATCCGACTTTGACATCACAGACGTGAGATAGATGTCTCATTTCTGGGCTGGAGGAGATGGGACATGATCAGATTGCATGTAAACAATGAACAGAACAATCTTGGTCATATTTTCTTTACGAGTCTGATTGTACATCAGCTTCAAAACTGATGCACCAGACAGGTAATAATGGATGAAGTTTCCACTCATGTTTCTCTGAAGAGCTAAAGTGAAGCTTGTTGGATGGTTTCCATCATCGCTATCTTAGCCTCATCATGTGTGTCATTACTCCTGGAAAATTTAAAAAATGTGCAAAAAGAAGGGGGCTGTGAGCATGGCAGAAAGTGTTTGACAGCCAATGAGCTCTGAGCTTAAAGCTAACAGGAGTAACCCGGAACTAACAAATATAGGTGGGCTTAGGGTAAGACCTGCTGTTAGCTGGCTAAAAGACCTCTGTTAGGCTATTCTGCTACTGGCGAAGGCCTACCCAGGAGCAAGCAGGGAACTAGCCACTAGCCACCATGGCTAATGCCAGCAGTAAGTCTGCCACCTGTCAGTCAAAAGGACATGCCCCTAATTACGTGTTGCATATAAGTGATAACATGACCAACCATGCAAAAAAGTTCGATTTGACCATTCATATCTGGAGTGTAAAGGTAGCCCAAGTGGCTATTTACAATGTGATTTTCATAGTCCCAGACTGAAAACTGGAAGTCTTTGTCACAGCATGCTCCTGACTTCTTGATCATAAGGTGGTAATGTGCTCTGCACTGCCTTGCCCCGCCCTCTGCAGAGGACGTGATAATGGGTTAAAAAAACACACCTCAGTACAATTAAGCACATACACAGACAGTCACAACATCATGAAAAAATATATGGTGGGTAGGAGGAGGGGTCCAGAGGGAGGGGACGCAGCGAAACACGCATCACCACCGATTCCTGGTGGAAGGAGATCAGGGGTGGGGGTTGCAGCTAGCTAGCGAGATTCAGGATGTGCTGTGAGTCAGTGTGGGTGTGTGTGTGTGTGTGTGTGTGTGGCAGTTGACGGTCCTGTCACTTTGCCTCCGAGTGATCATGCGCCCTGGCTACTTGGTCAATGGGTTGTCCCTTTGGCTGAATGGTCAGCGTGCCTGACTTTCGCCCAGGAGTCTGGGGATCAAATCCTGCCTGGGCGCTTTGTTGCGTATCTTGCCATATGTATGCGTGTGTGTATATATATATATATATATATATATATATATATATATATATATATATATATATATGTGAAGCGTATGAAAACATATTAAAAAATATCAAACCATATCACGGTTGATATTTTTTCATGCAATTTTTTGTGCTTTGTTGTGCTTTTGTCCACAATGGCTTACCATCATGGTCAAACTTAACATGAAGAACCAAAGTAGTTCCAAACACCGGACCTAAGTGTAGTCAAAGGAGTAGTTTAATGCAGTTCCACAGAGTTTTCAACACAGAGCTCATCATCAGAAGACAAAATGATGAAATGAATGAAAAATTCTGTGTTGTTCGATATTCAATACATGGTTGTCACGGTTCGGTGCAGATCTGTATTGAATGGTTCAATACGAAAACATGTATTATTGCAATTAATAATAATGCAATAAATAAACAATAAAGAAGAGCTCAAGGCTGTGATGGAAGCATGTTTGTCTTCCATAACACCTGAGATATGCCACAAGCTGGTAGCATCCATGCCATGCCGGGTTAAGGCAGTCATTCATACAAAAGGGCCCAAACCAAGTACTAAGTACAGATGTAAGATTTAATTTTCGGAGGCCTGAATTTTTTGCTTTTAAAATCCTTTTAGAATTGATTTCATGCAATATTCTAATTCTTGAGTTTTTGAATTTGAGGTTTTCTTAAGCTGCAAGTCCTAATCAGCAACATCCACACAAATAAAAGCTTGAAATATATTGATTTGCATATTATTTGTCCAGTATTTGGTTTGGCTTACTAGTTACATATACATGAATTCACTCAGAAAAGACAATAATTTATTTCTTCTTAAGGTCTTTACAACTCAAAGACATGTTCTCTTTGAGAAAGAAAAAAAAAAATCACTTAAAGAAGATGCACAGCCAAGCTGAACTCTTTCATTGCCTTGTTTGGTCACAGAAACAGTCTGCATACTTCCTGCTGTTGACTCTGAACACCTTTAGTTTGCCTGCTTTAGAAAGCAAATGTGTATGTGTTTACAGAGCTTTTCTAACAAAGAAATGCTTGGTGAGCTGATGAAACACCGTTTACTGTGATTTCCCTGCTTCTGTATCTTTATCTTTTCTTTGACTGTAGTCCACAGATCTGTCCTGTTCATTTGTGTTGCTTTGTGTTTTGTCTATTTCTTGTACTTACAGCAAAAAATTACCCTTCTTACTTTTCTTTTCAGTGTCTTTCTACCGTTTTTGCTCACACACACAAACAGATTTGTTCTGTCTCTCGACCCCTAGTTCTAGGATCAATGCCACCCCAGGTAGGCTAAGTCCGAGTCATTCTGCCACATGGTGTGGGAGTTAAAACGCAGACCTGTGGCACATTCACTCACATGTTTTCTGTATTTAAAATGGCTACAGACTGGTTTCTTTCATCCTGCAAAGATCTGAGGGAGGGACTCAGTAAACGGGCTGTATAATGATCAGCTTGCCCAGAAAGCAGCTATTTTAAATCTGAGTTAAAATTTTAGTGCAAACAAGTAAATGTTAAATATCAAAAAACTTTTTCCCGAGGTTGTCAATATCTGCTCAGTGATTAGCATCCTCAAACAATACAGCTGGTTTAGTAAACAGGAGCCATGGAACCAATTTCCTCGCTTTACTTGACCACACGCTGTGTTTACTGTATGAAAGTATTATTGTAGCCGTTTTACAGCCATGTCATTAGACATTTACAACACAGCACCAGAACCTTGTTAACAAGAAAATGCAAGCCATGTTTGTCCGTGTATATTTGGACATAATAACACATTTTTCCGTGTTAAACACAACAACAAAAATACAAGTTGATAAATAAGACTAATGAGGGGTTTGCTTGTAGCCCTACAGAAAGAGGGATTATTGTGTTATCCTGGTTGTTAACACAGGATAAACACAGGAAAATCCAGGATTTTTGTTCCAAGATGATGACTTGCAGAAAAGCTCCTGTTCAACAAGTTCAAGTGATCTCAGGTCTGTCAATAGAATAGAAAATGATACATAACATGTAATCAAGTAACTTTTCAGTAACCCTGTTTGTGAATTGTTGCAATATAGTATATCTTGGTTCTATTTTGATGTGTTGCAAACATTATTATCTTGATTTTGTTATGCAGTTTGAGCTTCTTCATGATAAGAAATCCCCTAGACCTAGAGGAAGGATGGCTCATATTATGATAAAAACCATGAGGATATAGAAACTAGTATTTTTTTTTTTCCCAGAAAGTTGACATAGTAGCCAGTAGGGATGTAACGATTACTGGTAAAATTAACCATGATAAAATTCCCAAGATTAGTAATACAGTTTCAAATTTTAATTATCTTTAAAACCGTGACTGGTTACTGCATTTTGAAAAACTCCTAGTGTTGCTGCTCATTGGTTGGAAAAGCAGCAGCAGTTGCAGTTTGGAATGTTTCATTTATGAAAACATGGAAGAAGTTCACGACGGCACCAACATGGCACCAAATCTTAAGATTTTGTCCCCTTTACAAAGGACAAAGTAGACTTTTAGACCCATTTTGGATATTTTTAAAGACGCTGGGGGATATTTCTATTATACTGTGATAAAAATGATCATTTTGGTCACAATAACCGTGATATGAAATTTTCATATCATTCCATCCCTAGTGGCCAGTGGAAGGGCAGTCACTGTGGAAAGTACGTGGCAGCAAGAAAAGAGAAAAAAATGGCGCCAAACATTTGACTAAATTGTCAGAACAGACATAGTTAGAAAATGGAGTGAATGAAGAGTGAACCACAGAGCAGGATTTCTTTAGTGGAGAGAGCTTTAAGACTTCTGCATTTAAATAACTTTCCTTCTTTTCCAACCTGGACCTTATTTCTAGGAATTCATACGTGCATTTACTCACCAGTAACATTTGTGTCACACTGAATCCTCCAGATGATATTTACATTACTCGCCATCAGCATATATCCATATAATAAGTGATAGAGGCAGCAGGAGTGGGCCTCTTTATAAGGCATTTTCTGCTGCAAAACTTTTTAATTTCACCAGTATTTTAAGATGAATGGAGGAACAATCAAGTGCCATTGTCCTGTGAGTTCAGACTTAGCTTTCCGCTAGTTATTGAGGGCATTCTCCACTATCTACTGGCTGCGTGTCCACTGATGCGCACCGCCGCAGTACAGCTGAGAGAAAAACAGCTGGCCAGAGAACAGCAAGCTAAATATGAACCCTAAAGAAAAATCTGAAGAAAATTTTCATGCTGCCCTCCAACGTCTCACCAGTGAACACTGGTGCCAAGTTTACACGCAGTAGCTCCATCCGGCGCTGCTGGCCGGGTTTCTGACAATACATCCTACCCTACGAGACGGATGTGTGGCATTATATTATGGCACGCTAGCGCAGATGGACAGTCAGGCCTGTCATGTCAGTCTGTGGTACCACGTTTCGACAGAACATCGGACAGGGGGCTCGTAACTTTCCTTCTGGACGTCTCTTTGACATTCCAACTGTAAGGCTTAGCTCATGTCCACAGCACAAAAGCACAAGTGCTTTTGTGCTGCTCCGGGTCAAACTTTTTAAGTAGGAGTCTCATCCGTATTTAGCGTTTCCTGCCAAATAAATACCAAATCCATATCCCTCATACAGAAGCGGTTTTATGCTGTTTGTGGGCAAGTTTGATGTGACTGACCTCAGTCACTGGCCAGACACACCTGGATTAATCAGTTCATCCAGTAATGAAAGACAGGACACAAAGAAGCTACCTTAAGTGCAGGAAGTCATGGAGCTGTGCATAGAGCCCATTATGGACGCTACCCTCTCAGGACACTTGGATTACATTGGACGAGCTGTATGGAGGAATATTGCCAAGTTTTTGTGGACCTTATGGACCTTTTTGTGTTGAGTGCTGGTGAACTCCATTATATGACAGTCGGCTGATAACGAAAAGCCTTCAGATCCCCGGCTGCATTTGAGATATTAAAAAATTGCTCCAGAGTCTTGCTCAGCATGAGGGTGAATAGAAAATGAAGGCACATCATTCTGTGGGTGTACTATTCCTTTAGGTTGTTTTGATTGCTTCTCATAGTTTTCATGTTGAAAATCATTTGAATGGCCTATGACTGTTTTGAGCAAGGTTCTTCCACTAACTTAGCATAGACAAGTTTCACAGGCATTTTCAGTTTACCTCTGCAGTCGATCAATTTTTGCTAAGCGCTTTCAGCAGAATAAGATCCATGTTCATTCACACTGAATAGTGATGTCTCTAAAATGGCGAAAATTTTTCATTTATTTTTGTTACATTTTAGTTATTTCTATATGTGATAGTGAATAGTATCTATTTTTAGTTAAGGAAATTCAAAACGATTTTGAATGCCTGCAACAGTTCAGGTACCCCACGGATAACCCACGAAAACACTGTTTTGCAGATAGAAATAAGAAAGATTAATATAGCGGTACTGACATGAATGGATATTTAGTATGTAGTTCAGACAGGTTGCAGGTGAGAATAAGGTTTTTTTTTTCTTATCATTGTGCAAGTGTTTTAAATATCAGGGGCCAGGGTCACCTGCATTTCTATTGCAAGGGATATTCTCACCATTATGGCATCCAGCAAAGCCAGAGATTTTTTTTTATTTATTTTTTTTACCGCTAGTAGGCTAATGCGGGAACAGAGAACACAGTTTGAAGCAGGGATAATGAAAGATATGTTGTTCATGCAGCAATCTCTGAATGAAATACATAAAGCCCCCAAGTGGTGAAATAACAGACAATAGGGAATCTATTCTAAATGAAATAAAAAAAAAAATGTGTGGGTCGGATTTTACAGGGAGATCCATTGAGTCCTCAAACTATTTCCTAATCAGAAGATGTGCTGCTGGTGGGATTGAGGAGGTCTTCAAAGTATTTCTTTGACCCACAACGTCCTGAGTCGAGGTCAGCAGCCCACCACCCTCACAGTACATAGTGTTGATGGTGCACTGCTCCCCCCTCCCTGAGCTACCTGATGGTGGACCAGAACCTCCTCAAAACTGTATGCAAGTTGTTTTCCATGGCCTCTGTGAATTCCTTCCATGTTCGAGTTTTGCCACGGGCCAAGAAGGCCTGACAGGACTCCTTTTCAGCCTGACAACATCCTTCACTGCTGTCCACCAAGGAGTTCAGGGATTACCGCCGCAAGCACTGACACATATACCGTTACAGCTCCAACAAGCCACTTCAGCAATAGAGGCGTTGAACACTGCCCATTCTGACTCATTGTCCCCGCCTCCCTCTTTTTGCCTCTTCCACTAATATCTCTGTCTCCATCCGGTCAAATTTCATTTTGCGTTTGCAACTTTTTTGCTCTTCTGAACTTTCCATGGCGGCAAAGTAATAGTTCACACTAAATCCTCACTTAAATACTGCTGTTTGCAAACCTGGCCCTGTGACAGACTGGCGACCTGTCCAGGGTGTACCCCGCCTCTCGCCTGATAATAGCTGGGATAGGCTCCAGCAACCCCAGAGACCCTGAACTGGATAAGCGGTACAGAAAATGACTGACTGACTGTTTGCAAACCTTTACCAATTGCATTAACAATCTTAGATCACTCACAAACTATAAAGACACAGTGTGCACAATATTTTTGGGCCACACGCAAATTAGCGCTCTTTATTTGAGGTCATAGTGAATCAGGGCTGAAGTGCGGCTGAGCCACTCTTAGTCTGTTCTTCACAGCCATCTTTGATGAGAATCTCCTCTTGCTGGCAATCTGAGGTTGTCATTGAATATGAAACAACTTTACTGTAGTTGCTAATTCATACTCAGTATCAATTAGCTGTTTCAACCCTTAAATGCCTTTCTTTGTTTTTAAAATGATTTGCACTGTCTTCACGAATTAATCAAACAGCAGGTTTCAAAGTCATAAATGCAAAAACAATTATTGTTGTATTTCTCGCTAATTAATTGTTATGCTTATCCAAAAATAGCTTCAGATTGAGCATTCTAACGTTTCAAACCTTGCTGCAAAATGTCTCAAAATATCCAGTGTTAAAGTTAAAAGACTTTTACCTTCCAATACACACTCACTTATGGTCTTTTAAGAATTATCACAATCCTTGACTATTTGTCAATCCCTTTTCCACTTCACACCCATGCAATTTCACACCAAGCGTTGGTGTAGTCATACCTGCTGATAATGATTTATTAACAGGTTGGTAAAGCTCCCAATTTCTCATTAACAAGGTCATATCCTGTCTATTGACAAACAAGAAACAAAAGCCATGCTATTGGGAGAGTAGCTGGATCCCACTGCTTAAAATCAACAACCTCATGCCCTCAGAGCCATTCCCCCTCCTCTCTTTACCGCTTATGAGTGCACTCATGCTCGAACGCATGCAAGCAGAGTCAAGATCCAACTTACAGCCATGCTGTTTTGCCACGCTGTGACAGATAAATCTGAGTCGTGGTTTTGTGCTTCAGTGTTTGCATTCAGCGCCCGCGGCAACTGTCAATCACTGCTGTCGTTTTTGAATGAGCTTCACTGGGAGATGAGGGCCTATTTGATTTGATCGCTGAGGGAAAGCAGACGGCCTGTATCACTGTATCACACACAGAGAGGGAAGAGAAAGTTGCTATTCCTGCAAATCATCAGATCCTCTCGAATGCACACATAGCAGCAGCGTGCATACAGACCAACAAAGACCCCGGTTGGCACAGAGATACAGACACATATGCACCCGTAAGCAGGAACTTGGGTCAGTCACAGGATCTATTCTGTTCCAGCAATGCTCCAGAGCATTTAAACGGACACCCTCTATCCACATCATTTTTGCAGAAAGAGAGCTCCGCTTGAAGAAGAGAAGATGATGGAGAAGAGATGATGGCATCTGAGAAGTCAAGCATGAGGGGGAAGACAATAAAGAGAAGAAAGATTGACATAGGGAGCATTTATCTGGCTGGCTGGCAGATATTCTGTTGCAGAGAAAGTGCAGACAGAGTGTGGGCAAGCTTGGCCCGTTAACCTTGGAGAACTAGTAATTGGCACTCAGCAATAAATAGTCCTTTTGCATGGAGAAAAATGAGTGGGCTAAGCTCTGGGAGATTAAAAACAACTAATCAACACCAAAAATATATCCCTTAAATAAAATTGATACTATATCAAAAGAAACTGAAGGATATTATTAACAAACACAGTGGCCCTCATTTATCAAACGATCGTCGAAATGGTCGCACATCTGATCGCAAAAATGGTCGTACGATTGGACCCACGTGTGATTTATTAAAATGTTTGTATCGGTCCAATCTCGTCGTACGAACAAAAGAGTCTTGATAAATTCCACAGCTGAAATTTATCGTTATTTAAATGTCACGCCCACGGTTACGCCCTTAAACATGCATAATGATGAGGCTTCACCCAGCGAGGTTGAACCGTGGAGAGGAGAGATTCTGCCAAAAGAGAAACTTTGGGGGGATCAAGGCAGAATTCCTCATTTGTGAGGTGAGAAAGATTAAAGAGGTGCTGTTTGGCAGCTTAAAAACCGAAGTCAGAGACGTGCACAAAAACGCTGCACGGAAGAGGATCAGTCAGCCTCACCGGTGTTGAAGGATCGGCTGAGACATCAATAAAAGTCTCATTCTAGGCCTGGCTGATACGGTTTATTTGTTTTATTAGCTACGAAATTTAATAATAGGCCACATCCGATGGCAACGTCACAATTCTTTAGCCAATGGGTCAAGAAGAAGTGGTCCAATATGAAACTTGCCACCAAAAGATGATGCCCCCCCCCCCCCCCCCCCCCCCCCCCGCTGCGCTCTAACAGGTGACAGGTGGATGACCCATCTGGGTCTGAGCCTGACCCAGATGGGGACAGAAAAAATATAACTTGCATTTGCAAAGCTAAGGGACAGTCTACTGACTGAGCACTTATACAACTTTAAAGTATTGATTACTTATTAGAAATGGATCAGCTCCGGTCTCCTCCGTATAGCCCAGTGGGGGCTGCAGAGCGGCTCCGGGCGCATCTTTTCCTGCGCATCAAAACTCTCCAGCGGTCCGAGCGATATGCAGCACTGCACAGGACAGGAGTGTTGCAGATTTTCTCAGAGTCTAAAGCAGCGTTTCATCCCGCCGGGTCCGAGTCGGACCGTCCGACACCCACCTGCCTTCCTGCAGCCGAAGCAGCCCCCACCTGCACCTGCACGTGTGTGCGTACTGATGCCTACCTCCACTCCTATGTGGCAGTTTTACCAGCGGGGGGAGGAGATGCACGCAGAGTGCAAAGCACTTGTCTCCTAGAACTATATGTTAATGATTTTAATAATTTGTTGAGATAAATGGAGGAGTTAAATTCAGTCGCAGCTATTTTTGTAATTTTGGGAATACTTTCTACATTCACTTTTTCCTTTTTCTTTGCAAATGGATTCATTCTTAGTGCTGATATGTGAATGCTTATGTTTAAATTACAGTTTGCAGTTTGGTAAATAAATATTTTCATGTTCTGCTGCGCTGCGCTGCAAACCCTCACTGACTCAAACTTGCGTACACGAACTCAGAGCTGTCGTGAGATTTGATCGTATCCTACGATCACGTTCAAATTGATAAATGCCGAGTCTTGCGTGGAAATGGTCGTACGCACAGATTTTCGTCGTACGATCATTTGATAAATGAGGGCCAGTGTGATTAAGTTTGATACAGAAGATTTAAATATTCACAACCAGCCAAACATGTTAATATGGATGTCTTTATTTCCTGTTAAAGGTAGAATATGGAACATTTTTGATAAAATATATATATATATATATATATATATATATATATATATTAAATAATACCTCCAAAAGACATTTGGAGTGGTGCAGAATGAAAGTACAGCATTTTCTTGAAAAATTATATTCAGCCTGAAAATAAATAAAGTTTAAAGGGTTCAACAATGGCATTATGGCTACACCTAAGAGAAGAGCAAAAACTGGAGTAATTTTAGGTGAGGCCTACACTTAAAGGACCCAAATCAACATTTTCCACAGCATCACAGAAATGGTGACTTTTCTCCTGGATCCGTTAAGCAAGCTCACTTGCTGACGTGGCTAACGCTAGCTGTCGGTTATAAACTCCTCTGCATTACTTGTTTGACATGGTGCAGGCTGCTGGTCCCTTGTATCGGCAGCAAGCCTGGCAACCAAGCGACTGGAGTTGGTTTTTTTTGCTGTGCAAACGACAACTTAGACACGCATGTCACTGTTCTGTCTGTATTCCATATCCAATCTTTAAATACACTGTAGCGATTGCACGATTAACCTTGACCAATCAGAAATGGTGATGGAAAACAAGCTTGCATGCACTGCACCGGCTGCAGTCAGCAGCAAACAACAAACACTGCACGTGTACCTCGCGTTGCGCTGTGAGCGAAATGTTTTCACGGTGACTGGTTATCTACATAAAAACGGCTGAAGGGACTTCAGTAACGGGAGAGGAGCAGCAGTTGGTAACAGTGATGGAATAATGGCGTTAAAAGAAACGGCACTAGTGATCCGGTTACACCTGGACACACTCGTCATGCGCTCCTCAGTTGCGTCTTCATGTGATAACTGTTCAGACTGGCTGCACTGCAGGTTGGAAGATGTTCGTGTGGAGCCTCTGCAAGGCGGCGGCGGCGGTGGAGACGTCACCAACCTGACATACACGCATGCGTATGAACACAGTTACTAAAACAGCGACAAACAGCAAACACGACTCTTTGCGCGCAGCTGAACACAGGTGCACACAACCAATGTTGTTTGGACGTTGAAATGACGTTATTTTTCAACTGTTATGTTTTAGCAAAGTTGAATCTATGGTGAGTTAACACCATTGGGTGTTCAACGTTTTTATGACATTGAATTTATGTTCTTTCATCAGCTGATGTAATTTTACCACGTAATTTAAACGTTTAAAGTCAGTCTAATGCCAGCTGTGTAGTGTTTATCAGACCACATTTGATAAAAGACAATTGTCTGCAACTGTTACAAACTACACTTACAGGAGCAGCGAGACTGCAGCAAAAATCCAATATAAGATATTCTGCAGCCTCTGGCTTTGATTGTTACTTTGGATTCTTACTGTGCGTTCAGACCAAGAGCGACTAATGCTGTAAAATAGCTTTTGTCCAGTGGTGAAAGTAAGATAAGATTCTTGCAGGAACTGTGCAACTAGAATTTTTTTTTTTTTGCTTTTCTTTGCGTGCTCGCATCATACCATAAGCGTGCTCTTTTCTGACTGATTTTTCAGTCTTGTACACATTCATAGGAGCATAATGTAACATATCAGACACGTCATGCAATAGATGACAAGTTATAGGCTACATTTATTTTCAGGTTAAGTACTCATTCAGGAGAGAGAGCATCAGAACAATAACTTCAACATCACTCAAGTTTTTTCTCTGTTGTGAGAAAGAACACGTTGAGTTTCCTCACTTCCATTTTTATTTGTTTGCCAAAGGATTTACCACACATATCAAATAAAATAAAATAGGTTAAACCATTGTCCACCTTAACTTGAGACTAATCCTATTTTTAATCTAACAGGTACCAGACTAGTTAGAAATTAGACTACTGTCAACCATAGTCACTCAGTGTATGTTGTTCCTCTGCAGAATGACAGTAACACTTTAAATAATCTACACCTGTAAAGTTAATTGCATACTGAGTATCATAAGTAAAATATAAATCTTAAAGCATCACCTGCATGTTTAGTTTGTACTTAAATTGTACCTGGAGGTTCCTGGTCTGATTCCTGACTGCTGCCGTCCACCCCTGCTGACTGCAGTCCTCTTGCAGCTGCTTACAGGCAGACACTGCTCCCTTTTCCATCTTTGTAAGAAAAGTTCAAAAGTCACCCATAATTCCCAGCTATTCAGATTCAGTAATTTACTATTTATGCAATGGCTATATATGCTATATAACAAATGTTTTTAATCTTAATGGGATTTTAAATAAAATATCATACAGCCTAAAGAATTCAGCATTCATATCATTAATTATCTTGCTTTATGTAGTTAAACATCTCCTAGAATTTGTAATATCCTTTGTTACAACTTTAAACTTTTGTTTTATCAAGTTAGTTTTATCCATCAGCTCCTACTTATTAAGCTAGTGGTGCTGGATGATCTGTTGTCTCACCTGCTCATTCACTGACAAACATGTCGGTTATCTTCCAGAACTTTGCAACATCTCTGGCCTGTGCTTTTTTCTTTCTTTTTAAGACTCCTCAGTTTTATTTTTGCCTTTTCGATCTCGCTCTGCATCTGCAAAGGTGCGGGGGGAGGGTAAGAAGGGGGGGCAGGTGCGCGTGTCCAACATTGTCAGAGACAGTAGGGTGTGTTTGTTTCTGTCCAACGTTGTTACGTTGTGTGTGCAATCACTGAGCAGCCAGTTCGGCGGGCAGACCGCAAAACGTCTCGGTGCTCCCGATGGTCAGCCCGCCAGTCGGGAAAGTTGCTTTGCGTAGCGTTCCGGTTCCGTTCCGGTAGGAGAGGTCCGAACATTTCTTACCGGAACGCAGTTCCGGGGGGTTCCGGCTTACTTTCACCTCTGCTTTTGTTGCTAATAAAAATAGCTGCTACAAAAAATCTGTTCGCTTTTGTCGCTCAGGTCGCTTATGACATCACGTTCAATTTTGCATATCCTTTTAAAAGGACCGTATGCTTTTTAGCATCAGCAGAGCTTTTGCAGTGATGTTTTTTGCGATTGCTGCCTAGTGCTTTGACAAGTTGTAGCCTGTGATTAACCAGAAATCCCTCTCATACTGAAAAACAACGGTCTGGACATAACTGATTAAATTACACCCCAAAACAAAATAATGTTGTAGCTTAGTTAAGTACATCATCTTCACTGATCTGCATCTGCAGATCTTCACTCATTCATCTCTCACTCTCAAACTAAATGTCAAGACGAGGGACAAAAGGGAAATACGTATTTTTATCCCTGTCAATTATTATTTTTGTTATTATTATTTTTATTATTATAATAACGTAGTACTTTGGATATTTATAAATGATAGCATGCTAGGTGCTCGATCAGCAGGTAAACTTTGCGCCTATTTTAAAAATAATTTTTATCAACTTACCGGATAAACCAACGGCACGTGATACCTCTTCCCAGGTCAGAGCCTTCTTTTGGAGATCCCGAAAGGCATAAAGTTTTTGGTCATACAATACTGGGTGGCCAGCAATGGCAGTTATCAGCGTTTCTGCTGTCATTTTGACTTGGAACCAAAATACGGCACCAGAGTTCAGAGTTCGTTTCTGGAGACTCCCTGAAGTGAACAATGTCCACATTCCAATTGGTTGTCAGGGTTTTACAGCCGAAACGTGTCATAGCCAATTTGCATAAAGTTGAACTATTTTTAACTTTGTTTAGTCGCTCTAATCGCTCAACTTTTGTAGCTCGTCGCTTCTGTCGCTTTATTCGCTCTTGTCCATTGAAAGTGAGTAACTTCCGGCGATTTTCCAGCTGTAGTGGCTCTTGGTCTGAACGCACAGTTAGACTATTGGCCCTGAAGCATTTTTATAATCATACACAAAGTAAAAATTGAACAACAATAAACTATTAAAGATATCACAGTTTCATACTCGTACATCAGAATAAAAAAAACAAAGCTTTTTCAGTCCTTAATTTCATTTTGTTTTTCTGTTCTATATTTATAGTTCATAATGCAGCTCTTTTAATTAAGAATGACACCAATTATGTGCTCAATATAAAGTTTAAACCAAGAAGTTATTAAAATGTTGAAATTTACTGAAATAATTAGAGTACATATCTAAGCAATCTCGACAGCTGAATTGATAAATGATAGCTAGAAACCAAAGCAGCAATCTCAGAAGTTAGTCAAATAACCTGAAATTTATCTCACAGTTTATTACACACACAGATGATTAGTTTTATGCAATTAAAAAAGATATGCATTTTTATCATTGTTTTTTTTTAATACTTTATCATAATGGGGAATAGATAAATACAGAGTTGCTTGGAAATATCTGCAGCTTCATAGCTGTCTTCCAGATTTAGCTAATTCACACCAAATTGATATCAAGCTTTAAGAATGACATAAACCATGAAGTTTAGGGGCGCTAATGTAAATGGTATGGAGCTGATAGCTGCAGGGAGTCAAAGGAGCTGTTGATGCGTGTCAAACAAGCCATCGCTGGGCTGTGAAGGCAAAACAAATTCATCAGAAAGATTATAGTAATAAACCTCTGATGGATGTGACGAGACCAAATCCACTGTTAGGTAGGATCCAATCATCCACCCATTTTGCATTCCTCCTTTATCTTGTGCAGAGTTGTTGGTTCGTGGAGCTGGACGCGGAAGAGGCGGAATCCATCATGTGTCGCCAGTATCACAGGATTTTAGGAAAGACTCATCTTTAAACAGATTTCACTACAGATGAGTTCTGACGTTTACAGGAATGTTCTACCGGCTCAGATGCAGCCAAATGCAGTAAAATTTATCGGACCGAACTTCACAGCACACAAGCACGACAAAGCATCAAAAAGGAGGAAACCAACTCTGGGACATCCACAAATTCAAACAGTCATGGCTTCATTTTTGGGAATGTAAATCTCTCCACTTATATCTGAGCTCATTAAAAACAGGTTTCTAGAGAGATAGAATTTGTAAGCTGTCAAGCCTATTACACAAGCAAATGTTTGGTACATTTTGTTAAAAGTAGTGTAGAATATTGTCCAGTTATGTGGCACAACGAAACAAAACTGCATCTTGTCATACTTGCATACTGCTCAAGATGAAGCTTTTCGCTGCAATTCTATTATTTTCACGAGATTTTAGGAATGATCAAGCCAATTTCAGCCTGGCTTTGCTTTTCTGCATCTTTTCTTTTCATCTGAGATGAAAGAGGATTTTGTTCCACCATTACAAAAACATAATGACACCATTGTAGAGGAAATATGACAGCTTGATTAGACTTGTGTTGAAGAAAAATGGCTGGTTATTAAGTAGCTCTCAGATGGACCAAACTATTGTTTGACATGCCATCTTTATCATTTCTTATTTCATATTTGCTCCTTAACTTCATGGTTTGATAAGTGGCTTAAGATAGTATTTTTTCCCTGAACATAACAGTTTTATGTACGAATGCTATGTACTGCAGACCCCCCCCCCCCCTTTTACTACATTTTTAAAACTAACTTAAATTACACTTTTATTTTCTTTTAAAGACACACAATGGAACTTTTAGCAGTTTTTTTTTTCAGTGACACGCCCCCTATCGGCGGCTAGACTAGTATCGTACCTGTACTGTGAGCTCCAGCCGGTAAAAGACAGTCTCATCTTGACTCTTGTTCTGTCCCTTCCTCTCTTTCTTTTCCTCTCTTCCTCCGGTAATGTTTCCTTGTGTTTCTTTACCAAATCTGACATGATGTGGGTTGAAAGCACCCGCGGTGTTCATACTTGGTTCATACCCGTTTGCGAGTAGGTGACGCGGTGCTGCAACCAATAGTCAGCTGCAACGTCACAGCTGACCGGATGGGAAACTTACATACTGCTGTTTCTGAGCCCCATCACTCTGGGCAGTGACAGCTCAAAAATGCACATAATGAATGTTGGTGTGCCATCAGAATGAGTCAGAAACACATATTTTTAATATTTGTAAAACAGTATCTGCACTACTTCTGTCATAAGATTGCAGTACTGTTCACTGTAAACTTAGGTTTTGTGTTTAGATTTATCCTAGCGGATTCCTTGGTTTTTATATTTTTTTATCTTATACTTTATTATATCTTATAATATGCACCGGTTTAAGTGGTCTGTAATTTCATCTGTGTTGTATGTCTAACATACAACACAGGGTGTGGTCACAGTAAAAGTTTACTGGAGTTATAACATCTTTAGTGGTCCTTAATGGTTGGTTTAGCTATGAACTAAAACATGCCGTTATATCCTATTCTGTTCCTAGAGGTTAAAGGGACTAGAGGCGGGAATTTTTAAAAAAACAAACATGCATGTCCATTTTTTTTAATACTAATGGGTGATGAAGCGCTAAATACCAAAAAGAACGTTTCCACCCACATCTCTCTCCGTTGCCATGAACAGGCTGTGTGCTGCAAAATGCGCTGCAATTCGGTGGCTGAATTTCCCTGTGATAGCTATGGATTCTTCTGCCGTCAGCAAACGATCCAGATCAACTGAAAGACACTAAAAAGTGCAACTACGGAGAAAAAGCGTAGCAAACACCATTATAGCTTCCGTTTGTGCACGCTCCCGTGACGGCTTGGCTCGTGGCTGCAGTTACCTGAAGCGGCAGTCGCGAGTTTTGTTTCTTAATCTTACCTCTAGTCCCTTTAAAGTTACCTGGATTGGAACAAGCGCGTAAGACATTTAGGAAGACAGCTGTCGATGAATGGGGTGGCTCTGTGTTTTGGCCCAGGGCACCGGGTGCTCCCCTGCGGTTGACCCTAGCTGAGGGCCCTATTGAAGGATGACAGTTAGATGTCCAGGCGAGTGTCTCCCACCACCAGCTTAGAACCCCGTTACTGGAGGGCTGGTTCCCGTCTTTTTAACCAACAAAAATCTAGGGTCTTAGAGAGGGCGCATTTGACAATAAAGTTGACTTTGCTCTAAAAGTTATGTTGTGTGTCTTTAAAGCAAATCAAATCAAACTTTATTTACATAGCACTTCTTGTGCAGAGTAGCTTAGCAAAGTGCTTTACTCATTAAAATACAAAAACTTGCCATCACCTGACACCTGCATCTTTCCTTTATCATTCATAATGGTCAATGAAATATGCATTGTCCCTGTGAAAATAAAATCACTCATTCATTCATTCATTAAAAACCAGCACCACTAAAGACAATCACACAGCATGCCAGACACACTCACAGACTTTCTTCTAAGGCTACACCCATACAGCTGCTGTCTTCTTCCTCCCCTGATTCTTCACACCCTCTCCACAACAGTCTGAAGTAACAGCAGAGTGCGTTCAGTGGGAGGTGTCATCAGGTCCACTGGATGGAAAGGTACAGCAGATCATTTCTGCCAGCAGCCATCACCCTCTGGAACAAGACCTGTTATTGTTGCTGTTTATATTGTTAGGGGAAAAAAAACTAGTATATTATTAAATTTCCCTGGGATTAATAAGGTTATAGCTAAGGTTTGTACAGTTATAACATCTGATAGTAATGATGTTATTGCATTTTCATTAGTGAAAAACTGCTTGCAATAAAAAAAAGCTTAATTTTCGTTCACTTGTACAAGCTTTCTTCATGTAGAAACAGTTTGAGTCCCTCTCATAATCTTTTGTGGGGTTTACATCACCATTTATCTGCATTTAGAGCCCAGCAGCTGCTGCCTTGTTTGGTGGATGTGTGCGTTTTGTCTACACTCCCCCTCCAGATCTGCCCTGAAGCATTCCCATATTTCTAGATAAGTCCATACACAGTTATGGGATGTTCAGGCTGAAATCTGCTGGTTCACTTTCCCTCGACGTACATAAATCCCAAACAGCAGTCTATGAAGGAAATATGTGAATATATTTCTTTATTTAGCAAAAATGGAAAAAGGAAAAATAAAATAATAAGAAAAAAATCTAATTGGATTTGGGTCCTTGAATATACCGTTTAATTGGTGCGCCAAAATATCAGAAATCTTTTTCAATTCAACCCATTTCTAATGTTAAAAGTGGACACTGCTGTACTGGAGAGGAAACAACAACAAATAATAATAAAAAAACAGGATTATAAATGGCTGATGCCAAAAATGAGTAAAAAAAAATCTCATCTTAATTTAAATAATCCAGTTTCAACTAAAAAAAATACATTCCATTATGTTTCTGGTACCATTTGAATTGTTGACAGTTATTTGGATTTCAGGAGCGCTGCTGATTTTATTTGTCCTGAAATTTATCTTTGCTGCCAAAATGACAAACAGTAATGTCCCCAGCAAAACAATTCACATCACACGGACTCTGTTTAAAAAATTCAGTTTTCTCTGCAACTGGACCCCATCTGTATAATTAAGCCCACAGATCATTACCATGTGTGCCATATTAAATTTGTGCCAAACTCCAATTAAGGTGGGATTGCTTATGCATGACCAGTTTTATCCTCATTTTGAAAGTGTGGTGCATATCCATAAACCATCCACGGTTAATTTGGCTTTGGATCTAAAATACACCTGTTTTTTTTTTTGTTTTGTTTTTTAACTGCTGGAGCTGGCTTTACTTGGACAGTTTTTTTATTTCTGTTTAAGAATCCTCTGCTCCATTTATGACTATCGGCAACTTTCGTGATGGCAATTAACTTAAAAAACTTGCAGTCTTGGAGAAGACACATCAGTGATTCCCATTAATTGCAGGTGCTGAAACAAGCACCAAGCAAGTAAGCGAGTTGTGCATAAAATTAGCACCACACACACACACACACACACACACACACACACACACCCATACACGTCCAAATCAGGAAATGTTTGTTTGATAGACAGTGAAGGCTGAATTAGGATTTTAAAATAGATGAAGAGTTCTGTGGAAAAACTCATTAAAAATAGTTAACAACTGACATTGCTTTATTAAACATGTGCTTACGGTATGCACACACGCTCAGCACCACTCAAGGGACTTAATTATTGCCACATACGAGCAGAAGGAAGTTCCCTTATAATATTAACGTAGTTTCATTTTCCTTTTAATATTCAAGAAAATCTTATTAGGGTGAAACTTCCTTTGCTGAAAACAGAGAGGAGATCTTGATTAAATAAAAAATATCTTTGTTCATCTCATGTCAAGACGAAAGTCACAGAGGGACAGTATGTCTGGGCTGGCAGGTGTTGCCTTTGAAGATAATTAACAATATTAGGAAACCTCGCCTTGCCCTTCATCCTGACCCACAATGACATCTCTGTCTTGTCATCCTCCTTTTTTGACAATCCCACATCACTTTTTTTTTCTTTTTTTATTGGCCATGTAACATGTTTTATTCTGGTACAAAGACCTGTCCATTTCATATTGTTGTTTTCTATAAAGCAGCATTTTCAGATAAAAGACAAGGTGTTGTGAGGTGAGAGCAGATGGTTAAGTAGATACACCTTTCACATGTTATTACCCTTAATTCCCCTCTCCCCTCAAGAACCACTAGTTGTACTCCTGTGGACACTTAAGTGAGGTCTCAGGGCAAACTTACCTGGAGATCAGATGAGTTCCTGTCAACTTCTACCTCATTGCTGATAATTATTTACAGGCCTCACAACACTGAGACACTTTTATTACTCACTGAATACATAATGGAATCACATCCATCCTGATAAATGCCTGCATATTATTTGACAGTTTCCTTCAACATATTCTTTTTAAGTGATTTGAAAGAGTTACACTGTCAAGTGCAACACCCCCCATGTGTTAGACATTATTTATGATGTCAGTGCAAAACAATATATACAATTTCTTGCACACTATTCATAGATTCTTTTGTGAATGCACTCAGTTGGCATACATTGAAAACGGCAAAATTTATCTCTTGAACTTAATCAAATCCATAAATATCTGTTGCATATATCTTTTTGATCTAACTAAAGAAAACAGTGACAAGTTTAGTTAAATTGATAGCACAATTACATGGCTTATCGATGCTTCCACACAGAAAAAGTGCAACACAATTACACCAATTAGCCCTAACCCTATAGCAATTTGTTTGTGTGAAATGAAATGAAAAAATACCTTATTTATCCCAGAAGGGGAATTCAATATTGTAATAAGATCTTACTCTTTCTTTAAACAATATAATATATATGAGTGATTAATATGATTGCTCATATTAACATTTACATGTAACCTCCATCAGATCAGAATGTTTTTAATGCACCATGCAACCCAAGATAACCAAGTTTAATTTGCAAAACAGTTACAGACAAGCTTTACACTTTAGATTTAACTATTTATTAGGTCGGTGATAAATATACAGCAGATACTTGTTACTCATATATATGATTTATGTGGTACTAATGACAAATTTGCAGCTGATCAGCCTTTAAAATCAGTCCAAAGTGTAAAACACAAACAAAAACAAGAGCAAAAAAAGAAGAATTGTTCTTTTGTTAACAGAAAAGCCTTGGAGACTCCACTGCAGCTGCTGTAGTAAATGTTTTACACAACAGATGCATCAGATGAGTGTGTGGCAGCATTGTGAAAATGTGAAAGGTGAAGCAGCTACAAAGAATTACAAGCTGAATCCTGCATTCCTCTCTACTTCATTGAGCTTTAAAGTTAGTTTCTGCTCATTGTAAACTTGTCTGTTGTGGCAATTTACAGTTTGGGTCACACTGGCTGCATTCATGGAGCAATTTTCATCAGAAAAGCCCTAATAATTGATTAAGCACTCCTGTCCTATCAAACTGCAGACAGACACAGTCAACCACTGCACCTATTTTCCTCAGAACTCTGAGTGCAGGTGGAAAGGGGGAACTAAATTTGGCTTTGAAAATCACTGTATATGTTAAAAACATACATTTTTTTTTTCCCTAAGACAGACACATGTTCAATATTTAGTGATTTCAGCCTTTGACCCCGTTACATAAAACACAGACTCTGATTTGCAAGGTCTCAAATAAAAAGTGCAAAATTGCGGCCCAATAGATGATGGCAAAAAGGGAAAATAAAAAGACATGATTAATGTCAGATTTAATTACCATTAAGCTCCAGTGGCTGCAAATTTTATGATTGGTTTGTCTAGAATAAACCTGTGTTAAACAATGATGTTTACTATGTTGATTGTCGTTTGATTAATTAAAGAAAATTGAATGAACTGCACTCATGACTCATGAGAAATTATTTTGAATCAGTGCTTTGTGTCTGCAGTCTTGCAGCATTGGGTTGTTGTCTCTCATGCAGAATTTCCAGCCATTTGTGCATAAATCTGCCAGTTAATACCTGCTTTTCAGATGTGCTAAACAAAAAGGTGCAAAAACAGTCACTGTCATCAGATTCACAGGTGATAAATCAGATTCAGTGCCTTTACATACAGCCAATAACCCCTTCATAACCAGAATAGTAGCAATAACCCAGTTGCAGTTTTCCCTGTAAACACTGGGAAAACCCCAACTGTTCTCATATTCAGGTTAAAAAAAAAAAAAAAAAAAATTCTCCCTGGGTTACTTTCGTTCTGACCCGAATATTTGGTCATGTAAACGCGTGTCGAATATCTCCATTAAAAGGAACATTAAATTGTGTTATGCACATGTTCTATCCACAAGGCCTCTTGGTCTTTTGCGAGTCCTTGTATCAGTGATCAGATGGTACTCTGCACAGCTTGCTAGTTTATTACAATATGCATCCAGAGAAGAACTGGTGCAAACAGTTACATTGGGGGCTCCATCACTCATCTGGCAAAGTTTGGTGAAGGATTGACATGACGTGACATAAAAAGTTGTGGAGCTAACCTGTGCTATCTCATCCATTTACTTACCTTTTTCAAAATTGTAATATACCACCATAATGTAACATCTCAGTTGATTTAAAAAAAAAAAAAAATCTAATTTATGCCAAGAAAATTGAAAAAAAGGAAAAACATGAAAACACATTTTTCCATTTGCCCCCCCTCCTTTTTACACAGTTCTTTGTGTGAAAAATTCAAAGTAAGGTTTTCATGTTTGGCCAAGATTAAGTACTTTACATGATTGCCATTCATGGAAAAAGAAATAATAAAAAAAGAAAGATTAAATTAGTTTGGGATGTATTTAACCAAACACTTTTGAGAGACAAAAATGAATACTTTTTAAAAACATGGCTACATACTTGCTGGAACAGGGTAAAAAAAGCATCCAAATTATATAAATTTGTGGTAAAACTGTCAATACATGTACATGGAAAGAGCTCTGTGCTTTCAGTGAACATATGGAGGGAAACTGAACTTACATGTACTGACCGTTGGATTGTGGACTGTTATTTGAACGGTCATCTTGATACACACTGGCATTGCCACTCATTCACAAACACCTGGTGTGCATTTGGTGCTTGTTCAACAGTGCGCTTACACCAAATTATAGTCTGTACCGTAATGCATCTTTACATGCAAATTGCTCAGTGGTTTGCAGTGCCTTGTGTGCAAGTTCAAATAAAGTTCAGTCAGCCTTGCACAGAGAGGCCAGTCTTTTACATGCAAATGACTTGAAGGCTGTCACACATAAAATGTAAATGGCTCCAGGGTCATTCGAAAGAAAAAGAAAGAAAGAAAAAAAAAAAAGAAATATGTCAAGCTGTGGTGGTTGCACGGCAACAGTGATGACTAAGAAAATGCACTTGTATTTAAGCTGTGAAAAATAATTGACAAGTGGGCCTGTTAGCAAATCCTTAGCTGGAGTTTAAGAGACTTGGTGTTCACATGCAGTCAACACTTGGATTTTCATTGGACTTTAACTTGAAGTCATCCAAGTTAAAAAGGTCTGTCTTCCTGGAAGTTTTACAAGAATCACTTGGGAGTTTTGATATCTTAGATTGTGAGTTTTTTTCCACCTAGAAGATCTGCCCACTTGAGAACAGGGAACCCAGAGTATGAGGTGTAGTGGAGGGAAAAGCTTGAATGAGAGATATGACCACGGCCATTGGTTGCTGTGTGATATCTTGTTTCTCAGCTTTACAGACTCAATCAATAGCTGCCAGTGAGGGAGAACAAATCTCCATCCGTCTCTAGCTTACATGCACACACACCTACATGTACACACACACACACCTGACGGTGAGGCTGAAATGTTGAAGCCAGTGAGAAAAGATTTAACACATCTTTATTGGTGTCCTCTTCTGGGACGCATGGACACAGTTATCTCCCTATCACCAGTTCAACATGACAAAACAACATGCAGCTCAATATTTTACCATAAAAAAACACTTGTTTTCACATTCCAACACAAGGCTGGGTGTAACACTGCAGAGAAACGACACTAGCACTGTAAGCGCTCTCACCTGCACAATGCAACTCCCATTTGACAGAGGACTGATTTATACATCCAAAAAATAAGGTTAGGCCAATAAAATCAGCCTGATATGGGAGTGAAAAACAACTGACATTGATTTTTGCAAGCAAACGTGTTTCACAAGTTAAATGTTGAGACAATATTTTCCAGTGAAGAGAATCAATACTACTTCTACAATGGTTAGAGTGTTCTCTTTAGCAGTCAAATACAATGTCAAAGTGGTTTTCTTGTTTATTATTAGCATAAATTTTCCATAATTTTTTTTTTTTTAACTTAAGGAGCACTTGTGCATTTGCTTCTTTTGACCTATGATCTTTGACAGGATGAGCTCATAAACAACTTGTTTTAAACTGAGGCTGGAAATAGCAAACAAAAATCAATGTAAGCTGTCAATAAAAGAGAAAAAAAAAGCTGAATTACAAAAACAATGTCCGTCATGAAAATAACAAAATATTAAATCCACCAATGAGAGCCTAGACAGTATGAGCTATTTATCAGACACCTGTTGAATATGATCTGGTACCAAAAGAAAAAAAGAAAAAAAAATCAGGCAGCTGCTAATAGTATCTGGTCTTTCCAGTCTGTACAGTTAGTAGTGCAGTGCAGGTAAACAAATTTAGAGACTATAAGGCCAACAGATGGTGACCAGAAGGCTCTCACATGCAATACAGATTATAGGCACCTGGAGAATTTTGTCTATATATATATATACACTATTGCTGAGGCTTCCTGCCTGCCGTGGACCATCTTGCAGTCCAGGGAAGGTTCTGGCAGCACATTAAGACACCAGCAGGGAGCCTCGCTAGCGTCACCACAGAAGAGATAAATAGACATTAGTACTGACGACCCAATTACCTGCAGCTGTGACTGCATTTCTATGCCAGCTGCAGCTGCATGCCAGCTCAGACAGATGCACTACACCCCACTATGACTGCCACATCCCCCCAGACTGACTCACACTTGTGGGTTAGAAGAAATTTTGTCAATCAAAGTTAGGATGAAAAATGTTCTTTATGTTCACAGTAATAAGATAAACTTGTTAAAACTGAGTCCAATCTATATCATTTTAAGAAAATAGAATAAGAAAGTGAGAGAAAACTCATAATTTTTCTTAAATTGGAAGTATTCGCGAAGTAAAAAAGTCTTTCTTACATGTTTCCTTGAAGAAACACAGTGGAGCATTGGACTGGGGGCCAGCAATCACCTTGTTAAAGAAAATCCTCACCTAATAAGAGGTGTGAGAAAGCAAAAAGAGACCGGGGTGGGGGGGTGATACTCCCACAGCCACAACATGGGTCACAACTACACAAAGCTATCGCTCACTTCAGTCGTTTTAGACCTTTTTATAACTGCCCACAGGCCCCGTAGAGAACGCCCATGTCCCAGAACAACGCTATAAGAATGCGAGAACAAAAACCACAGTTCAGAATAAGGGTAAGCTCAGGATTATTTGAAGAAGTTACACATATTGTATGTTAAAATGTCTCTTTGGGTGAATTGCTAAGAAAATTGTCTTGTGTATTAAACTTGTGTTACTTCAAGCTTGTTGTAAAAACTAAATAGAGCCAGATATTTCATTCCTTTCCACTTATCTGTCATTACCTGAACATTAACAATGGATTTCCTCGTCATTAACACTGACTTAGTTGGTTCCCTTACTTCTTAAATTAATGTCAAACAAATGCATTTTCTGAGGCAAAAACTCTCGTTTTAAGCTTAAAGGTTGAATATGGAACATTTTTATTAAAAGCTATATTTAAAAAAAAATAATACCTCCACAGGTCGTTTGGGGGTGTACAGAGTGAAAGTACAACATTTCCCAGAAAAATTATATTTAGCCTAAAAATAATTATAAAATAAATTTTGACGGGTTCGATAATGGCATTTTATTTACGTCTATAAGCCAATACACGCCGCCATTGCAGGTTGCCAAATGCGATCTCTGTGTGGAAACAATATTTCGGTCATAGTCAGGCCTGTGCAGGGAAAAACCGTGGAGACGACGAGTGAAGCAGCTGCTTCAGAGCCCTGGAGATGTTGTTATCTGTTTCTGAGGAGGAGTGACCTGAGAGGAGCAAAACCTGGAGTAAATTTAGGTGAAGACTTCACTAAATGGACCCACATAAACGTTTTCCACGGAGTAAAACACAGAGAAGGCGACTTTCCTCCTGGATCGGTAAGCTAGCTTGTTTGCTAACATGGCTAACGTTAGCTGTCGGTTATAAACTCCTCTGCGTTACTTGTTGGACATGCTGCTGCAGACTGTTACTCACTTGCGTATCGGCAGTGAGCCTGGCATCCCAGCGGCTGGAGTTGTTTTTCTGCCGTTGCAACTACAACCTAGACACACGTGATGTCGCTGTTCTGTCCGTATTCCATATTCAACCTTTAACTGTGTATTTTGAAATTTTCCTCAAAGAGTAGCTGTTGTTTCTATTTAGTAGACACTTCATTTAACACTTAAAAATCCACAAATGTATTAACTATCATACTCAGGATTGTACTACTTATTCCCTGCTGTCTTATATGCAATGCATTCTGGGAGAAACAAGGCTGCGGAGGATACATCGTCAGTAGCCTCTGTTGCCTGCTGAACAGAGTGCAGATTTGTTGGCTGAATCAGAGGTGTCTTCCAAATGGAACAGTGTGTGGTGCTCCACTCTGACCCATGCAGCCAATGGCCCGTGTAGCACTTCGAAGTGTGCAGATCCTAAATCGGGACACAACTTATATTCAGATGACTGTGAGAACTAACATATATACAGTAGACGGTAAGGCAGTTTAGATTCTGGGCTAGGTTCAGAAGAAGAGATCCTAGCTCTGGGAGAAAGGGAGCAGAAACTGATGGCTGAGGTTTAATATATTTACATTGACAAACAAACAGGCAAAATTGGACTGGCCATTCCTAAAGTGCATTTATATGCAAGAATACCATAGATTTGTTTCACTGATATGCTAGCAAAAGCATGAATAAAAGATTTCAGTACAAAAGTCAATTCAAAGCAATACCAAAACTCCAGGATAGTTTGTTGATTCATAGTTCATAGTTCATTTACCATCCCATGCTCTCAGCTCACACAGTATGGCCGCTATATGCAGGATATGTTGTATGGGTTCTAGTCCCTAAAAGAGTCCAGTTTATAGGAAAGAGTATGTGGATATGCGCAGATGGGCATAGCATTAGTGACATGTGGGTGGAGATCAGGGTTGACATGTCCTTAGGCTTGGGCTCAAAGCCCATCTCTGCTGTAGCTTGCCATCTAACCTTGGAAACTTGGCCTGTATAGAACACAGGACCCAAATATCACAATAATGTGCACACTTAATCCTAATCCTTCCTCTTGATAAAGCCTAAAGAGCCATAATAATGTAGGCTTCATGATATCACCCAACATGTACAAATGCTATCAATAAAAACTCAACAAAAATGACACATTAGTTGACCAAAAAAAAAAAAAAAAAACATTTGAGAAAATGGAGTCAATAAATGATGCTAACCATCTATGTTAAACCAATGGAGCAGCTGGTTGCTAACTGTAGCACACAGACTCACCAACTGTGTGGCAAGTTATGTAACAGAGGGCCCAGGCGGGATTTGATCCCCAGACTCCCAGGTGAGAGTCACACACGCTAACCATTCAGCCAAAGGGACATCCCTGTGGCCAAGCAGCCAGGGTGCATGATCACTCAGAGGCATGGTGACAGGACTGTCAACTGCCACATCTCTCCCCCCTCTTTTCACAAGCATGCTCTCATGCTCTACGTAGGCTGCCACCCATCCAGAATCCATGAACCAATCCTAAGTACTACATGGATCATCTACTTGCGAGCGCCAGATTATGGCGGGACAAATGAGGGTCTGAGCAGGATTCGATCCCAAGACACCCAGGTGAGAATCATGCGCGCTAACCATTCAGCCAAAGGCACATCCCTGTGGCCAAGTAGCCAGGGCGCATGATCACTCGGAGGCATGGTGACAGGACTCTCAACTGCCACATCTGCATGATACTCGTAATCGCCACACTCTCCTGTTACAGATTGAACTGAATGGTCAGCCCCTACAAATGAGTTCATAGTTACATGAAGGGGGAATAATTTTATATAGAAATGAAGCCAAACAGGAACATTTAAACATACCAGCTGAAATTCCCCTGAGGCTACTGCTGCACTTCGCAGCCATCTTAAATCACCAGCGTATTTGGGATATCAATGGCTGTCACAAGTCGCATGGGCGAGTGATGCAACGCTTGCGAGACTACCGTGCAGTGTAACTGAACACCTACGTTACAAATCAGAAAAGAAGATTGTGGAGTTAAGTCATCTCTATGCCTTGTATTTGTTCTGTCCAGCCACTGAACCAGGTGAGTCCAATCAGCACAATTTAATTCATTGCACAGATTGGACTCACCTGGTTCAGTGGCTTACATGGCACAGAGAAGGATTACAGGTATTAGGTGTGGAGAGGCTTGACACACGCCTCTACAGACCTGATGTGCAGCCCAGCTATGTGAATGCAGTGATGCAGAAGTGCTCCCTTGTGATTGGTCAGTTTGATTACAGTACATGTGTCCAGATATTTGGGGAATGAGTGCATGTTGGCTGCTATTGTTGTTATAAAACAGGACATATTTGCCGAAGCTGAACTGAACTATCAAAAAAACTTCCATCATGAGGAGTTTACAGGCAGATACAGCCCTACTAGCCCTACTACTGGAAAAAAGAAACTGTAACACAATGCCGTAACCCTATGTTAGAGTATAAACACACACTGCATCTGTGTCAGCTACGCAGCCTGACGTAATGCAGATGGCAGGCGAGTACTTTGTGTGGGCTGTCTGTATCCGGGGTGGCGGGTGGTTGTGGCGGACTGGATGTAGTACTGCTGGTGCCTTGGCAGAGGTTGATGTTCCAAGCACACCTCCCCTGGGTGCCTGGGCCCCTGCGGTTGCGGTCACTGTGCCGCCCCCCGATGCAGACGGCTCCTCCGATGGGGTTTTCTCACTTTGTCCATCGGCACTTAACCTCATTTACATCAATTGGCATGTGTCTGTGCGCCCCCCCCCCCCCCCCCCCCCCCCCCTCCCGCCTCCCCCCTTTTGAATATGCTGTAATATTTTGGGTTTTTGGAGGATGTGCCGGGCATGAATATTTTTAAACTGTAAAGTGCTTTGAGTTGCAACTTCCTTGAAAAGTGCTTCATAAATAAAGATTAATTGATTAAACTGGCCTTTAGACTGGCGTGACTCTTTTTGTGTGATATTTCCTTCCCAGATTGATCAGTGTCCTAGAAACTGCACGTCTTTTGTGTTGATTATATTCTGACACATTTCCAGAGAGAGAATCATAATTTAAAATAAAATATCCAGAAGGCAGTTTAAGCATTTACTCAGTATTTTCTTGATTGGACATTTTAAGTACCACAACCAAGTGGCAAAACGAAAATTAAAATGAGGACATGCCAAGTTCAAATGTAGTGAAACGGTTTATGGAGGAGCCACTTGTAGTAAAACTGATAAACAGTCTTTTAAAAAAAAAAAATCTAAAACCAGAGTGCAATTCAATATTTCAACAAACCAACTCACCAGGTTCAAGCATACACGTATATTGTGTTGTAAGAAGAAACAAGATTTCGGTGAACCACAGGCTCCTGACTGCAAACAGGTTTGATCTGTTAGCAACTGGAAAAATAAACTTTTTCAACCTGTGGTACATACCAGGTTAAATCATATTCCAAGACGAGTATAAGTTGTGTTTATGCTAAACATGTTGTATTTGACTGATTCCTTTTATACATCTTCCCAACACCATGGCTAACAGATGTAAATCTTTACAAGGCATTGTAAGAGCAAACGCCTGTCTCCCTTGACATTTTAACCATATTCACAAACACACAAATATTTACCTTGATGTTGATTCCTTACATTTGTTTAAATTCTCCAATAAAATTATAGTCTTTCTCTGTATGGGCTTCACACATTCACTGATGGGTGCTGTTGTTTGTGTATGTCAGAAAAAATGCATTTAAACTGAATGTATCACCAGATATCTGATAAATGAATACTACCACCAAAACCCACATTTCCTCCCCTTTGAACATGTATTCTCTTTCTGTCCATTTCATGTTTTCAAAGACAGTTTGTGGTGATTTACTGCGATGACTGCTGGTCTCGTCTCCTTCAGCCCCTGCTTTCTCTCCCATGCTGTCAGCTTGCCTATTTTTCTTGCTTCCTTCAAACCATTATTTTCCTCATCTGTGTAGCTGCTTCTCTAAGACCCCCAGTTGTCTCGCTTTGTGTTGCTGCTGCTACGATTCTGTAAATTTTCTACATTATCATGGTCGGCTGTTTTTTAAAAAAAAAACACCCCAAGCGGACTTTTCCGTAGCAGTCAACATGATTTCAGCTTATGCTGTGTAATGTGAGGAAATCTCATGGTTTTTACAGAACTTCTTGGATGTGGGTGCAGCTTTATCAAGTACAAGCGTGTTTGGTTTAAGTAGTTTTGCTTTATTTTTTCAAACTAGTTTCTCTCTTTCTCTCTCTCTCTCTCTCTCTCTCTTTTTGTTATGGCAACATGTTATTTACTGTAGGTGGCGAGTGAAACCAAAAAAAAAAAAAAACCTTTTCTTTCTTGTTTTTTTTTTCATCCTTGAGGATAGTTATCCCTTTATACTTTCTACAAGCTTCCAACATCCTCCACAGATAGGGGCTTCTTATAAAATCTTATGTTACCTCTCTCTGCTCTGCACTCCTTATTGTACCAAAACCTTTCAGGCCTTCTTACCTTGAGGTAAGAGGGCCCGAACTTCATGAGGTAGTGACAGCTGCTTTTATTCTTTTATTTCATCCAGGGCACAATGAAAAGGAGAAACCTTGGTTTTTATATCATTCCTCCTATTCATATTGAAAGAGAGGTATGAATTTTATGAAAGAGATGTGCAATGATAGAAACTGATAAAAAAAATAGTGTTAGGACAACTAATACTAAAACTGAAATGCTAGCTCAAAGAAAATAGTTTAAGTGGCAGCCCATTGCATAGATCCTGTTCTTTATCTAATTATTTATATCTTTTTTTAAAACCTTCAAATGAGCTTCATGTGTGAAAAGATAGATTTTTAAAACATTTTTACGCAAGTTTAGATGCTGTGCTGAATGACTTCTGTTGGTGCTTTTTTAAAGATGTTCTAATGCATAAGCATAGTATCATCATGCCAACAGGAAAGCTGTTTACACATGAAAAATATGTGAAAACATTTTCTAGTATTCAACTTCCTGAAAATAATAACCTAAAACTAAACAAGGTGAAGAGCAGATGTCTAGAACGAAGGGCAGAAGCACAACACGGAGCATGAAGAGCTATAAACCATTCCTTTTCTTGATCCTGATGGAAAATATATGATCTTGAGTAACTAAAGTGGATTAGTTTCAGGTGGTGACAAGAATAAACGAGGAACATTGAGGTTCAGGAACAGGAAAATATAATCACGTCTTGTTTTTCTTTTTTTCTTAGGAAAAACTTGTCCTGTCCAGCATTGTACCAAGCAGAGAATGATGATGTGGCTGCTTTATTGTGTTGAACAGATTCACTTTGCTAACGGGAGCTGCATGAAAAAAAGGCTCCTCTTGATAAGCTGATTTTATTTATTTTATTTTATTTTATTTTATTTACTGAATGCTGGTTTCACATGCAGCAGTAACACATAAAGAATAGTATGTTAGCGAATAGTATGTTATTTTACGTTATAAAGTTTTCATAATGTTACAGTAATTACTAACAAACTTTGAAAAAAACTAAACACTAAGGTTACATTTATAATGGTGCATTTTTATTAAAATGTGGTATTATTTCTTTTTAAAATTAACTAGCTTACTGCATAAATTAAGATTTAAATAAATAAATAAATAAAATAAAGCAATTTTGACATACCATGGAATAAATAATGTTCTGTTGTAATCAACTGAATACATCCTGTAAAACATATTATTTAAACCCATTCCATCATTTGTTTATTCAGACTGAGCTGAGACCAAGGGCCAAGGATGACACCGATTTCAGCTCAGCCTTAAATTATTATTATTATTATTATTATTATTATTATTATTATTGTAATACTAGTATGATCCCCGAGGGGAAATTAGGGCTCTGCATTTCACCCATCTCTTTACTGTGAGTATCAGAGAGCAGTGGGCTGCTACTTAAAGTGCCCGGGGAGCAGTTGGGGGGTTAAGGACCTTGCTCAGGGGTCCACAGTGGTTCACCCAGGAGTCGCGTTGGGGACTAGAACCCAGGTCCTCCGTGCCAAAGCCCACGATGCTACCACTAGGCCAAACCCACTTCCCCTAAGTGGCCCAAATCACACAGTTTTTTTTTCTTATCACCCTCAAAAAAAGACAAACTACCTTTAAAGCAGAACTCAGTAACTTCAGCTCGGGGCTCCCCCTAGTGGCGTCCTTTCACTGTCGTGTTCAACCCCCCCTTACACCCCCACAGCACACAGACGGCTTCTCTACCTGTCTTTTTTCTATTTTGATCCCTGGATATATTTCTAAGCTTTTTCTAGCTTGTTGATGCTACTTTGCTGCGTTGGTAGCAGCACAGCATCTCCCTCTGCTCAAAGCAAAGACGTCTCTTCTGAAACGGGACGATTTACCCGCGATTTGCGGGTAAATATGCCGTGGATTATATTTTTCACTGGTGTTGGCGAGTAGCAGGTAAGAATACGAACTTTTATTTACTTTTTGCGGACATGACAAGTGATTATTGAGCCTGAAGCAGTGATGCTTCACCCAGCGCCCAGGCAGCGCAAGCTACGTGAATCACTCTGGTCCAGCAAAGAGTTGGTTATGAGAGCCAGGAGCCGTGTTTAGGTGGTGGAAGCTAAAGAAATGTTTTCTTTGAAATAGCGCTGGTAGTCTGGTTCAAATCAGAGCTGGAAGCAGCTCGGTAGATAGGGGACCTGAGTACCGTACAGCGGTTTCTGTTGTCGCAAGTTCTGCTCGGGTCGACGCAGGCAAAGTTGTAGTTGGCTGCTCGCAGGCCAGAGGCCCCGGCGGGAGGGGGGAAACATTGAATCGCTCCGTAAACACTTTGTTTAGCCCCAAGGGGATTCCGAAAAGCATTTATTGAGGTAAAAAAGTTACTGAGTTTCCCCTTTAAGTACAGAAAGTTCAAACACAAAGATGATGCAGACAGAAAATGGCTCACATACTGTGAAGAGGACCATACACTGTATGGCCTATTAGCACATACAGTAACTATTATGTGTTGTGTGTCTCAGATACCTGTTTTCTATTGGTACAGCCAGAGGAATGTAATATGATGAGAGCATTTCTTTCTGAGTATCCAATTTAAACCGGAATAAGATGCTTGAAACACAACATCAAATCAACACCAATGCTATTAGTTTAATTTGGATGGTTATTATTATGTGCCATTTTCCGTACCGCTTAGTCCAGTTCAGGGTTGCAGAGATTTCTGGAAACTATTCCAGCTATTATCAGATGTGAGGCGGGGGTACACCCTGGACAGGTCACCAGTCTGTCGCAGGGCCAACACAGAGAGACAGACAACCACGTACACTCACATTAACTCCTAGGGACAATTTAGAGTGACTGGTTAACCTATCTTTGGATGGTGGGAGGAAGCTGGAGTACCCGTAGAGAACCCACGCATACACAGGGAGAACATGCAGACTCCGCACAGGGAGGCTGCTGTTGGAATGGTTCAAACCCCCTCCCCAACTGGGACTTGAACTAGAAACCTTCTTAATGTGAGGCTGCAGAGCGAACCACCATGCCACCGTGCAGCCCCAAGTCCTGGGCTGTTATTTAGTCCCAGTCCACCCAGAAGGTGGCAGAGGAAGCCCCCAGTCAAAGACCCCCACAGCCATAGTGCACAGGCCCAAGTGGACAGAGAACAGCAACCGCTCACCCTGGGCAGGACAAGGAAAAACCAAACAACAACAAAAACTGATTCACCTCGATATTGACATAAACTTTTGAATTCAGTGTGAATTCCTCTAGACAGGGGAAATAATACGGATTTTATGTTGCACAGTGTTAGAACTGTCAGAGAGCCAAGTCAATTAGTGTTTTTATACATGGCTGTGCTTTACATTACTGTAAAATGCCCCTCCCCCTTTTTCTGTCTGAGAGCTGTGATTTACTAACTTGATGTTGATGAATACAGAAACGCCAGGAGAAACAAGCAAACAGGGTCGTCGCTTGTCAGCCGAAAGCCTTTAAAATAAGACAAAAGGGAAACCTTAAAGAAAATACATATTGAGATGTTTTAATGAAAAGCACTGTCATATTAACTTGTTAATCCCCCCCCTCTTTTCCATGAAAAAGAGACTGAGCTTAAATGCATTTCATTTATTATTTTTATTCTGGTTAACAATAATTACCCTAGGCTATAATAGCAAATTACATGTGTTGCCATTTGATTGCTTTGTTGTATATTTTTTAAGGAAATACAGAAAATAACTGGGTTTCTTTGTTTTGTTACTGGTTAATGCAGATAAATTTATTGGTAAACTGCTAAAATTTTAAACTACCCATTTAACCAAACTTTTGCAGCTGTGGTTGTCTTTAAACTCACTGATACACATTTTTATGCAGACTCTTGAAAAATCAGTATAGACGTGGGTAGAGACAGAAGAAACGTGAGCCTACCAAAATCCAGAAACTTTTGAGTTGTCCCTACTGTTTCCTCTTGCACAAAAAGCCAAAGCATTGAAAAAATAATTGGCTCTACGTACTTCAGTTAGATGAAAAATTTCCATTCAACTGAATTATGTGTCTTTAACCTCAACCAGAAAATTAAATGTATGAAATTCAGTGTGAAACTAAGATGAATGGATGACATAGAATTAAAGTAACAACAGTTGATAGAATTTACCCAATATATTAAAGGAGTCATCACCCGGAAATCTCACTTTTCACGTTAAAACATGTGTACTGAAACGGGACCTCAGTTATAACGTGCCAGAAACTCCGGAAAGTGAAAGTAACTTCGTCTTTGAGTGCGGGCTCTCTCTTCTCACCAGTATCGGCCACAAGCATGCGCTCTCCATAGTATGCGAATTGAATTTCTTTCTCCGAATGACGTGAACGAGAGAGGCTGCTAGCGGCTAACTTAGCCTCTTTAGCGCCACCTAAAAGCAGCTGATAACCTGCCACGGAGTCATTATGATCAGCTGTTATGATGTGAACTAGATAGGCTGTGAGCGAGCTGCTAAGCTAGCGTCTTTAGCACCACCTGAAGGCAGCTGATTACCTGCCACGGAATAGACCAGCTTTGTCAGAAAGGACGCCGGCGACAAGGAGAAGAGGGGGGGGGGGGGGGTTGCCATGCTGAGTTGCCTGAGTTTTCGGTGCTTTAACAGGGGTGACAGCTTTACCAGGGAGCAGTGGATTATATTTATCAGTGAGGATGTGCAGTCGGTACGTGTTGCTGCTTGTGTAACTTATTATCTTTTGTGTAAGAGACCAGTAAACGATGGTAGACGAACAGTGACAAGCTACTAATGTAGCTACAAAAGCTAGCACTGTTTGGTTAACTTCACGTCACATGTCCGCTCCTTATATTCATCAGAGTCCAACCCTTTTACTCCTAATCCTCTCTATCAACCGCACCGTTACATTTTTATCACGTTTTTCTCTGTTGGGACATCATTTCCTTCACCTGCTCTGTCCTGATAAAACTTTGTTTTGGCTTTGACGTTTGCCTCGTGAACGCGCTTACAGACAGGTCTAACTCTTGTACGTGTTCTCGCGACAAACAAAAGTTGGAGATAAAAAGAGGTTAAAATGAGCTCATTAAATTTTCCTCCCACCCAACTAGAATTAAAAATTCATTTGAAGATTATTTAAGAAGGATTGTGTATGTAAAACAGCAGGTTATGACACCTTTAATGTGTTGCTGTAAAGGTTTATGTAAAACTGTTAATCGATTTCATATATGTGGGAGAAAAAAGTTTTGAACACCTCAACATTTTTCTCAGAAAATATATTTCTGTTGAGCTATTGACACAATATTTTCACCAAATGTCGTCAACAACACAAGTAATCCACACATGCAAAGAAATCCTAACATTTATGTCCATAATGAAGTCATGTCTAAAATAGTGAAATTACACAGGGAATAAAATACTGAACACATGAAGAAATGGAGGCGCAAAAAGATTTGGAAAGCCAAGAAAGCAGCAGGAGTTTGTCAGTATTCAGAAAGTAATCCTGTCCCCTATCAGGGCAAAGTAATATCAGTTGGCTTAGTCATGATTGATGCCTTTAAAAGGTTTCTCATCACCAAGGTGTCAGACAAGAAGCGTTCCATGATGGGTCAAAGCAAAGAGCTGTCCAAAGACCTACACAACCTTATTATTGCAAACTCTGAAGGCATTGGTTCCAGGTACATTTCTAAACTTCTTAAAGTTCCAGTGAGCATCATTGGGGCCATCATCCGAACGTGGAAAGAACATGGCATCGTCATAAACCGGCCATGGCCAGGTGTTCCTCTCAACATTTCAGACAGAGGAGTCAGAACAATAATCAGAAAGGTTCTCCAACAGCCCAGGACCACTCGTGGAGAGCTTCAGAAAGACCTGGAATCAGCAGGTACAGTTGTTTCAGAGAAAACAAGAAGTAATGCACTCAACCGCCATGGCCTTCATGCACACACACCACGCAGGACTCCATTTCTGAAGAAAAAGCATGTTGATGCTCGTTTGAAGTTTGCAACACATCTGGACAAACCCATGACATTCTGGAAAACATAATCTGGTCAGATGAGACCAAAACTGAACTCTTCAGATGTCATAAGAAACAACATGTTTGGAGGAGAAATGGTTCCGCACTTGAGCCTAAAAACACCATAGCAACAGTGAAGTTTGAAGGTGGAAACATCATGGTGGGGCTGTTTTTCAGCATGTGGTACTGGCAGACTTCATATCATTGAAGGAAGAATGAATGGAAAAAAGTAGAGAGACATTCTGGACCAGAATCTGCTAACATCTGCCAGCTGTTGAAGATGAAAAGAGGCTCGATCTTTCAGCAAGAAAACCATCCCAACCACACAGCCAAGGAAAAACTCAACTGGTTTACTTTATTTTCAAAAGAAAATAAAGCTGCTAGAATGGCCCAGTTAATTGAATCCAATTGAAAATCTTTGGAAAGAACTGAAAATCCAAGTTCACAAGAGACCCCTGAAACCTTGAAGATTTGAAGGCAGTTTGTGTGGAAGAATGGGCCAAAATCACACCTGAGCAACGTATTCCACTGGTTTCTCCATACAGGAGGCGTCTTGAGGCTGTATTCACCAACAAAAGTTTTTGCACTAAGTATTAAATACATTTCAGTAAGCGTATTCAGTACTTATTGTGTGTCATTTCACTATATTACACATAACTTAATTCACACATGTATGTATGTTCCTGGTGTTCCTGGTCTTGATGTGCTTCGGGGCCAAGAAAGAGTGCTCAACAGAACATGTGGACACGGGGATTAATTTTTCTTTCCAGTCTAGTTCTGGGGTTGGTTGTCCGTTTAATATTATTTGACGCTTTTCAGCAAAGTCCGCCTTGAAAAGGCTGTTTTTAGCAAGCTAGCCACGTCACTCTCGTTCAACTCATTCAACTCTTGTCCTAGCTCTTAACGCTCCGCTCAGGTGGTTGTGACGTTGTTAGGCCTTCACGAAGGCCTAGAGCTGCAGTTTTTTTTTCCCCCGCTCACACAAAATCAAACCATGATTGGTCAATTTGCCCATTACTCTCCAAGCCAAATTACATACATTTGCCTGCACCAGGGATTCATGAAGGCCTGAGCGGGTCTTAACAGAGATGGACAATTTTGATTGGATAACATCCTGCCAATTGCTCAACCTTATAACGCTGACAAGAGAAAATGTATTAAAACGTATTGATTATTAAATTATTATATAGATTAAATTAGACATACTATATAAAATAAAACTATTTGAAATGAGAGATTTTTTTTCTCTTAATTTTTTAAAGACAAACAACGCAACTTTTAGACTCGTTTTGATGGCACACCAACATTCATTTTGCGCATTTTAGAGCCGTCACCGACCAGAAGAGTCCTCGGGCTAAGAAACAGCAGTACTATGTAAGTTTCCCATCTGGGACACGACTGACGTTGCAGCCGACTATTGGTTGCGCATCGCGCCACTTACTAGCAAACGGATATAAACCAGATATAAACACCGCGGGTGTTTTGAACCTGCATCATGTCGGATCCGCAAGGAAACATTATCGGAGGAAGAGAGGAAGAGAAAAGAGAGGAAGGGACAGAACAAGAGTCAAGATAATACTGACTGTCTGGAGTGAGCTCACAGTACAGTTACGATGCAAGATGGATGCTAGTTTAGCCACAGATAGGGGGTGTGTCACTGAGAAAACTGCTAAAAGTTCCGTTGTGTGTCTGTAAGGCCTTCTCTGAAGGCGTAGAAGGCCCTGACAGTTCACCACTGGTAAATTCTATAAGTTGTTGTTAATTTAATTCCAGTAGGGAATGGAATTAAAAGACATCTGTCACATCACTTCCTCGGCCCAACTTAAGTTGAGAAAAACCACAAAAACAGATTTCTTAGAAATTAGGCTACTCAAAGTCACAACCTTTTGGTATGATGGGAGGTGATCCCCATTCACTGTGGACAAACACATTATTTGACAGCTTTCTTCCCACGATACCTGTTTGAAGTTGTAAGCTGCAAGTATGCACAGAGACACACAGACCAGTATTGCACAGAGCTGCAGACAGTGATGTGTTATACATCTCTATGCAGCTATAAGCTACAATCACTATCAACCAAGCGGGCTTTGATATACAAGCTCTCATTCCCTTCAACACTCTCCTCACTTTGTCTCAGAGTAATGCAGATGACGACCATTCCATGGACTGAAAAAAACCATGGCTGTGTCTTTGTGTGCATTTGTCCCCCTGAATTTGTGCGTGCAGTTATGTCTGTTTCTGCAGATCTGTTTGTTCTCCAAGTGGAGATAGTGGCTCGTTTGTGGCGTCACTGTATGATTGCACAGTGCGGGGCTGGAGTTTGGCAACATCAAAGGCTTGACACAAAGCCTGGTGGCTACAAGTCTTTTCATCACTGCTTATCGTTGTTTTACTTAACTGCTTTATCATGATGGGGCTGATATTTGCTCAGCGCGAGCCACTATACAGATCTGAGCCAGTGTATTTCACATCAGCATGCTTCCTTCCTTGTGTTTCTGTCAGACAGACATATGTATCATACTTCTCCACCTACTTATATTTGTAGTCCCATGCCCTTTTGCTTCTATTTTTAACTGGTTATTTTACAGAAAATGCCTGCAGATGAATTGGCATCAGATCCTCTGTCCTGCAGCAACAAAGCAGCTTGACACTGTGTGACACCAAAGCCCACAACAATAACATAAACACACAATAGTTTAAGTTAAATTAACCTATGATAAATGTATTGTTGTTTAAAGATATGTAAGGTTTATATGTCTCCGAAAACGTTATTTTGAAATTCAAAGGCAATAACTGAACCTCAGTCATTTCACCTCAACACCAAACAAGCTGCAGTCTTTAACTGACCATGAGCGGTAAGAAAAGATGCTGGATGAGAAAAGACCATTTTTTCTCTTGAGATTAAGTTGGAAAAAAAAAACAAACTTTGCCATAAAATCTAATGGGTTGGGGGTAAAAAGTCACAAACAAACCAAAATCATTGTAATTATGTTCAGAGCAAAATCACTTCACTAACAATGAGCAAACAGATATTTTTCCAGCTGGCTGATTGTTCTGGTCTTATTTGATTTTTAAAAAATCCTGATTTATTTTCTTTTTTTGCAGCAGAAGCTGGAGAAATGTGAGGATTTATTTGTTAGTGTTATTGTGTGTGTGTGTGTGTGTGTTTTTTGGCCCTCAGTGCATATATCACTCTGAATGGTTAAAAAGAGGTTAAATAAGATCAAGTGAATCCATCTTTTAACCTTCTGCTCATTCATTTACAGATAATGGGGACGTGTTGCTTTATTCTAGTTGAAGGATGTTGAGTTTATTTTCTTTATCTTTTCTCCATTGAGCAATAAGTGACCTTGCAAATTTTGTCCAATACAAAACGACAGTTTTATATTTTTGAACACTATCTTCTTATTGCCAAAACATTCACAGTGATCTGGATAAGATGAAGTAGCAGTACGTGACTCACTATTGCAGAAAGCTAAAATAAAGTTGGAGAAAGACAGAGAGAGAGTTTTGAGTTTTAAAAAGACCTTTATTAAACCAACCACCAAGCTACTTCAATGCAAAGAAAGAAAAAAGAAACAAAAATAAACAAATAAATAAATAAACAAAACAGATAAAACATAAAAACAAGCCAGGTGGAAACGGTAGCTCCACTGTTTAGCCACTAACAAACTACAGACTATCAAAAACATCTGCTTTCAGAAATGCAGCACCGAGGAGTTCCCTACAACTGAACAGAGCATCCCTGCACTCAGTCTGTAAAACTTAAACTCCAACCTGAGCAGAGCTGCCAGCATCCCAGTGAGCATCATCACCATGTCCTCTGTCCCCCCACCCCTCACACGGTTCTTCCTGGTCTTTTAGGTAGCCAGCTTCTTCTGTCCTGACATCAGGTTGATCGTATGGACCCTTTTTTTTCTGAACAGTATAGAGTGAATCATAAATAAACAAACAAAAAGAAAAAGCTTCTCCTAATGCCTGAAACCAAACCGTCTCAAAGGACAGCCCTCCCCCGTGTCAGGACTAAGGTGTGCCAGATACCTGTTTGTAGCTATGGCCCCATGTACATCCCTCCACTGGAGGTCCTCTGTGATTTTGTCCATGCGTTCATCCTTAGTTGGCTTCGTCTGCTAGACGCCGGTGTCGGGTCTGGGCTTGTGCACGTTGTTTTAAAGGCATTGCTGGGGAGGGAGCTGTGAATCTAGCAGACTGGTCTTGCGCATGCGCTTTGTTCAAAAACTTGCCAACAGTTTCTGTTTTCTGTCTTCAAACTTTGGTAGAGGGAAAACCTACATGGCTAGCAGGTGGACTACCTTTTCAAGGTCTTGTTTGGGCAGGTAAGGCTTATGATGATGGAGGGTTCTAATCTGAACGAAAACACTCATCATGACAATAAAGCACACTGGAGCCCACACAATGATAAAAAATATCACAAACAAGATGGAAAAACACTGATTTATAGAAGACACACATTATATATATGATATTTCACACACGTTTCACAATTCCCCTTAGTGGATAGAGTATTTCTCATTTCACTGTTGATCACAATGTTGTCATGACTAATCAATCAATTTTGATTGGCATGACTAGTCACCTGGAATGCCCATCCCTAATAGATATACTGTAGATATGCATTGATATGCAATACACATATTTACACACAAAGACCCACTGCAGTTCCTGCATCATAATTAATTTCCTTTTCTCTTGTGCATGACCACAGATATGTCAGATTGTGCAATCTAATATGGAACATCACGTACGGACAGAAATGTTTTAAAAAAACATGTAGTTTTGACTAACTCTTGTTGTTGTTGCTGCAGTGTTTTCGATGCTGCAACAACAACAACAAAAAAAGGCACATCTGTACCTCAGAGTAGTCAAGTCATCTGTGTTGATGGATGCCTTTCATGAATGTCTCAGTAGTGTCCAGTCCTGCTACTCTATCATTTCTAGATGAAGCTCAAGTGGCACTCTGCACACCCCCTCTTGTACCAGTGATGTTTTTTTTTTATGTGCTGCTGTCTTTCTTTTTTTCTCCTCTTTTATGGTTCTCATTTTGTATGACAGTGCTTATAATGTTTAGAACCTGCCACTGTGGCGTGGGCCTTTCTGCTTTAGTGTGACGCTGACCGTTTGCTGAAGCTAAACCGCATTTAGATGTAGAATACAAAACCGTTCGAAAGGTTAGTCTGTAATTTGTTTCTTACCTTTTCAGTTTCTTTTTCGGTTAAAGAAAGGCTGTCAAGCTATTCTGCCTTTTAAAGAAATCTTACGTTCGTATCCACCATATACAGTGATTTTGTACTTTTTGTGCCAAAGTGGATGTGTATGAAACAGCTGGAACACACAAAGGCAGAAAAATTTACTATTTTGAGCTACGAATAACAATAAGATACTGAAAAAGAAGCACTTTAAATTAATCATAATAACAGACACATCTTTTTGTCAATTTTGCAGTTTTTCTTTGGATTTTAATACAGAAATACACTTTACACGCATGTACTGAATTTCCCTTCAGGGATTAATAAAGTATTTTTCATTAATTTATATTTACATGATTGATAAAATACAGTTCGATAATAATAAGTGCAATTTTATTTAAGGGATGTCCAACCGAGGCTGCACGGTTTAATGAGCTTGTGATGAGTGTAGCATCACGTAACCTTGGTGTTGCCACTGTGATTACACCAGTGCTGTACTCCGACCTAAACATTAAAAAACACATTAAGGCGATCACTAAATCAGCCTACTATCACCTGAAAAACATCTCAAGGATAAAAGATCTGATGTCTCTGCAGAACCTGGAAAACTAGCCCATGCATTCATCTTTAGTCGACTTGATTACTGTAACAGTGTCTTTATTGGTCTATCAGTTTAAAAATCAGTTAAACAGCTGCAGCTCATCCAGAACTCTGCTGCCCAAGTTCTCACTAAGAACAGAAAAGTGGACCACATCAGTCCAGGTCTGAGGTCTTTACACTGGCTGCTGGTCCATCAGAGAATAGACTTTAAAGTCCTGTTGCTGGTCTATAAAGCTCTGAATGGTTTAGGACCAAAATACATCAGTGACCTGCTGACCAAGTATGAACCTAGACCCCCTCAGGTCATCTGGATCCGGTCTTTTATCAGTTCCCAGAGTCAGAACCAGACATGGAGTAGCTGTGTTCAGCTTCTATGCTCCATGTCTGAAACAAACTCCCAGACAAACCTCAGATCAGCTGAAACACTCAGCCTATTTAAACGAAGGGTGGATGATGTTTTCCAGAAGCATTTTTACTATATTGCTGAAAATCTTCTTCACACCCCAATTGTAGCCAAAAAATTAAAGGGACTAGAGGCAAGATTAAGAAATAAAACTCGCGAATGGCGCTTCAGGTAACTGCAGCCACGAGCCAAGCTGTCATGGGAGCGTGCACAAACTGAAGCTATAATGTTGTTTACTAACCTTTTTCTTCGTAGTTACACTTTTTAGTGTCTTTCAGTTGATCTGGATCTTTTGTTGACGGCAGAAGAATCCATAACTATCGCTTACAGTGTTTGAATTTACTGCGACCGTCTCCTTTCTGTATCATAACTGTCGGGGTTACGGATGCAGCGTCATTTGACGTCACGTCCGCAGGGCAGCTCGGGAAATTTGGCCACCGAATTGCAGCGCTTTATGCAGCACACAGCCTGTTCAAGGCAACGGAGAGAGACGTGGGTGGACTCGTTCTTTTTGGTTTTTAACGCTTCATCACCAATAAGTATTACAAAAACTGGACATGCTTGTTTATTCTTTTGTAATTCCTGCCTCTACTCCCTTCAAATGCTCTGACACAAAAAATTTAAAATTTAGTCACCTGTTGAATGGACAGGAGTGAAAAAAAACCCATCCAATCGTCTCGAACAGCCCATTCTTATTGATTGAATGTACATCAAACTGAACTGCCGTTTGTCTCTCCCTAAAAATGTGGTTCTTCAGCTGTTTGCTAGCAAGCAAACAAGTTCCCACTGGGCTGTTATCAGTTATGTTCACCAACCTGCTCGTAAACCATCAGCGCACTTTCCTGTGCTCTGGAGGTGTGGTTTTGGGCAGGCGTATTTTTTAAAATGTAGCTTGCTCGAACTGTTTTTCCAGGATCCCCTACCCGTCTGAAAGTCCCAGTTAAAGACCCACCTGTTCTCAGGTGTATTTACATAGTTTGTTTTCAGAAGGTCACATCTGCACTGTTAATTTTAACTGCCATATTAAAGCAATAACCAAGTCAGTCTTCAAACACCTGAACAATATATTTAGGTTACAGGAGCTGATAGCAAAATTCAGAAGAACTTCTTCATGCATTTGTTTCAGTCATCCTGACTTCTCCTAAAAGAATCTTTACTTGTCCTTCTAAATAACATCAATAATCCAAAAAGCTGCTTGAATTCTCACAAAGACCAAAAGAAGGGAAGATATAATCCTGATTCTCAGATCTTCACACTGGCCTCTTGTGTGACAAAGAATTGGTTTTACAGTGGTACTGCTGGTTTAAGGCTCTGAAAGGTTCTGGGCCAACACATACATCTGATCTGCTGACACCATGATGAGTGAGCCGCTGACACTACTCACTGAATTTGCATTTAGGTTTTTGTTCCAAATATCTGAAACAAAATCTGTTTCAAAGCTTTGTGCTTTTAATTGAACCATGGAACTTTTTCTCTTTGAATCTATTTTCTTGAAAATGTACACTGATTATGATGTTGACTGTTGATGAGGATGATAAATTCAGAACATGTGAGTGACAGTATGTACTCTTCTGTTACTTTTGATTGTGTGCAGCATTTTGCTGGCTGACATGCTCTATAACTAAAATTGTCTTGCTAACTGCGCACATGTCATGTGACCCAGCTAAATCCAGGTTTACTGTTCTGTAAAAATGTTTGTGAAAAATGAAAGAAACAAGTCTAGGTTCCAATGTTGTTCAGGAATACAAACTTATATACAAACGTATTACCAGTGCCTGTCTGTGGCATAGGCCATGCAACTGTGAGCCGTCAAAGAAACCCAAAGACAACAACCAAAAAAACAACCAACCAACCCCCCCCCCAAAACAAACAAACAAACAAAAAACACCAAAAACAAAGACACTTAAATGTTTCTCATACTTACACACAACCCCACTGAATTGATAAAATAAATTATAGCAACAATTCAGAGCCCCAACTGTCATCCTTTCCTTGTACTCTGTCCTGAAAATAAAAGATGAACAAATAGATGGGCTTCCAAAAGCAACGTCATAGGTAAGATGCACGTGTAACCAGGGGGCAAGAAAACACATGAAAAGCATCACTGAACTATGAAAAGACGTGTTTACATGCAAGACACGACTTTTAATGCAGATGAGGTCATGATATGATGTGAAAGTGTCGGGGAAATATAATGTTTGAGTCCTGGTATTTGTTCGGTTGCAAAAATCAAAACGTTAACGCATGTAAACAGTTAAAAATGGTGATGATAGGACAGAAAGAGAGACTGTATACTGGCTTTCCATAATCTTAGCTCTATAAAGCGACTGATTCACTAACTGACACACAGCAGATGTTGTTTTGAGCAGAGGATGGGTTACAGCTGTAGCTAAGTATAACTAATTAACATTTAATATGATACGGGGGTAAGCTAAATCTTGACGTCATCCTGTAGTATAAAGGGGCGTCACCGCTGAGATCCAGGGTCTGTCCCCTTGAAAACTTGTCATGAATTATCTCTGTGTATGATTAAATGGGACACACCTTTCCACCAGAAGCCGTCTCGAGCAATTAATTTTATCCATGGCAACTGGTCTTCAGGAAATCCTCACGGATAACTTGTGCAGGTTCAGACTACATTATTTATTTAGTTTTTCACCATGGTCACCATGTCTGATTAAACCAGAAGAAATTATTCCCGTGTTGTAGTCGGGAGACTGGTACTATAACAACACCAGAATCACGGCCGCGATCAGTCATTTATCAGGACCGGCTGAGTTAATGGCCCAAGGCTGCATCACAACACTGCAGCTGTGTGTGACAGCCGTCCTCTGCTCAGACACGGAAAATAAAAAAAGAGAAAAAACTGATTGTGGAGCCGTTTGCCAACATTCACGCTGCATATCAACGCATCCTGAAGATTTAATACGAAGTATGGGGGTCAGAAATCAGATGGCGTTTGAGTTTACCGTTAGCTTGTTAGCAGTTAGCTCGTCTGTTTACCGTCTATCAGGATTTCATACACAAAAAAGCGTAACGTTACACAAGCAGCAAGACTTACCAACAGCAATACAGGTGAGTCCCTTACAGCTGGAATCGCCTCCTTTCCAAAAGAAATGATGTTGTCTTTGCCAGGTTTAATCCCAAATTAGTGAAAGTTGCCCCTGTATGGAGGTGGTGTAAACACCGGAGCAGAACCTGCTGTAGACAGCAGACTGTTTGTGGCCTATTTTGGTTTTAACAAAGAGTCTAAACAAAAATTTAAGCCACTTTCTAACTCAAGTTTTTCAAGCAAATCTCAAATGAGGTCCAACACAAATACAGTAATATCCATGTTTTAACACAAAAAAATGCCGTTTCCGGGTGATGACTCCCTTGCCAAGTTAGTATAATGGTAATAGAAACACAAAACGGCAACGATGAGTCAGTTTTTTTTTCATTCGTCATCAAAATAAAGATTTATACAATACAATTTAAAACACAATGATCTCTGTTTGTTTCGTCGGGTTACTTTACCTTTTTATGAATAATATGAGTGCTTGTTTGGCCATAGACTACAGTACAAACACAGGCTTTTGCCCCCTGTTTGCGTGTGCAACTGCCAATGTTTGTAAACAGGAAACCCATCTATTGAGAAACAATGTAAATATAACTTTATTTTAATAGTTACTAATATCATTTCAAAATATAGAACAACATAAACATGTTATTTTGCAGCTTTATGTATGAGCATGTACCACATTTTGCATAATGAAGTGGGGTCTTTTTGTGGAATGACTGTATTAGGACAGCAACACACAAGGAAGAAATCATTTCTGACACATGGTTGCAATATTGTTTCTGATCAGTAAAACAACTGTGTGTACCTGTGTAAACATTGGTATCACTATGTATTACGCTCATTTTATTTAGACTAATAGCATCTTTGAAAAAGAAACAAAAGGGTCTTACCATGCAATTACATAGAGAGCATGTCGTATTGCATTTGATGTTTATTTCCCACAAAGACGTAACAACATTCTATTTGAGTATTCTCCGATGTAAACTAAAACCCTGCAGAACGATAAACAAAGATTGCACTTCAAAAAGGCAGCAGGAGCAGGAAATGTCTGCGTATTCTCATATTCCTTTAGAAACAATAAACACCGTCTTTCAACTCTAACTCTTTAGCGGCATGGCTGCGACTCGCTGAGCTTGGATGAGGCAAGGATCTTTGAAGGAGAGCGGGAGGAACAGAAGAGAGAGCGTCTGAAAATAAACATTTCTCCTGAGATGCAGTGTTTTTGTGTATGTATCATTTTGATGACAACAATCTCTTTGACTGTGTGTGTGTGTGTTTGCTACAGTGCATTATTCAGTGGCTACGCCATTCAATTTTACACCTCTATCACATAACAACCCTTTTGAAGTGCACATCTGTATTTCTGCTTTTATGTATAGAAACAGCATGTTCTGCTCAATTTATTTCAACTCATCTTTGTAAGTAGGTATGAAACTAGACTTGTATGGTGTGCCAGATACAAAGCAAACTGACCTAGCCTCACCTCAGTAGTGTGAATAGTTATATCTCTTATTGATAGACTAATGACTGAGTAAAATAAAAGAAAAAAAGGGCCCCAGGCTTTTTCTACATAAATAAATCCACATGTTCAGCGGTGCAACATCACTATTGCCATTCATGGTTCAACCCTTTGAAGTATTAAAGGAGTGATGACATAGCAGTTAAAAACTAGTTTATGTTGTTGGCATTACTGCATATGTAAATACTCCAAAGAAAAAAACAGCATTTTTTACAGCGGAGTATTGTTTTGAAACGCTTGACCTCACTTCCTCAGTAATACAGTTGGGTCCGGTGATGATATGGGGCTTTACCCGGAGACCACGTTGACTTCATTTTGATTGGCTACACCTTATTTCGCTATGACCTTATTTGGAGAATCTAGGTCAAGCTACGATCGGAGTTTGCTAAAGGCTAACTGCTAGCAACAATCCGGACAGTGAGCTACATTTATCAGACAGGACAGCATTTAGAAAATAAATAAACTTACAGGTAATGACAAGGTTGTGGTCGCCTCCCTCAGTGTTGCTGCAGAAGTTTTCTTTTAAATCCATTTGTTTGAAAATCCAGACCTGACTGCACAGAAGTTACTACTAGCTCCATACGAAGCTGAATCAGACAGGGAGGGGAGGGGGAGCGGACAATGCATCGGCCGTTAAGGGGGGGGGGGGGGGCGCTGTTTACTTGATAGTGTGCTCTTATTGGAGCAATTAAATTACGTAGAATGATAGAACTACGTAGAATGATAGCCTGCTGTCTGATTCAACTGTTTCTGAGCAGAGAGACAAAGCTGACAGACCATAAACAGGAACTTTGATTCTCACTCTGGACATTCACATGGCCTCATCAGTGCACAATAGATCATATTATACCCCCAAAACCCCAGAAAAGTGAAATTTGATGTCATGGCACCTTTAAAAGAAACTGTACTGAAGACAATAAGTCTCAAAAATAAATCACTGGGCACTGTGAGCATGGGTGCAGGGGCCCACCTGGGGCCCATGGTAGGCCTGGATCAGACTACATGATTTTTTTTTTCATTCACTATGGTTGCTCAGTGTCATAAAATCGGACAGTGTCTGGCACCAGACGCGACATCATTTCGAGGTGTCGCAAGAGACGGCACGAGATGGGGAGGCGGGACAAGCAGCTGTCAATCAGTCATGGCAACAGACGCACTTTGGGACACTGGGATTCTGTGGTTCAATTTCTGTGAGATGACAACAATTCAGCTTTACTTGTATAGCACCAATTCATAGCAGCAAGGCCGCCTTAATGCACGGGTGTACCTGGGCTGAAGCCCAGGGGCCAACGGAGTTCAGGGGCCTATCATTTGTGTGGAAAAAATGCATAAAAAGTCAAATTGTATTGCAACTTGTCAGTTTCCCTGGCAATCGCATTATATGCAAATTAGAAACTGCTGATTGATCCAAATAAAGCCGTTACTACCAAGCCCGCCCCGCCGACATGTGACAACCTGATGACGCTCCATCACTTTACTTTGATAGAAAGACAGGTGTATGCCGGCAAACAATGTTGGTTTTAGAGGTGTTTTCACAAGAAAATGACTAAAGAGCATCCTGAAGCTCCTGGATTCTTTCACAACTGACAGCGGAGGAAACCACTTATCTAAACTGCTGGAGGGGGGAGGCAGCGCCCACGCTGATGCCAGAGGTAACGGACACAGGAGTCACAGAGGTGGGGGAGTAGGGACGGCGGGCACACGAGCATAAGAGAGAGGGAGGACGAGACGGCCCATTAGTGATCCGGGCCTCTGAGGAAAACTTTGACCGGCCCCAAAGTCCGCGCTCGCTGGGTAAAAAATGGAACCGACACCTTGTCAAAATAAAAGTGCTGATATTTCTGCGTCAGAGTGTACATTTTGGCGCAAAGAAATGGCCCTGTCGTGGTATTCTCTCGAGGACACACAAAGAAGCATGGAAACTGCTCCACAAATCTCTCCCCCGAGCCACTGCTCCACTGGAGAGTGGCTGTGTCCCTCCCTGTTTTCACCATTGTTGTTTGTGGACCACTGCGACTGAGCGGTTTCTCTGGTTATTGGTGGACGCAAGGGGCGCACTGTGGTCAATATGTAGGAACACGTCACACTCGGTGGACAAACCCAAAAAATTCTCATGCGCCATTCTTTCTGCGTTGTGGTTATGAAGATGGCTTGTGGTCAGACGTAGAGTGACAAGGAAGTAAAAGCTTTAATCGATATTTGGTCTGATGAAAGTAGGGATGTAACGGTATGAAAATTTAATATCACGATTATTGTGACCAAAGTGATCATGTTATCATTTTTATCGCGGTATTATAAAAATACCCCCCAGCATCTTAAAAAATATTCAAAATGGGTCTAAATTTGTACTTTGTCCTTTATAAAGGAGGAAAATCTCAAGAGAAATGTCCACATGGTTGCCTTTGTTGCCTTCCGCCATGTTTTCATAAGTTTAACATTGCAAACTACGACTACTACTGCTTTTTCAGCCAATGAGCAGCATCACTGGTAGTTTTTCAAAGTGCGGTAATCAGTCACGGTTTTAACGATAATTAAAATTTGAAACGGTATTACTAATCGTTGGGAATTTTATCACGATTAACCATTTTACCAGTAATCGTTACATCCCTAGATGAAAGTATATCCCGGCTCCTCGTAAGTATGCACAAAAATAACGTAGTTTTGTGGAGGAAACGGAAGTTGTGAGAACCTTCTTGTTCGTTGCACATCTTGCCTACGGTGAATTTGAATGCAGCGCAACCTGAGATTGGGAACATTATTCAAAAGGTTTGGCTCGGGTTATGGTGCAACGTGAACGCGATCTCAGTCTGGATGACCACCCCAGCCGAGCCGAGTCCCCAATGGACCGAGACTCGTGGACTATGCTTTCTGAATGCACCCGAAATTATAATTTTGTATTTAAAAAAAAAAAAATTATGACTTTCTTTAGTTCCTTGTTATTTGAATAACTATTGTGAATTAAGCATTTTATTTAATTTGAGGGTATGAATAATTTTGAGGACAACTAGTACTGTATTTATTTAGTAGTTCAAATATACACAGCCTCATTTAAACCTCTTTTAATGTTATCTCTTTATTTTTAATTTTAAAGGGACTTGAGGCAGGAATTTAAAAACAAACATTAATGTCCCTTTTTTTCATACTAATGGGTGATGAAGCGCTAAATACCAAAAATAACATTTCCACCCACGTTTCTCTCCGTTGCCTTGAACAGGCTGTGTGCTGCAAAATGCGCTGCAATTCGGTGTCCGAATTCCCCGCGCTGCCCTGCGGACGTGACATCAAATGACTACATCCTCAGTTTTGATACAGGAAGAAGACGGTTGCGGTAAATTCAAACACTGTAAGCGATAGTTATGGATTATTCTGCCGTCAGCAAACGATCCAGATCATCTGAAAGACACTAAAAAGTGTAACTACAGAGAAAAAGGTTAGTAAACAACATTATAGCTTCAGTTTGTGCACGATCCCGTGACGGCTTGGCGCTGCAGTTACCTGAAGCGCCAGTCGCGGCAGTCACGAGTTTCATTTCTTAATCTTGCCTCAAGTCCCTTTGAATAATGCTTTTCCTTCTTTTGTTCATTTACTTTTTAATATTTTCTTTTCTTCTGCACCCCACTGTAATGCTTTAAATATTTTATGTAAAGCACTTTGAATTGTTGTATACATGAAATTTGTTATACAAATAAACCTGCCTTGTCTGTCAAAGACAAAAGAAAGAAGAAAAACAGAAACAGTAAAAGAAACCAAGGCAGTGGTAAGTAGTGCAGATAATACAGAAGCTTCTTTTGCTCAGAGCAGCTCAGTCTGTCCTCCTGTTGAGAACCTGGGTGTCACAAGACTGAACATAAAGACAGCTTACTTGGAAAATATGGAATTAAAGCCAAATTGCAAGCGGAAAAAGAAAAGAAATATGATAATGCACTGTGAAGGCGTATGGATGCGAGTTACTAAAAATTATATTTTATTTTCCATATGCATCCAGTGCTTTAGGCCTCTAAAACCTGTGTTTATTTTTGGGCTGCATAACGCTATGATTGTAATCCCAAAGGGTTATAATACAGGTCTCACCACAATAAGGTTTAATTTTGTGTATTAGAACCATATTAAATTATATTGTCTGTCTTTAGTGACATTAAAATTGTAGCTATTGAAGTTTTTAAGTATAACTAGCTTATATCTTAAAACAAACAAACAAACAAAAAAGATCTCCTTTACCTACACCCTGGACCTCCCCCAGTATAGCCTGTTCTCATATTGTGTTCTTTGTTGGTGGCGTTTTTATAGCTCTTAATTACTTTGCTCTTAATTTCCCATTATTTAACTTTGCATTTTATGATGCGTTTGCTTCGTAGTCTTTGTCTGTTGAACCTGTTGTAAAGCACTTTGTGTGTCCATTAAGTACTGGAAAGGGCTATATAAATAAACTTGATTTGATTTGAAGTAAGCAGAAGAAAAGTAAAAGCTGCAGAGAAATATTTGAAGTTGCATTCATTTTAGCATTATCAACAAAACCTTTTATTGTAGAGCTAATATATGTAAATGTTTGTGTTAATATAATTTAGTTGTTGGTTTCGGAGTCCTGTTGGAATAAAGAGGAAAACTGCAGTTATGAATACAGCTTACCTCGAAAGCAGAACTTGCTAGAAAATGCTAGAGCATTTAGCAGCCTGCAATTGCCTTGTAGGTTGTAAAAATGTTCAGTGAGATAAACAGTTAAAAGTAAGTTTTAACTTACAAGCAAGTTAAAAGTTATATTCCTTGTCTAGAAAGATCTTTCATGCTGCGTCCAAACATCTCCTGTTAGCCCAAGCTAACAATATTAACACATCATTAAAAGGACACAATATCATAAGGGGGAAATGAATGCTAATTGAAGGGCCCCCTCCAACTAGCCTAGAGCCTTTAGAGGCCTCAGAATCACCTCTGATTACTTGGATTACCACATCATGATAATGAAAAAATTATGGGCAGAAAGGCAGGAGCAGCACATCTTATCCTTCATCCACCACATGGAAGGATTTGATTCAGTAACCAGGGAACAAAGTAAAAGTTCAAACAGCGAGAGAAGAAAGAGATCACCAGACAGAAAGTTAAAGGACCGACGGGATAAAGAAGATTACAGGTATGTGTTACAGAAAGGATACAGGTAAGAAGAGAATAATGAGGAGATCTTCAGACAGCCACAAAGGAAGCCAATGAAGACTGGAATAGAAAAAAAGACCCACATTTATGTTGTATGGACAAAGACTCAACACCAAAATGGCAATTTTTTTTTATTTTCAGATGTTTAATTATGAAAAAATATGAGGTGACATACAGTACGACATATGTTTGCATACTTCTTCTACTTCTACTTACTGAATCAATGGCAATGGCAATGAGTAAATGGCCCTTTACATCAAGGGATCTCAAAGACCTAAAAGAAAATGTAGAAGTAAAAAGAATAAAAACACTAAAAATGTCTTTAAAAATAAAAAAGACATGTAGGCAAGGGAACCATAGCTTTTGTTAAAAAGTCTGAAGAGCTTTTTTAAAAAATCAGTTTCTGTTTCCCTCAGAGTGTCAGGGAGGGTATTCCAGAAATGTTGGGCAATGACGCAAAAGGCCCTGTGACCCACGGTCCTGAGTCTACTAGGAATGTGGAGGAGGTTGGAGTGAGTGGAGGATGGGGGTAATATGATTGTGTTTATGCACTCTTATCAGGACCCTAGCTGCAGAGCTTTGAATGTATTGGAGCTTCTGTAGATTCTTGCTAGGGATCTCAATGAGATGTCCCAAATCCAAAGAACTACGTGTGGCAGGACGAAGGAGGGCCGAGGCGGGTTTGATCTCCATAGTCCCGGGTGAGAGTCACGCATGCTAACCAGTCTGCCTAAGGGATATCCCCTTGGCCAAGTAGCCAGGGCGCATGATCATTCAGAGGCACAGTGACAGACCGTCAACTGTCACATTTGCAGCTGGTGTATAGGTAGCCCAAACAAATACATGGCCTACATAAATAAAATGATGCCATCTGTCATCCCAGAGAGAAAAAACAATGAAAGTAACAGCAGTATTTTGGAGAGTAAACAAACTCTGGAGTTAAAAGGTTGGTTTTAGTCAAGCAAGGAGGCATGAACAAAAAAGGCAGGCAAAAGGTTGTTGGCATAAAAGTAGAGATATGAAATAAAACCAAGGGGCAAGGCTGAGACAGAACTCTGTGAGGCCACAGAGAAGGTCAGCAAGGCTATGAGGTTCAGCAGCTGTGGGTTGCTGAGCAAATGACAGCAGACAATCTGGTACAGTAAGGAGTGACAAGAGGAAGCTTAGATAAAAGGAAAACATGCGTAGCATGAAGAGTAATTACAAGACACAGGTGGTTATAATTAGGAGTTACGGCACGCATGTCAGAGCACAAATCAATTTGTGACAGTTTTCATTTTACACTATGTCACAATGTGTTTTCTGAACTGTTGTTAGTTGCCTAACAACACCTACAACTGGCTTGTTCAATACACTTTTGTTGAGCCTCTCTAACATGAGTTAAACATTGAGTGGATGACACTTGCAGTACTTCCACCTCAGAACAGGACTGTACGTGACCTCTCGCTCAGACAAAATATGAGAAATCTGTTCCATCCTGGCGAAAGTTCGTGCAACAGTAATATTAGAGCATATGGAAAGAGAGAGATAGGAGGATATTCAGTGGTTTCTGGCTAAAAAATATGTTCTGTCTGCCAACCAGTAAAACTGACTCAGAGCTGTGAGAGCAGAGAGAGCGAAGGAGACAGAGTGACAGAGTCCAGCTGGTCACAGGACCAGCTAGGGCCAAGAACAGGTCTGTCCTAATGCCCCTCTCAGAAAACACTTTGGCACAGCGTGTTAATGTAAAAGCTCTGAGCTGGACTAACTAAATAATAATTTCTTTCTCTTTTTATATGTCCTGATGGCAGACTGGTTTTGAAAAAAAATCTCACTTGGGATTGTAGGTTTAAAATGCAGAGAAAAGGCTCAGAATGCTGTGTTGGTTGCTGCACCGATGGCAACCAATGGCAGCCTGTGACCAAACACGATGCTGCAAAATGGCAATGCTCATCACCAGAGAGGGGGTTTATCAAAGACTACCCCTGGTCAAGAATTTGGGACTGGATAGGATGGGATGGGATGGGATGGGATGGCATGCCTGCAGTCCTAAGCTCAACCCCATTGAGCACTTGCTGGACTAGCTTGGGCGTGTTGTTCATGCCAGAGTGACAACCATATTGCATTACTAATCATAATACATGTCTTATTACTGGCCTACTTGTGACAAATGCTGGCATAAGAATGAGATGGCATCCCACGACAGTGAGTGATCAAGCTGGTGACCAGCATGAGGAGGTGGTATCAGGCTGTTGTGGCTGTGTACGTTTTTTCCACATGATACAAAGGCTTCTGTTTGTCCAATGAAGACATTGTTTCATAACCAATATGTATTTTTTTCTTCAGGTCATCCAATCCAACATACAACAGTAAACGTGAGTAAATAGCAAAGTAAGCTGATTGACACATTAGAGAACCTTTCCCAAGGACACTGGACCAAAATAATTGTCAACAGATCAAGTCTTTTTGAACATGATTGTAGTAATTGTCTCAAAGTGTTGCTCAACAAAATTTTAGCTTCAGAGCCCCATCATGCTATTTTACTTGTTTTTATTTGTGGCATCCTACGTGGAGAACGAGGATGTGCTTGTGAAAAGAGGGGAGAGATGTGACAGTGTGGGGTCCTGCCACTATGCCTCCAATTGATCACATGCACTGGCTATGTGGCCACGGGGATATCCCTTCAACTGAATGGTAAGTGCATGTGACTCTCACCCGGGATCCCGCATGGGCCCTCTGTTGCGTACCTTGCCACAAACATATTTGTGTGCCCAATATACACATATAGACAGTTAGCAGCTTGGATGAAACCATATATTGAATTAAACAGGTAAATTAAAAAAAAGAATAACTGGAAGGCTCTTTAATCATGCCCTACACAAAGTTACTTTTGACCTTTACCAGAAATGCATATTACCTTTTTGTAATGTAATACCACAACTTTTACATTGCTTTTTGAATAAGGTCGTTTCTTCCCCATCATGAGCAGCTTCCACTCTTGTGCAAGGAGACCTTTGTTTGATCAGTCTGTTAGAGTAGTTCTTTCAGAACATTATTGGTTTTTATTTATTTATCATTTTACTTTTACATGTTCATTTTCGTCAAACTCAGTTCTGTGCATAGCTAAGGGGCAAATAAATCTGTGAAAGGAACTGGGCTCATGAAATAGTAATTCTACAATCTTGCCGCAAGCACCAGGTAACACAATAACCTTCATTCCTTCTCAGAGAGTCAAAAAGGTGGTGAGGTAAACAACTTATTTCTTTTAAAGCTTCTGACTTACACCATCTGCAGAATCTGTTTTGTCTCTGTCGACATCACTGCCACCACCTAAACTCCAAACTGCTTTGATGTACAAGGTTGGCCGTACATTTTGAAGTCTGCATGACACACCATCAAAGCATGCTTTGTGCCTTGGCAGTAGCTGCCAGTGCTTGTGTTGTATTTGCCTGTCCTTGACAACATGCAGGTGTCAACATAGAGAGAGAGAGAGACACTTATAGATAAGCATGGAAAAGATTGGGCCCACTGTAATGGAGGGCACAGAAAGATGGATACAACAAAAGACAGATTTAGTCAAGATCAAGAGAGGATGAAATGTTGCTGACATCAGTAACCTCAGCAATGGGACTTCATAAGCTTTTCCTTTCCAATTGGCTGAAAGACAGAGAATGTTAGAGAATAAAGAAAACTTCTTCAAGTAGATGGGCATAACGTTACAGCAAACAACAACATGAGCCTTTCAAAACCAGTGTCTTTTTAATGTGACTAGAATCTTGTGCAGGTGGGCTCACCTGCCCTTCAGAGGCACCCTGACATCCTTTTTCTTTCCTCACAACCTCCCACACCTCGGATCTGCTTTTCATCATCTACTTAAAGATGCATGCTTCCTTTGAAAAAAGAGGCAAATGCATGCTGGTCGAAAAGAAATTTATTTTTCAGTTGTACTACCTGCACTGGTAACCATAGCAACAAGTGGTTGGCTAAGAACTTTGCTTTTGAAACAGATTGCACTTGCTTGGCAAGACTTATGTTTCCACAGATATAGTGTGGTGTCGATGAATTTACACTGCAAGTGTTTGACACCATAAAGAACTCTTGTACAAAGTCAGACCTAACATTCATTAATGCTGAAAAAGACATCAAATACTATCACCTTGACTGTAATTAAGTTTAGGTTTGCAAAGAAAAGTCAAGATTGATTTAGTGTGTATATCAGTTCTCATCTAAAGGAATGAACAGATCATTCCCTTTATCTATCCTTCCCACAGCTGACCTGCACATCACTCAAAGTAACAAAAATATTCCATTAAAGGAGACACTCCAAATAATTTGTGCCCCATTGAAGGTAAGGCCTCTGGTTGAGCATGAATATTTCAAACAAGGGCTTAAAGCATTTATATTGTGCACTCTATAAGTTTAGTTACACTTAAACACACCTGCAAAATGATGATCCTTTACACATTTAGTCGACAGAGGGGAGATTTAAATTCTCAGAAGCGAGAACTTTGTTCTTGCCCGTGAGGCTGCAAGAACAAGAAAAGTTTTTTTTTTCGTCAAGTCATTTCATATTACACAAGAAGCTCTGCGACCGGTGATTAAACATTTACAATAAACTTCATCTGTGACAGGACGGAGTTGCGTACGCAGTGGTGTCCGTGTATATATGCCATGTGTGTAGTTTACATTTTTGTACTTTCTCATCACCTCGATCAGCTGTTTATTAAAACTATCCATTCAACGTCACATCTGCAGAAATGTGGAGGTGACAACTCTCTACTTCAAGCATCTGTGTTAACTGCCTCAAATGTCTGACCAATCACACAATACTTCTCAGAGCTCCTGGAGAAGAAAGTTCTGCTCGGGTCGAGAACAAGCCGCAAGCCGTCCTCAAACACAAAATTATGTCATTTTGTTCTCGTGGCCCTGAGAACAAGAAGAAACTTCTGGCTTCTCGTGGAGTATGTAGCAGCCTTTAGCACCGCAGCCTCACAGTAAGAAGGTGCTGTAGCCTGTTAGCAGTTAGTCTACTTTATCTTTTGGCCATCTGAACGTCACCAATGTGTCACGTCATCAAGAACTTACCTGAACTGCGAATGGCAGTCGGATTGGGGCGACCTAGGGGCCTGCGAGCGTTTTACACTGGAGTCTGAAAAAGATCAGATTTCACCTGTAATGTAAACAGTCATCCAGATCCAGACAAAATAAGTTTCATGTCACTTTATGCCTGCACTGTAAATGTAGTCACAAATAGCAAAGGTAAATCTGATTTAAAAAGGGATACTGTTCAAAAGGGAAACTCGGATAGATGGATTTGCTTGATAATTAATTGTATATCATCATGTTGCATATTGCAAATTTATATATTAGGCCTATATTCGTTCTCAGTATTTGTGTAATCTCACAGAAACATTCCAGTAACGCCTTACTTGAATATAAAAGTCCAATTCAAAATGATGTACTAATAGATACCTACAGTACACACACTTAAGAACATTATTTCCAGCATCTTTAGATGTATCTCTGTCTTTATCAATGTTCTGACATTCTAAATTAAAAGACATGGTGGAAAACATGTCTGCTAAACACAAGATATCTGTCTGCCTCACATATGTTTTTATTGTACTCTACTCCCAGGAGCTAGAGCATAAACCCAGTTTGATTCAGGGAAAATGAAGGTGAGCTTATTAATACTTTGCTAACAGAGCAAATATTCACCAAAGACATGTTGGAAACTGAAAATTCTCATGCTTTATTTTCCTTCTTCCCCCCAACCAGATAAAAATGGATGTTAGAAAAAAAAGTAATACATTCTTCATTAAAGATGCAGTGCAGAACTTTTTGAAATTTTCTCAATTACTTGCCCCCTATTAACAACTTAAGTGGCATCCATCTTCTATCCTACCTGTACTGTGAGCTCACTCCACCAAAAAAAATGATCTTGGCTCTTGTTTCTTGTTCTGTCCCTTTGTGTCTTCCTCCGATAATGTTTTCTTGCGTTTCCTTGCTGAAACTGTTATGATGCATATTAAAAACACCCAGTGTGTTCATGTCTGTTTGCTAAGCACGTGACACGATGCAAAATCAATACTCGGCTGAAAGGTCATGCTGTGTCTCAGATGGAAGAAGTTGCGTAGTGCGGTTTTTCAGCCTCAGGATGCGGACGGCCAGTGACGTCTCAAGAAAAGCGCATAATGAATGTTCGTGTGCCATCAAAATGAGTCAATAGCGCATATTTTTAAGGTTGACAAGTTATGTTGTGGGTCTTTAAAGCAGCAGTCTACAACTTTTTGAAAAATATTTATTAGTCATCTTGGCTAAAACCAGTGGCGTCGCCAGCTGATTTTCCCGGGGCTTCAGCCCCGGATATTTTGAGTCTAGCCCAGGGGTAGGCAACTCCGGTCCTCGAGGGCCGGCATCCTGCAGGTCTTCAGGACTTCCCTGCTTCAACAGACCACCTGATGTCCAGAGCTTGGCTGCACAAGTCTGCTAATTACCCACTGATTGAAGTCAGGTGTGTTGCAGCAGGAAAAGTCCTAATACCTGCAGGACGCCGGCCCTCGAGGACCGGAGTTGCCTATCCCTGGTCTAGCCCCTGCTATGAATTTACTGTTTAACCACCTTTTCCTGAAAAAAAATCAGATGAAAATCCAAATTACCCAGCTTTCTACCAGCACTTGAACGCACCATAAATGTGCGAAGGTCCAGCCTAGCTCCCGTTGGTGTGGTGTGTGAGCCAGCGTGTGTGTGTGAAGTCCGAGGTGGGATTTAGCCCCCCCATCTGATGTCAGACGAAGCTAAACTAAGTTTGTCAGCTCCGTGTGCGCATGTGCAGAGAAGAGCTGCAGTCAATTAGAAGTTCCAGCATGATGAGAGCGGCGATGGACAGAAAATATGAGAGAAAGCAGCAGTTACAACTCCTCAGCTCTTTCAGCAGGAAAGTAAAAGGTAGATATCACAGTGTTGACTTTTTTTTCTCCTCAAAAAAACAATATGAATAAGTCAACATAAAAACTCCCCCAACATAAAAAACAAGGCTGAAGTTACCAGCAACTCCTTTCCCAGCTTCTGTTTCGATTTTGGCTTAAAGGGCAATTCCACTCAAATCATTTTCTACTGACAACATTTAACGAGGTCTTGTGTGACTTAGACTTTTCAAACCTGGACTCAGATGTTCTTTTAGGACTGTAGGTTAATAAAAGCACTGTTTCTGGTTTGTGAAACCTATAAATGAGGAGAAAATGAAAACAAACAAAAAAGAGGAGAAGAAAACAAATGAGTAGGAGAAAAGGAGAACAAGTAATGAAGAGAAGAGAACAATTAGGAAGAAAAATAAGAGCAAATAATGAGATAAGAAGAGCAGGTGAGAAGAGATTATGTGATTATAATGAGGGTCAGTGATGAGTCAAAGTGAAGATAAAAGGTGAATACTGTATGAACTGTTATGCGTGAGTGCAGCGCATGTGTTTTAGCAACATAATGGTCAGCATTTCATTGTTGATTTTGTGGAAAAAAAAAAAAATGTTTTAATTAAAATGACAATTTACAGTATACACTTCATTATGTCTATTATTGCCTTCTAAAACACATTTTTGTTGCGAAAGACTAATTTTTTCAAATTTACACCTAGTGCAACTCCGGGCTAAGCCCAAGTTGTCCTTAAAGGCTGGAGACGCCCCTGGCTAAAACTGATCCTATGCCCAGACAGCAGTACATGAGAAAAGCAATCTGTGAAAAAGAAACTAGCTCAATTGGTCTTGTCTACTGCTCGTAATGCAAAATGCAAGAATCTATCAGGACAAGACCAAATGTCCAATCAGAGCCAGAGGAGCGTCTTATGGAGTGTCTGACATCTAGCAATCACACACATGCTGCATCCCGCCCAATCTCTCCCCTAAAGAGGCGAGTAGCCCCTGGCTGCAGTACGCAGATCGGGGCGAGCTCAATGTGGGCGGAGTCAAAGGTTTGGCTCCACCCAAACTGGGTGGCATGTTAAAAACCACTGTATAACTGAACAAGCTGATCAAGAAAGCTGGTTCTGTGCTGGGAATAACTCTGCAGTCACTGGAGCTGATTTTTCAGAAAAGAATGCTGCACAAGCTGATGAAGATGATGGGGGATTCTTCCCACCCTCTGCACAACACGGTGAAGAATCAACAGAGTGTGTTCAGTGGGAGGCTGCATCAGGTTCACTGTAGGACGGAGAGATACAAAAATTCATTCCTGCCAGCAGCATCACCCTAAAGAACAAGACTGACTGACTGATTATTATTGTTATGTTATATATATGTTATCTTGTTGAAAAAAAAAGGAAAAAATGAGACAGCCTATTACAATACTGAACTTCCCTCCTAGGAGAAATAAAGTATTTTTCAAAAAATTCATTCATGGTTTGACTGTCAGTACGTGGACATTACAACAGAGATTGTATGTGGTGGCACTTGAAAGGCAACATCCTGCTCCTTCAAGCAAAGTCAGGTTGGATGCCGAGTGGGGGCCTGTGGATGCTGAGCCGGGGCCAATGGGTGCTGCGTGGGGGTCTTTGGATGTCGAGCAGGGTCCTACCTTAGGAGGAGGAGCAACATCAATTGATCTTTCCTGCAATGTACTCACGTGTAGGCTATCAGATTGTCTAAGGCTAATGTAATGGCACCTTTTCAAATCTGCTTAAATCACAGCATTTACTAAGTAGTTAAAGGGACTTGGGGCAAGATTAAAAGCGAAACCCGTAACTGCCGCGACTGGTGCTTCAGGTAACTGCAGCCACTCAGCCAAGCCGTCACAAACTGAAGCTAAAATGTTGTTAACCTTTTTCTTCGTAGTTACTCTCTTTAGTTGTCTTTCAGTTGATCTGGATCGTTTTCTGACGGCAGAAGAATCCATAACTATAGCTTACAGTGTTTGAATTTACACCAACCGTCTTCTTCCTGTATCAAAACTGCAGATGCAGCGTCCTTTGGCTTTGCGTCCACAGGGCAGCGCAGGAGATTCGGCCACCGCAGTGCAGAGCATTTGCTTTTGCACACAACCTGTTCAAGGCAACGGAGAGAAACATGGGTGGGCTCGTTGTTTTTGGTATTTAGCGCTTCATAACCCATTAGTATTAAAAAATGGACATGCATTTTGATTTTTTTTTTAATTCTTGCCAGAGTCTCTTTAAATTGGCTTTACATTATTCTTAGCTTATTCTATACTTGGCAACAGTCGCTCACTGGTGCACGATTCTGCGTTGTCGGGTCGTAGGGCAATGCGTGTCTTCGCTCCGTGTAATGTGACACAATCAGCGATTGGCGATTTGGCGTCTGCGGCCGCTCCCGACCACCGCGCAGAAAGACTGGCGTGTCAGAATTTTTTGGTTTTGTCCGTGTAATGTGACACGTCCCACGACATGTCCCTTCATATTGACCAATAGGGAGGACAGTGCGCCTTTCGCCTCTCGCCTCTACCAGAGAGACGGCTCAGGTACACAAATAACAGTGGAGGAAAGGAGGAGAGACGCAGTCCCGCTCCGGTGGAGCGATTTATGGAGCGTTGGCATCAGTTTACTCCAGAGGGAAAAGAAAAGAAAAGCAAGACTGAGTGTGGCAAATTTATTTTCAACAGTGTTAAACCTCCACGAACATTCAAAAGGGTGTATCTCTCTTGAATAAAACATTACTTTATTATCTCGAAACATAACCACACAATGTGTGTGTGTTCTATCAGTAATAGTAAAAGTCAACAGGAGTTTACAGCAGGTCCAAACGTGCACGAATGTGACGCTCTCAGATAAATCAGTGACAAAGTCACAGAAAAATCACTTTGTTTAAATAAAAACACCGCAACATAACAGACATCGCGCTCAATGAGATGAGCAAATATAGCACCCATGCGCGCTCGTGCACTCAGCCGTAACTATCCACATTACGCGTGATCATCAAAGCTAATTAACCGTCTGAACACCTACTGGGTGCAGAATAGACACAGCGATGCTGCTGTGCACTGCGCAGCTCTCAGTTTATCATGCGTGTGTGGTTTCATGTGGTTGCCATGGTTTTCAGCGTACGCTCTGAACTGATGGAGTTTAGTGAATGACGTGAGGATGTACCCGTATGCGTTCGTATAGAACAACACACGCTTTATTTCACTTTATGGCAGTTTTTTTTTTTTTTTTTAAAGTAAAAATGCTGGGTCGGCTGGACTTTGCTCTCGTGGCAGCAGACTGTGGTCAGACTGATGGTTTTAGCCCGCTTGGCACCGGGCGTCGTGCGCGCGGTGCGTGATGCACACCTGATGGAAGCAACGGCGCTGATCAGGAGCCCAGTTTCTCTCTCTTTCAAAGCTCTTTTCAAAGATGAGCAGCGAGTCTTTCTGTGCGCATCGTGGATTTAATCCTGTTTGAATTACAAATGAAAACCCGCTCCACAGAACAACTGGAACAGCAGCGTTACCACATGGAAACAGGCTGCACAGAACAACTGGAACAGTCAGAATACACACAAACAGTTCATGTTGGTCACAATAATGGAGGGAACTGATGTCTCCGTCCACTTTCCATTTCATAAGTGATCCAAACAGTCAATTCAGGGGCTCCCAAGCCAAGTGACTGATTGACAGCTGCCCCCATCCCGCCTCCCGTTTCGTGTTGTCTTTTGCGACACCACGCGACGATCAGACGGTTGTCTGTCTGGTGCAATCCTTGTAGTGTGACCACTCGCGAGTAACACGACACCGTACGATTTTATGACACAATTTCTGTTAATGTGACATATGACCATCGTGAACGACGGAAAAAGTCGTGTAG
>JALJCO010005927.1:0-2500 GCA_023101725.1 Atherinomorus stipes
GAATCAAACTGGTATGCCACTGGCATCAGACTGACACCAGACTGGTATGCCACTGGTACCAGACTGGTATTTCACTGGTTCCACACTGGTTCCGGACTGGTATAGCACTGGTACCAGACTGGTATCAGACTTGTACCAAACTGGTATGGCACTGGTATCAGACTGTTAACAGACTGGTACAAAACTGGTATGGCACTGGCATCAGACTGACACCAGACTGGTATGCCACTGGTACCAGACTTGAATTTCACTGGTTCCACACTGGTACCAGACTGGTATAGCACTGGTATTAGAGTGGTACCAGACTGGATTAGCACTTATACCTGACTGGAACCAAACTGGTATGGCTCTGGTACCAGAATGGAACCAGACTGGTATGCCACTGGTATCAAGACTGTTAACAGACTGGGACCAGACTGGTATTTCACTGGTTCCACACTGGTACTAGACTTTTATAGACTTGTCTTTTTTAAAAGCATTTTCAAATATTTAAAGCCATTTTGGACGATTTGTAGCCAAATTAAACAATCATTCAACTGTTTGATCTTCAGCTCTGTTCAACATTATAATATCATGTATCAACTTCTTCAGCCTGGAGCATTATGCTTGAACTTCTTCAGCCTATGAGCAATAACGTTTAACTTCCTGAACTTCTTTAGCATTTATATAAAATATGGAATATATTATACTATATGTATATGTATATATTATATAATATATTCCATATATATATATATATATATAAATATATATATTCTATATTGAATGATAATCCATCTTCAGCCCTGTTCAACATTATATTTCAACTTATTCAACTTCTTCAGCCTTATGCTTCAACTACTTCAGCCTTGGAGCATTACAGTTCAACTTCTTCAGCATTATAGGCCTACTTAAACTTCTTTAGCCTTTGAGCATTATAGTTCAACTTCCTAAAGCATTGCAGTTCAGTTTAGTTCAGTTCAGTTCAGCGTCTTTAGCAACTCCTTGACCCAGAAGTCAGCAGACCCACTTCAGTGGATGAAAGACACAAATGGACACTTTTCAAAAAGTAAAAGGAGGACGGTGCTGTGCTATGATGGTTCCATAACCAGGCTGTGCTGTATGGTGCATTGTTGGCCTGTGCTGCTCTGTGTAAAAGACCTGGGAGGTATTTCAAGAAGTGGGTTTAGTGGCTTAGCTGGCTATGTTTACCCAGATTAAACAATAACCCTGGGTTTTCTGTTCCAAAAAGGCTGATCTAGCTAAGTTTATCCAGAAACATATGCTGTGAGCATAATCAGGTAGGTAGCAGGTTTTGTTCTAGGTTATGTTAACATATCTGGCTTTGTTTCGGGCAACAGCGGCTTCTCCTGTAGCCATGCGGCATTTTTATTTGAAAAAGATCCTGTAAAATAGATTTTGAGGCATAAATTCTATATGCCGTTCACTGTGAGAATATGATTAGACCACGTCTCGACATCTGTCACATCCGGAACTATTATATTGTTTCCGCGCACAGTCGCTCCTTTATCTCACAAATATTGTGGATACAGATGGAAACTGATTTGATTCCAATTACAGGTGAATTTGATAGGCATCTCCTGGAGATAAAGGATGCCCTCCCACATCTCCTCACCCTAGCAGGGGTCTGCAACCTTTACAATCCAAAGAGTCATTTTTTACCTCAACCAGTGAAATAAATTTTGCAGAGCTGCAAATGAAGAGTTCTTTTCCAAAACGAGTTAACCACCATTTAGAAAAAACAGAGTTGACTGCTTTTCGTCGCTGTCGGGTACAAACCTCCTATCTACATTTGACAAAATTAAAACCCTCTACATCACGTGAGTGTGATTTGGTGAAAATATTCAAAAAGTAAATGAAGAGTTTCTTTGCAGAAGCAGTTAACTCTGTTTTTTCTAAATGGTGGTTAACTCGTTTTGGAAAAGAACTCTTCAAATGTTCCATGGCCTTAAAAAAAAGGCAACTTATCATTTTTTATATATACTTTGGCCCACTATGGTGTTTCCAAATATAACTGCTTTCTAATTGACAAACATTCCCTTAGAAAACATCTGTCTAGTTAAAATAGACATTTATTCTTGGAGAAACACCCTGAAAGACTTTTATACAAAACCTGTAAAGTGAATTTTGTTATCACTTTGTATATGTTTACGATACAAACTGTCTTTATGTATTGTTGTTGTGTGTTGTTAAAATATCAACAAAAAAAAAAAAAAAAATTTGCTAAATTTTGATAAAGGAATCAGTTTTATTTCTTATTTTAGGATTAGAAAAAATAACGTAGAAAAAGAGGAATGATACATATTCTTCAGATTTTCTTCAGTTCAACCTAACAGTCTAAAAAAAAGAGGTTGGATAAATAAATAAAAATGTAGATGTGAGGAATTATGAGGAGAAAATGCCCTACAGGCTTTTATGATGAATATTACTCTCAATGTCATGTTATTGTAATTCAGCGCAATTATTCTATGAAAAAAATTGTTGAAACATACAAATGTTA
>JALJCO010005927.1:5000-10000 GCA_023101725.1 Atherinomorus stipes
ACATTTCATCCTCCCTCTTAATACATAGATTTATAGTTACAAAGAACACTTTACATTTCATCCTCCCTCAAAATATTTATAATTACAAAACACTTTACATTTCATCCTCCCTCAAAATATTTCAAAATATTTATAATTACAAAAAGAACTTTACATTTCGTCCTCCCTCAAAATATTTATAATTACAAAAATAACTTTACATTTCATCCTCCCTCTTAATACATAGATTTATAGTTACAAAGAACACTTTACATTTCACCCTCCCTCTTAATACATAGATTTATAGTTACAAAGAACACTTTACATTTCATCCTCCCTCTAAATCTTACCAGTATATCAATAAATAAATAAATAAATGCATAGATTTAGTCTTTACAAAAACTAGTCTCTGGAAAAGATGGCCAGCTGGATGCAGCATCGAACCCCCCTCCCTCTAAATCTTACCAGTATATCAATAAATAAATAAATAAATGCATAGATTTAGTCTTTACAAAAACTAGTCTCTGGAAAAGATGGCCAGCTGGATGCAGCATCGAACCCCCCCCCCCTTCTTCTAGGCCTCTCTCTCCATCTCTTCCCAAAACTCAAGGTTTGCAACATCTTCTTTTTCTTCAGTCGTCATCCAACTGGTTTCTAATTTTCTCTGTCCTTCGTCTTGAGTCCTACTCCCTCCTCCGACTAGTGTCTCCCTCAATCTAAATACAAGCAAAAATGTTAAAACTGCTAAGAATTGGACAAAAGATGTAATAAGAAAGCTGTTTTTGACTTACCTGTGTCTGTCCTCCGCTTTCCCCGACTCTGATCCTTCTTCCCCTGATCTTCCTGCACCATCTACTTTTTTTATTTGAACAATTTTGTCTCCCACTATTGTTATGTCTGCATATAAGCCGTCTCCAGTCAAAAACTTGTCAAACGGCTCCCAAAGTTTTTCGGCAATAAACAAATTGTCCTCATTTTCAACAAGGACCTCTAACAGTCCGTCTTGAGCCTCTGTGACTCCACGGATTTTTGCAGACAGGCAGTTTCTCTCGTCTTTGATAGTCTGTGAAAAACATTAGATTTATGTCAGATGATGCAGATGCTGCCTGAGTATAAACCCAGCTTTACTCCATTTTCTTTACATTTGATTTTAAAATTAAACTTTACAATACAGCACATTGTCTTCCCATTATTTTACTTTCACAACATGTACAGTTGTCCTGAAAATTATTCATAACCTCTCATTAAAGATGGGAAAAATCAGCAGACAGTGAAAGAAGTTGAAATGGGCTATATGCCCGGCTCCACTACTTCCTGAACTTCAGACAGCACCATTGCTTCCTGTCTTTCATTACTGGTTGAACTAATTACTCCAGGTGTGTCTGGCCAGTTACTGAGGTCAGACACACCTGGGTTAATCAGTTCGTCCAGTCACAACAGACAGGAAGCAAAGTTGCTGTCTGAAATTCAGGAAGTAGTGGAGCCGGGCATATAGCCCATTGACAATAGTAATGAAAAATGTATGAAACCTCCTTATTTTTTTTATTTCTGATTACTTTAAGTTTCTTGTTATCTGAATTACTATTGTGAATTTAGCATTTTCTTTAATGGGAGGGTATGATTACTTTTGAGGATGACTAAGTGAAACTTTGACCTTAAAACAACTCTTAAAATCATTACCGGTTCACTTCAAAATTTGACAATAAATGTAGTTTATCATACATTTGTATTTCCATTGCTATTAGTTTGTGTTGTGGTTGCTTATTTACATGAGGGGTGGGCAACTCCGGTCCTCGAGGGCCAGCATCCTGCAGGTATCAGGAGTTTCTATACTGTAACACACCTGACTCTGATCAATGGATAACTAAACAGAATTTGATATGAAGCTCTGCACAAGTCACAAGGTATGTTGCCACAGGGAAACTACTAATACCTGCAGGGTGCCTGCCCTTGATGACTGGAGTTTCCCATGCCTGATTCATATAATTTATGAATTAAAATAATTTATCCTCTTACGTAAATTCTAAAGATTACCTTCAGATTCGTATGATTAGATGATTGCATTCGTGCACCAAATGTAGTTATATTCTTTTTCAGATGAGAGATCTCTATTTTGGCCCCAACATAGATCTTAAACACTGCGGCTTCCCTCCACAAGGATATGGCCACCTGCGAATCATCCTGTTGATGACAATTAGTAAACATTGTAGCCAGTTACAAAATAAGTGACTAAAAAGGAGACTACACACAGAGACAGCAGTAGACAGCATATGAGAAGAATATGAACAAAGTAGGACAGACAGACAAAGAGAGGACAGATTAATTATTTGATAAGGAGAAGACATGGTGTTCTGTTGTCTATGTTCTTTACATGTCTGTCTTATCCTGCTCCATGTACTTTCCTCATCCATTTGTCCTCCTCTGCCAATGCCCTCTACAAATTTGTCATCTCCTTAATTGTCTGTGTCCTCTTCTCAACCTGGGTATATCCTCTCCTCAAGCGAGTCTTCTCCTTGTCTGTGTCCTTTTCCAATCTATGTGCCCTCCTCTTACTTGGACATCCTCTAGACCAGCGACCACCAAACCTGCTCCTCAAGGGCTGGTATCCTGTTCCATGTCTCACTGCTGCAACACACCTCATTCACATCAATGACTAATCATCAGAGTTGTGCAGAGCTGATCTGAGTCTGACTCTGGTGTGCTGCAGCAGGGAAACTTGGACAACCTGCAGGATACCAGCCCTCCAGGACCAGTATTGGTGAGCACTGCTCTAGACTGTCCTCATCTTTTTAGGCATGACTCTTATCTGTCTGTCCTCTTGTAGACTGTGTATGTCCTCCTCTTTCTATGTCCTCTCCTATTCTATGCCCTCTTCTTAATTGTGTATGTCCTCGACTGATGTCTGTCTTCTCCATGTCTGTCTGCATCCTGTTCTAGTCTGTGTTTGTCCTCTGCTCATCTGTCTGTGTCCTCTTCCAGTCCATCCTTACCTTTTCCATTTTGTCTTCTCAACTGCCTGTCTGTCCTCTCATCTATCCGTCCTCTCCTTGTCTATGTCCCCTTATGGTCTTTATGCCCTTTCCCTTTGATTTAAGTCATCTTCTTGTCTGTCTGTCCTCTCATTGTCTTTTCCGAGACGCATTACCCTCATTAGTGTATATGCTCTTCTTGTCTGTCTTTACTCTCCTCTTCTTTCAATTTCATCTTCTTGACTATTGAGAAGACAGTGTCCTTTTGTCTGTGTATGTCCTATCTTCATACGTCTGTCCTCTTCTGTGTGGTCTTTTGATCAGTGTATGTTCTTTGTCTGTGTACTCTTCCAGTCTGCCTGTGTTTTGCTTTTCTCTTTGCCATCTTCTCAACTGTCTGTCCTCTTCTTGTCTGTTTGTCCTTTTATTTCAATACTCCTTATTTGTCCAATTCCTCTTCTTGTGTGTCCTATCACATCTATTCAATTCAGTCCAAAGAGGCAGACAGTCCTGCAGATTTTCAATCCATCCTTGCTCAGACACCTGAATCACATTAAATTGATTCAACTGCCTATAAAGTTCTGCACAATTGACTCAATTTTGTGTCAGGTTTTGTTGGAGCAAGGATTGGATTGAAAACCTACAGGACTGCAGACCTCCTTGGACTGAACTGAATAGCTCTGGTCTATGTCCTCTTCTCATCTGTCCTCTCCATGTCCTCATTTGTGTATGTCCTGTATTCATCTGTCTTGCAGAAACGGGACAAAAAGTAAAGCCTGGATCAGACTACATGAATTTAGCCCGATGTTGTAGACAGTCGCTCACTGTCGTGCCCGATTCTGCACTGTCCGATTGCAGAATGTCGTGTCTTCGCTCCGTGTAGTGTGACATCAACAACCAGCGATTTGGCGTCTGCAACAACTGGCGCATGACCATAACGCAGAAAGACTGGTGTGTCACAATTTTCTGGTTTTGTACGCCTAGTGTGACAGGTCCTGCGACGTGTCCCTACATATCAACCAATAGAAGGACAGTGTGCCCCTCGCTTCCACCACAGAGACACTCAGGAGCGCTGGTACACAGACAACAATGGCAAAGGCGGAGAGGCACAGCTGCTGTCCAGTGAAGAGGTGGAAAGATTGTGGAGCTGTGATTCAGTTTACAGTGTATGTAAATAAAAACACTGCAAAAACATAACGGACATTGCGCATACTCTTGTACTCTAAGTGTCATAATCCACATTACGCATGATCATCAAAGCTAATTAACCATCTGAACACACCGATTGGGTGCAGAGTTTAGACACAGTGATGCTGCTGTGCAGCTCTCAATTTAAAGGGAAGATGGCGGCTTGGCCATGAACACATTTATTATTCAATCATGTGTCTGATTTCATGTGATTGCTGTGGTTTCCGGCGCATGCTCTGTTGGCGGCACTGATCAAGCACACGCCTGTGAGGACACACGTTTGTGCATTTGTATAGAACACACGTTATGGCAGCTTTTTTTAAAATACTGTCACTGGGTCGGTTGGACTGGCCAGCGGACTGTGGTCAGCCTGATGTTTTTGGCCCCGCTTGGCACTGGGCGCCCTGTGCGCAGTGCGTGATTCACCTGGTGGAAGCGATCAGAGTCCAGTTTCCCTGCAAGCTCATTTTCTTTTTGTTTCATGTAGTCTGTTTGTGTTAAGCCAGTATCAAAGACAAGGACATAAAAGACTAAGCAAGCACATCTACACAGTAGGGATGTAACGATAACCGGTATAATGGTTAACCGTGATAAAATTCCCAACGATTAGTAATACTGTTTCAACTTTTGATTATCGTTAAAACTGTGACTGATTATAACACTTTGAAAAACTCTTAGTAATGCTGTTCATTGGCTGGAAGAGTAGAAGTAGTCACAGTTTGCAATGTTTGATTTATGAAAACATGGCATAAGGCAACAAAGGCACCCACATACAGTCAGCCACAGACAGTTCTCTTGAGATTTTTCTCCCTTTAAAAAGAACAAAGTAGACGTCTAGACCCATTTTGGATATTTTTAAAGATG
>JALJCO010005927.1:15000-41426 GCA_023101725.1 Atherinomorus stipes
ATATTACTGACACATATTATGTAGAAGGCTGTGCAGATTTGATTTCCTGAATAAAATCTCTATGAGGACATGTACAGAATCATGTAAGGATAGCCAGACAAGGTATTTACCGTAAAGGAGATGTAGCAGTTCGTGGAAGGAAGGACCAACGGACCAGCAGAGGCTCAAGTTCTTTATGTAAATGATAAAAAACACAGAAAAAAACAGTTAATTGAACTATTTTACTATATTTTCATTATTATTTTACTATATCCATTTTAATTATACATCTTACATAATGACAAAGACAAATTCTTCAGAATTACATCATATATTACTGACACATATTATGTAGAAGGCTGTGCAGATTTGATTTCCTGAATAAAATCTCTATGAGGACATGTACAGAATCATGTAAGGATAGCCAGACAAGGTATTTACCGTAAAGGAGATGTAGCAGTTCGTGGGAGGATGGACTAACTGCCCAGCAGAGGTTTAAGTTCTTTATGAAAATGATAAAAAAAATACACAGAAAAAAAACAGTTAATTAGACTATTTTACTATATTTTCATTATTATTTTACTATATCCATTTTAATTATACATCTTACATAATGACAAAGACAAATTCTTCAGAATTACATCATATATTACTGACACATATTATGTAGAAGGCTGTGCAGATTTGATCTCCTGAATAAAATCTCTATGAGGACATGTACAGAACCATGTAAGGATAGCCAGACAAGGTATTTACCGTAAAGGAGATGTAGCAGTTCGTGGAAGGAAGGACCAACGGACCAGCAGAGGCTTAAGTTCTTTATGAAAATGATAAAAAAAAAACACAGAAAGAAACAGTAAATTAGACTATTTCACTATATTTTCATTATTTTACTATATCCATTTTAATTATACATCTTACATAATGACAAAGACAAATCCTTCAGAAATACATCATATATTACTGACACATATTATTAGGGCTGGACAATTAATCGAATTTTAATCGTGATTTCAATTTTTGCCTTTTCACAATCACAAAAACACTGTAATAGAAGAAAAACAATTAATCCTGAAGTGAACAGACTGGTGGAGTTCTAGGAAGCAAACTGCAGGGAGTATAGAACAGGAATGTATGTAGACTTAGTATTCATTTTTTATTGCTATTATTATATTGAATAGTATTCTTATCTTACTCCTTTACTTGCTTCTAATTTATTTTTGGTTTAATTTTTTTTAAAAGTTATATTTCAAGTTGAGTTATGTGGTTCAATAGACACTTTTTATAAAATCAATGAATAATCATGTATATAAATCGTGATTTCAATACCAGTCAAAATAATCGTGATTATAATTTTTTCCATAATCGTCCAGCCCTACATATTATGTAGAAGGCTGTGCAGATTTGATCTCCTGAATAAAATCTCTATTAGGACATGTACAGAATCATGTAAGGATAGCCAGACAAGGTATTTACCATACAGGAGATGTAGCAGTTCGTGGGAGGATGGACGAACGGACCAGCAGAGGCTCAAGTTCTTTATGTAAATGATAAAAAACACAGAAAAAAACAGTTAATTGAACTATTTTACTATATTTTCATTATTATTTTACTATATCCATTTTAATAATACATCTTACATAATGACAAAGACAAATTCTTCAGGAATGCATCAAATATTACTGACACATATTATGTAGAAGGCTGTGCAGATTTGATCTCCTGAATAAAATCTCTATGAGGACATGTACAGAATCATGTAAGGATAGCCAGACAAGGTATTTACCGTAAAGGAGATGTAGCAGTTCGTGGAAGGAAGGACCAACGGACCAGCAGAGGCTTAAGTTCTTTATGAAAATGATTAAAAAAAAACACAGAAAGAAACAGTAAATTAGACTATTTTACTATATTTTCATTATTTTACTATATCCATTTTAATTATACATCTTACATAATGACAAAGACAAATCCTTCAGAAATACATCATATATTACTGACACATATTATTAGGGCTGGACAATTAATCGAATTTTAATCGTGATTTCAATTTTGCCTTTTCACAATCACAAAAACACTGTAATAGAAGAAAAACAATTAATCCTGAAGTGAACAGACTGGTGGAGTTCTAGGAAGCAAACTGCAGGGAGTATAGAACAGGAATGTATGTAGACTTAGTATTCATTTTTTATTGCTATTATTATATTGAATAGTATTCTTATCTTACTCCTTTACTTGCTTCTAATTTATTTTTGGTTTAATTTTTTTTAAAAGTTATATTTCAAGTTGAGTTATGTGGTTCAATAGACACTTTTTATAAAATCAATGAATAATCATGTATATAAATCGTGATTTCAATACCAGTCAAAATAATCGTGATTATAATTTTTTCCATAATCGTCCAGCCCTACATATTATGTAGAAGGCTGTGCAGATTTGATCTCCTGAATAAAATCTCTATTAGGACATGTACAGAATCATGTAAGGATAGCCAGACAAGGTATTTACCATACAGGAGATGTAGCAGTTCGTGGGAGGATGGACGAACGGACCAGCAGAGGCTCAAGTTCTTTATGTAAATGATAAAAAACACAGAAAAAAACAGTTAATTGAACTATTTTACTATATTTTCATTATTATTTTACTATATCCATTTTAATAATACATCTTACATAATGACAAAGACAAATTCTTCAGGAATGCATCAAATATTACTGACACATATTATGTAGAAGGCTGTGCAGATTTGATCTCCTGAATAAAATCTCTATGAGGACATGTACAGAATCATGTAAGGATAGCCAGACAAGGTATTTACCGTAAAGGAGATGTAGCAGTTCGTGGAAGGAAGGACCAACGGACCAGCAGAGGCTTAAGTTCTTTATGAAAATGATTAAAAAAAAACACAGAAAGAAACAGTTAATTAGACTATTTTACTATATTTTCATTATTTTACTATATCCATTTTAATTATACATCTTACATAATGACAAAGACAAATTCTTCAGAAATACATCATATATTACCGACACATATTATGTGGAAGGCTGTGCAGATTTGATATCCTGAATAAAATCTCTAAACTAATAGTACAAAAGCTGTGCCACACTGAAAACACCTGTATGGTTTCTCTCGAGTGTCAACACTTTGATGGTTTTACAAAGCATTCCTGTGACTGAATGCTTTATATTCAAGCTTATAAATGTGAATCAAGAGTTTTCCATTTAAGTTACTTTCTTAGAAATACTCATCAGTATGTCTGAGGCGTATATTCTCCTAAGCATGAACTCCTTACTTCCAACTGAGGAGAAAACTGAGACCTCAATTTCATAAGGAAGCTAGCGGCTACAATATGCTAATCGGAACTACCTGAAATACAGCTGACTGTAGCTTTTTCACTGACGAGTTTCATTCCTCTCAGTTATCCGGCTTATATATCCATCAGATATCACTCAACAACTGTGAAATAACCTTATTTGTCTTGTTTTTGGCGTCATTTGACTTCATTTATAGTTTGAGACTTTACTTGAATGTAGTTCGAAATAGCCGTTAACGCCCGTTAGCATTGTGCCAACCGGGACTAGCTAAAATACAACTGAATCACCGTGGCTCTATTAATGACAAATTCCGCTCCTCTTTCGGTTATCTAGCTCAAACTTCCCGTAAGATATTAGCTAGTATGTGTAAAAACAACCTTATCTTGTTTTTTCTAGCTTTATTTGACTTCGTTTGTAGTTTGACATCGCCTACATATCATTAACGATAGCCGTTTTCGGTCGTTAGCGTTAGCATCCCGGACGGTTACCTCGCTCCAGGTAGTCTGGAGATATTCTGTCTGCATGGTTAAAATGAAAATAAATCTCTTTGTTCGTGGACTCATTTTCGTTTGTTTACAGTTCTGAAACATCTCAAGACATGTTTTAAGATCGTTACAGGTGTTTATACTTTATAAACTTACTTCAGCAAGAGAAAACGTCCACCCTACCTCACAGCCAGGCAGCCAAGCAGAGAACGGTAGTCAACGTTTTTTTTTTTAACGGTAGTCAACGTTGCGCAAACGGGGTTGCCAGATCTTTACAGAAACAAGCAACCACCCCAGAGGGATAATACACACACACACACACACACACACACACACACACATATATATATATATTTATATATACATATATATATACACACACACACAATATATATATATATATATATATATATATATATATATATATATATATAGATGAATACACATATATATATATATATATATATATATATATATATATATATATATATATATATATACTGTGTATAACTATCAAAACATCCTTTTGGACTAGTTTCTTTAAAGGTCTGGCAACACTGTCTCTGATCTGGCAACATATTACTGGTTAAGCATTCTCTTTGCTGAGGGTGAACGGTAAGGCTGCAGAAACTTTTCTCTCAGTTAAATGATAAATTTGTTAATTATGAAGACCTGTAAAGATCTTATCACATGTCCAGAGATGTATCTGAACTGAAAATCAAGAATGAGTTCACGAACAATTAACTTTTTGTGTATTTTAACCATGTGAACATGGTATATTCTGTGTTAACTGAAGCTAGCTAACGGTCCAGGATGCTAATGCTAACGGATAAAAACGGCCAATTGTAATAGCCGTTTTCGGTCGTTAGCGTTAGCATCCCGGACGGTTACCTCGCTCCAGGTAGTCTGGAGATATTCTGTCTGTATGGTTAAAATGAAAATAAATCTCTTTGTTCATGGACTCATTTTCGTTTGTTTACAGTTCTGAAACATCTCAAGACATGTTTTAAGATCGTTACAGGTGTTTATACTTTATAAACTTACTTCAGCAAGAGGAAACGTCCACCCTACCTCACAGCCAGGCAGCCAAGCAGAGAACGGTAGTCAACGTTTTTTTTTTTTAACGGTAGTCAACGTTTTTTTTTTTTTAACGGTAGTCAACGTTTTTTTTTTAACGGTAGTCAACGTTTTTTTTTTTAACGGTAGTCAACGTTTTTTTTTTTTAACGGTAGTCAACGTTGCGCAAACGGGGTTGCCAGATCTTTACAGAAACAAGCAACCACCCCAGAAGGATAATACACACACACACACACATACATATATGTATATATATATATATATATATATATATATATATATATATATATATTTATATATACATATATATTTATATATACATATATATATATGTATATATATTTATATATACATATATATATATGCTGGAACTGGAGCTGGAACGCAAGTTGGTCGGGTGTGACGTCACCCCCCAGTTCCCACTTCCCAGTTCCAATGAAAATGGAACGCAGCATTAATGGCTCAATGCTGATGTAAAACTACAAAGTAAAATGAAGCCATTAACAACAACATATAAGGTTATTTTACACACATTGACTGATATCTGACTGGATATGTGAACTAAATTAACCAAAAGCAGTGTTGTATAGTAACTAAGTAGAAATACTTCGTTACTTTACTTAAGTAGTTACAACTGAGGACCCAGTTCTGCTCTGTTCGAATTGAGGAGTTTACGCTGAGGAGGAAATACTACTCAGACATACTGAAGAGTACTTCTGACAGAGTAATTCGGTCACTAAACTCTTACTCACAGTTATAAGTTGAAATTCAAACTGTAAAGTTAATAATGTTGCTGAGTTAGCTTCCTGATAAAGCCAGCAGAGATGAGCAAATACAAGGTTCCCTGGTGTAGGTCTGTGCTGTGAGGGTTTTCAGAGAAAGCAGTTAACTAGCTCTGCAGACACAGCTTATGTGTGTCTCAGCTTTCCTGATTGAGTTTATCTCTGACGTTCCAATTGTCTCTGTAGCAAACAGTATATTAACAGGTTTTCCATGTAGTTGGCCTGCATGTTAAAGGTGCCGCTTCCTGATGACGTCTTTAACCTTTTACCCGTCACATAATGAAATCAGCTAGGTGGATTTTCATGGTGTAGCTCTGCAGGTGATTTCAATTATTTTGAGATCATTGTAAGCTGCAGCAAATGCACAATTAATGGTTATTCTCAACAGTTATTAATATGATCTCATATTCACTCATATCCACATGATGTCTACTCCATATACAGACTAAATGAGGATTTCAGGCATTTTAAATCTAGTTTCTCTAGCTGATAATCTGGATGAATAATTAAAATGGTAACTGGTCATGCAATATAGTAGCTTAATCTAGATTATAATTCAATTTGACACTCGTTAAGTGTATTGAAATGATTTGTCTCCAGTATTCAGTAAAATGAGTTTTCAGTCAAATCAGAAAGTTGTGTCTTAAATACTGTTTACTGGAATTCTGTAGACACACTTCTCTCTGCCCAGGTTATAAACTGTTTATTTCTGCTTTCTTAGACTCGAGAGAATAACTCCGCGCCATTCACTGCTTGGTAAGTAATGACTAATTCTAGGATCCTGTAAAAATTACGTTGGATAGTGGTGAATGTGATGGACTAAATGTTCTGTTTTAAAGGAGGAAATCTGGATCAAGACGTTTTCAATTCAGATAAAAGATGTTCTGATCAATCACCTATTAGTTATGAACACATTTACATTAAATACGATCGAGGCTTACTGAAAAGGTTGATCCAGTATTTCTTGAACATTTCACACATGATTTCATTAAAGCAGGGATGTCCAAGTTTGGTCCTCAAAGGCCGTTATTCTGCAGGTTTTCTTTCCCTTCCTGCTCAAACATACCTGACTCAATTTGAATTAATCCAACAGTCTGTGACGTTCTGCACAACGACTCATTAATTTGAGTCAGGTGTGTTGGAGCAGCGAGGGAAATAAATCCTGCGGGATTGTCTCAAGGACCGCAGCTGGACACCCCTGCTAAAGTGAAGTAATGATTGATAATTCTGTGTATCAGTAAACTTGCATATCCTACTATCACACATATTACCAGTTAACACTTGTTAATTAGACCTGATTAATCTTTAATGCAATGTCTCTCCATCCTGGTCTTCTTGTAACAATATTTAACAGGTTTCATGTTTTCATCCTTTAACACACGTTTGAAACAGCATTATAAAAAAAACTTATGATCTAAGTGTGAACTACATGTGTTGAATCAGAATCTAAAATGTGCAGGACTGTGGAGCTGGAGAAGGAACTAAATTTCTGCTCTGCAGCCAGTCATGCTGTCAAGGACTCTGCTCTTTAGATAAATATGTCCTTAAATACAACTATAATGAGCTAAAGCAAATCAGTTAATCTGTTAGCACAAATATATTGAACAGTATGTTTGCATCTAAAGACATCTCAAAGCATTAGTTTTAAAATATCAGGTTTCAGTTTTAATGTTTAATTGATCACAACATAAGAAGTTTGGTCCTCAGCAGGTCTGAGAAGAAAGTAAATACAAACTCAAACGACATCTAAAATCAAGGGTGCACAAGTCTAGTCCTCAAGAGCTACTATCCAGCATCATTTTAGAGTATACCTTCTCCATCATACATGATTCAGGTAACAAAGACATCCCACATTGAGACAATGATGTCTCTGTCACACCAGGATTCGTGTCAACTGAGATTTTTGTTTCACGGCAAGCTGAAAACTCGCAAAGAAAATCACAGATTAGAGACTTTTTAAGGGAGAAAGTTCAGGTCTAGGTTGTTTAAGTGGATCTGCGTAGAAACGGATTAAAAATGCAGCAGATTATATCTGGATGAAAGCAGAAGCTCTCTGTGTACTATGATGTGGAAAAACAAGTAATCCTGCTTTTTAATAGGTAAGGTTTTCTTTGGATTAAAGATAATAAATACTACAGCAGTGTTTCTCCATCCTGGTCCTTATGCCCCACCTGTTCTGTAGGTTTTACATATTTCAGTTAACACCTGGTTGATGTGAATGGATCAATAACAGGATTATTTTTAAAAAAAAAAAAAAGAAAACTCTATGAGGGAATCTTTTCGATTTGATTTAAGTGTGTTTGAACATGAACTCATCTATATCCTAGGGCTGGACAATTATGAAAAAAATGATAATCACGATTATTTTGACTGATATTGAAATCCCGATTAATATACACGATTATTCGTTGATTTTATAAAAAGTGTTTATTGAACCATCAAAACTCAACTTCAAATATAACTTTTGAAAAAATAAAGCCGGAGATAAATTAGAAACAAGTAAAGGAGTAAAATAAGAACATTATTTAAGATAATAATAGCAATAATAATGAATACTCAGTCTACATACATTCCTGTTCTATACTCCCTGCAGTTTGCTTCCTATAACTCCACCAGCCTGTTCCCCTCAGGATTAATTGTTTTTCTTCGATTACAGTGTTTTTATGATTGTGAAAAGGCAAAATTGAAATCACGATTAAAATTCGATTAATTGTCCAGCCCTACTATATCCTGCAGGACTGAATTCTGAGGAGCACTGCTTTAATATAGCCCAGTTTATGACAGAGACTGGTTTAACTGGAGATGAAGAAGATGGACTGAATTCAGATTTACTTTAGTCATCACATCAAGTGTGGGTGTTTTTTTTTTTTAGAGAAGCTGTTATAGATTTTGGACATGATCCAGAATGAGGTGTAGTAGACATCTTCTTTCTGTGCTGCAGGGAGTTCAAATGTTTTTCTTCTTGTCAACAAACTGTCCTTCCTGTCTGTCTCTGATCAGACTGGTCCAGTATTTTTAGTATTATCCAGTGACATTAGGTCTCCTTCTGAGGCTCTTTCATCAATAAACACTGAATGAAGGAGCTTCATGGAGCCCTTTAATACAAGAGCTCTCTCTTTTTTTCTAGAATCACAAAGAAGTCTTCTGAATCTTTTAGTGGACAGTGAGAAATGCATCATCAAATAAATACCACACCTGCTCTTAAAATGATATTTTAATTGACAAGTTTAATCTACAGTGAATAATGTATCTGTATCTGTAAAAGTACAGTAAAATGTAATGCTTACTGATTACAGTAAAATGTGGTGTTTGCTGATTATTTTAGTGACTTTTAATTAGTTATTGTTGTCCAAACAGTACAAGTGTTGGAGTTGTAAAACCACACAATAACTGCAGCCCAGTATGCACATCTCACTGACAACCAGTTTTACCTCCTCAGCTTAATCTCTAACTAACCTGTCATCTCTTTTCTCAGGTTGAGAGATCACTGGCTGGCTTTCTGCACAGGTATGTATCATTATGTAGAAGTAAAACGACACAAAGAACATGCAGTGTTCCTGTCTCAGTGAACTGATATCCCACTTCTCTGAAATGGTCTGTGTTCCTGTGTTGTGTCTGAAAGTGGTCAGATAGCTGCAGGTTGAGTTAGCAAAGTTTAGATCAACACTAGATTAAAGGTGCCATGACATCAAATTTCACTTTTCTGGGGTTTTGGGGGTATCATATGATCTGTTGTGCCTTGATGAGGCCATGTGAATGTCCAGAGTGAGAATCAAAGTTCCTGTTTATGGTCTGTCAGCTTTGTCTCTCTGCTCAGAAACAGTTGAATCAGACAGCAGGCTATCATTCTACGTAGTTCTATCATTCTACGTAATTCTATCATTCTACGTGGTTCTATCATTCTACGTAGTTCTATCATTCTACGTAATTTAATTGCTCCAATAAGAGCACACCATCAAGTAAAAAGCCCCCCCCCCCCTCTCTCTCTCCTAACGGTCTATGCACCATCCGCTTCGCTCCCCCTCCCTATCTGATTCAGCTGCGTGTGTGTAGCTGAGTAGTAACTTCTATGCAGTCAGGTCTGGGTTTTTAAACAAATGGATTTAAAAGAAAACTTCTGCAGCAACACTGAGGGAGGCGACCACAACCTTGTCATTTCCTGTAAGTTTATTTATTTTCTAAATGCCGTCTTGTCTGATAAACGTAGCTCACTGTCTGAAGTGCCCATGTTGCTAGCAGTTATCCTTTAGCAAAGTCCGACCGCAGCTTGACCTACATTCTCTAAATAAGGTTATAGCCAAATAATGTGTAGCCAATCAAAATGAAGTCAACTTGGTCTCCGGGTAAAGCTCCATATCATCACCGGACCCAACTGTATTACTGAGGAAGTGAGGTCTGGCGTTTCAAAACAATACTCCGCTGTAAAAAATGCCGTTTTTTTCTTTGGAGTATTTACATTTGCAGTAATGCCAACAACATAAACTAGCTTTTACTGCTATGTCATCACTCCTTTAAAGCAACACAAGTCAAAGTTTTCTGAGAGGAAGAGGAAGAGATACTGCTGCATCTAATTCTTGTTTTAAAATATCCCTATCCACATAAATCAGTATAGTGTATCATACTGACTTAATGGCTGTAGCCTGATACATTCATGTTATTCTTCCTTAGTTTCTGTGGGAATTCAGCAAATCATTCTGTCATACAGCAGCTGGCCTACCAATAATCCAGTGATTAACTGCAGATAAATGACTGGAATGCTTCAGACACAGTAGAAAAGGACACAGATCAATTTCAATGTGTTTCAGGTTTCAAGTGGTTTGATATCCAGTCTCCTCTGATTTAATGTTTGACATAAAGTAGCACTGATGTAGATGAGGTGCAGATTACAAGTCTAATTATAAAAGTCAGTTCACACAGTAAATACAATCATGTCTAGAAACATTTACTGGAATGGTTTCAGGTTCATGTTTGATGAACTGAGTTTCTGTAAAGATGATTGAACATTCAAAGTGGACCTGAATAGTTTTATCAGTTTCCAGTTATTGTAGGAAGACAAACATGTTACCAAACGCTAGTATCAGCTATAGTCTTGTATGGACCTGCTCCTGTCATGACAGATATTGAGTTAAATAACTACTAGAGAAAAAAAAGATTCCAGCAATATGTTCCATATTCTTCATAGCGATGTTTCTCTAAGAATCCTGTTGTGCTCCTGAAATGCTTTTTGTGTAGAAAATAGCTCATCATGATGCAGCTCTGACTTGATAATCAGCTTCTGCTAAAACTAGTTAGCTGTCCAGACTCAGCATGTAGGATAGTATGGTGGTGAAGTTGTAGTCAGACCAGCAAGGAGATGGACATGTTACAGATACTTCCTGTTTCATTTAAATTGGTGTGCTAATCACCCTGTCAGTGAGCAGCCATGTAATATTTAGACCAGAAGAGCTGGTCCTCTCGTTTTTGAACACTGATAAAGTCAGAGAATCTCCAGAAAGAAAAAGTACACACATCACATTCCACAACTGATGTTTGTGCTCTGTTCTTTGATTCTGTATTGATCACCACCAGGATGGATGTCACGTTGTACAAAGAAGAGCACATTTTCATGTTTGATCATGACTGTGTTTAGCCTCTCTCCAAACAGATCATCAACAAGCAAGTTAAAGTGCAGAAAGTTTGGATAATTTCTGTTCATTGCAGAGCCAACTAGCTGTGAAATAAGATGTGATGGTTTTGTTTCCTCAGTGAACTAACTCTGCTGTTTCTCCTATTAGACAATTTGAGACTCTGCATCAGGACTCCGACTTCTCTGGTGAGTAGATCACACAAATGTTCAGTCCATCTCATCACTGAATGTAGGAGGGTTTCAGCTTTTAAGCATTTTTATTCTGATTAAATACAGTAAATAGTGTTGAGATATATCAGAGCTGCTGATCCAGGAGAGTTTCTACATAAATGTAAATTTAAAACAAACACAGAAATATTAAACTGAAGTCAGAAACATCTTAGATGGGTTCTGTTTGCTACCAGCAATACTGGGATGACTCCACCAGTGTAAAGCTGACATTTTCCAGTCAGGAACCTCCAAAATAGATCACATTTAATTAATTTAATGTTCAAAGCTAGATAACAGCAAGTAATGATGTGACTACAAGGCTTTTCGTGACCTTAGATCAATCATTTAATCTTAATCTTTGTTTTTTTGCATTTAATAAATTCATCATTTGATCAATAATGAAAGTGGCTGACTTATTCCTGTTAGACTAACTTGAGGAGGTGGAAACATGGGTCATCAGTGATGTTACATGACAACACTGCACCTCATATATTTTCTGTAGTTATAGATGGTGTGTGATGAAGGTCAGTTTAAGGCAAAGGTGTCAAAAATAGGTTAGAAGTAGAAAGTAGAAATTCTGTTTTTTCACCAGTGATAAGTAACAACTCGGGTAACTTACAAATGAGCCCTTACGTCAAAAATTCTGAAATCCCCCTTTAAATCTCAGTTTAAACTAGGGCTGGACGATATAGAAAAAAGCATGTATCAATGAAAAATATGATCACTGGGATCAATAATTATAATAAAAGATGTACAAATACATTTAATGCAGCCATAGAATGGGGGCATAAGCCTTATTATGAATGGATTAGTTTTCCCAGTGACCACATGTAATTTTTAATAATGGGCTCTATGCATGACTCCACTACTTCCTGAGCTTAAGGTAGCTCCTTTGTTTCTTATTTTTCATTACTGGATAAACTGATTGATCCAGGTTTGCCTGATCTCAGTAACTGGCTACACACCTGGATTAATCAGTTCATCCAGTAATGAAAGACAGGAAACAAAGGAGCTACCTTAAGTTCAGGAAGTAGTGGAGTCGTGCATAGAGCCCATTGCAGAGATTTTGAATTTTATCAAGTGGAATGGTTGGTAATTTGTGAAGTAATGATTCCTACAAATTTCCTACTTTATTTTGCTGAATTCTAAGGTACTGTGATATATTCAAATGCAAACAGCATCTTTGTGATTTGGTCAGAAGTGTGTGGGATCTGACACATGATATGGCTGTATTTGTTTCCAGGATGCATTTTATATCCTTTTTGGCATATGGAAGATAATGCTTTGGAGTGTTTTTGACAACTTTTTTGGTCCCAGACAAATAAAAACCTATTGGCCTGTAAAAACAATGGGAGCACATGTTATGCGATGTGTTGACATATCTGGAAGTAAATTCTGGTTAATTCTCAGACTTCAGTTATGCTGTGCAAATGCACCACAGAAACAAACAGGTGTAGGAGGGTAATTTATTTATTACATGTGGCCCCTTGGTAAAATTAATCCCATCAGAATAGGGCTTTAAGTGATTAAACAAGTTGTTGGACATTTCAAATAAAAGCAGTTATGGCGTAACTTTGTTTTTGTACCCAACTATAAAAATTCTAAAATGTACCACTTTAAGATTGTTAGAATCTCCATAAATAAGGAAAGTTAAATGTATTTTGGTGGATCTGGTTCACCGTTTTTTGACAGTACCCCTACATATCAGCTTCTGCCATCGAAATTAAGCCGAGTTCAGATCTTTAAACAGTGCTAGTAATAACTTTGTTTTTGGATATTATGGTTTAGAAATAAGGAGAGTAAGTGGGTTTTGGTGGATCCAGATAACCAAGGCACTTTTATGCTGGAAATTATATTCTGTTGCCGAGATGATGCCAAGCTGGGATTTTTTTCTTTTTATGGCAGTATTTATTTGGATTGTATCACCTAGTAGTAGCAGCATGTTTTTGGCAATTGCCATATTTTTGATGGTGTAACTGTGCAGTAATATGCATGCACATGACTTGTGAAGTTCCACTTACACAATTGAAAGAGGGACTCCCCCAAAAGCCCCAGTGTGATTGGAACCTAGATCAGTAACTTTGTCTATTCTTATAAAATCTAAAGCAACTTGTGTACAACTACCTTTCCTGTCTCCCGACTCCACACATAATTAGCTTGTCAGATGCTCTGGAAGTTAACCTTGGCCATAGGCCCTGCCTCTCTATTGCCACACCTTGCATGTTATGTGTTCATGTGCAGAGTTGATGTCTGACAGAGTAGTTGATCCCTGCTGCATTTCAGAAGGCAGCCATGCAGGTTCAAGAAATTTTGACATCCATGTGGAAATGATTTCATTCTTTGCATTTTGCAGGCGTAGCCCTGAAAGTGTAGCTGTGGCAGATGAATCAATATCAGGGAAATTACACTTTCTCTGGGCTAATTTCCTCTGCAGCTTCTTGTACTTATGCCCTATGCAATTCATGTGCCCTCAGTTGTGATTTTAGAGAGGTGTGAGTTGGTGATGGCGTGTTGTTGGGTCTGCATTTGGGATCGGTTGGTAGGAAGTATTGATTGTAGTATTAAGATACATGATTGCCTATAGAGGGAAAAGATGGGAAACTACTTCTATTAAACTTATTGACCCCTTTTTTTCTGTCACACCAGACATCTATAATATTGTCCAGCCCTAGTTTAAAGTATTTTTAATCATTGCTCTGTGTTTACAGGTTTCCTGTTGTCCTCCACCTCTACTTCCCCTCCCCCATCTACCTCTATCATTTTGGAAGCTCTATCTTTCCTGTCTCTCTATTTTTCTATCCATCTCTATCTTTTCTGCATCTATCCCCGCTCTATCTTTGTGGCACAGTCCACGACAAACAACTGAGCGTGTATGACAAGTGATTGTCACAAACTGAGCGTGTATGACAAGTGATTGTCACAAACTGAGCGTGAAAAAGCCTTGAGGCTTTGAAAGAAATCCCTTGAGCGTCCCCCTCCCCATCTACCTCTGTCAGTTTGAAAGCTCTATCTGTCCTGTCACTCTATTTGTCAATCTAAGGTCTGGTGATCTCTATCTTCTGTCCATCTATCCTTGCTCTGTCTGTGTGGCACAGTCCACGAAGTTTAAGCCGTTCAAAGCAAAGTTTGACTAAAAACGGGATTGTGACTGGAGTGCAACTCTGGTCCAGCTTTTGAAAGCTATCATGCCGCGACCAAAGCCACGTTCTCAGGCTCAGAAACACAGGTGACAGAAGGAGAGAGAATCTCATGAAGCAGGTGAAGGTTCCAGTTCTCAGAGCTACAACCAGGTTTCACAAAAGGTGTCTTGTGCTCATCCTGTAAAGAGAGGACATGACACTGTTGTTGGAAAGGTTAGTGATGCTCATCAGGTTAACCAGAGTGTACCACAAGTGTCTTATGCCAACGCGATAAAGAGAAGACGTTACACTGATGGTTTGTGTACCGGACAATCTTCTGAAGGACAACAGATGAGCAAGAGAGGTCAAAGCAGTTCTTCCAGTTCAGCACCAGCTTCTGATGGTAAAACTGTGACAAATACTGCCCAGCATGATGTCTCTGAGCCAAAGCTTTCTTATGCTGACATTGTGAAGAGAGGACGTAATGCAGGAAGACCATCTCAAGGACACAGAGTGAATAGGGAACGTCCACCATCTGTGACACAAGTCTGTGCTTCTTACTGTCAGGATGACAAGAAATATGACAGATATTCACGAAACAGCCAATGTGTGGCGAATAGTTTTGTCTTCCTGTCCTATCTTCACGAAGATGAAAACATTACCAGTCTAGATCTCAATGATGTTTTGGATAAAGGGGATGCTATGTACAAACAGGCCAGAAGAAACAGTGTGCATCTGGCAACTGATGAGCTTCCAGATGAAGTAACAGCACGAAACACAAAGTATCATGTGGACATGGATCAGCTTGGTTCTTATGGGAACTTTGGAGGTGTTTGTGGTTTTGCTAGCCTTGAACAAGGACTGAACCGTTTGTCTTCAGATGTCCAATATGCACTGCTGGTCATGGGATCATTAGGCATTGCTGTCTTCAGGACCACTGATGGGCATTTTGGTTATTTTGACCCACATCGAAGGACCAAAGATGGACTCCCATTACCACCAGGAGTTTACAATAGAGGGACTGCTGTAATGCTGAGATTCACACATCTGAGTGACCTTGTAAACAGAATTAAATTAATGTTCAATATGAGTAACACACAGCTGCATCATGGATATGAGTTCAAGCCTGTGTCATTTCATGCACTGAGAAGTGCTGAACCAGACTAGAGAAAGCAGATCAGCACCTATTAATGCACCAACTCTGCTTCAAACTGTGGATGAAGCAGACACATGTATAGCCACTGGTCAGTCTGAGAACATCCATCCAGAAATGTCAGCTGACACAAATGCTGTTGAACAAGGTGGCATCTTTGCCAGCACAGGACTGTCTTTCTAATGAATCAAACTTGACAGCTCAAGTATTGATCCCTATCACTGAGATGTGTGATGATGGAAGGAGTGTGTCTCTTGAAAACAATTTAACAGAAACTGTGAGAGAATGCCCTGTTATCTGTGTTGAGCCAGTAACAAGTGAATTCTCCTCACTTTTTGCTCAAGATGAATCTCACCGTGATGCTGCTGTTGATTGCTCTGATACTGTACTACTGGACATCTCCAAAAAAATGTCTAAGCATAGTAAACAGGAAAGGCAAAAAATGAAAAGGCGACTACTGATGGCAGAAAAACTGAGACAAACAAATAAAGATAAAAAACAAAAAGAAAGGCAAAAATACTCCTCAAATGAACTTTATAGAGAAGCAAAGAGATGTTCTTTTACCAGGAGATATCATAACAATGTAGATTATTAGAAAGAAATAAGAGTCAGTACAACAAAAATAAGTATAAACACAATGCTGAATTTATAAATGCAGAAAAAAATCATACATCCGGGATTCTTACAGAGAAAATCCTGAATTTAGACAAAGACAGAAAGAGTACGCAATCCGAGGCTACAGAGAAAATGAAGTGATTCAACACAAAGAAAAGATGTACAACAGAATCCATTACAGACAAAATCAAGAATTTAGTCAGAGAAAGAGATCTTACATCACTCGACGATATGCAAATGACAGAACTTTCAGGCTCAGACATAGACAACTAATGAGACAAACAATGAGACAGAGATACAACAACAATTGTTCATTCAGGATGATGGATAACATCAAATGTGCCATGAACATAAAAAGAAAATACAGACAGATGAACCAAAGAACCCCTTGTGTAGCAACTGAGACAGTAAACAGAGTAAACCAAAATGTGGAACAGAATCAGGATGAGCGAGAGGACCCTGTGATCAATGAGGCAATATCTGTTTTCAGATCAAACATCAAGGCTGGTCCCACCTATGTCTGCTCATCATGCGAGAAAGCCTCTTTTCCAAACCAAGTGAAACCCTGCAGAAGGTCAAATTATAAGAAAAATCCAGATGTTGTTGCTCAGTGCCTGAAAGGTAGGTATGTTCATGTCTGTGATGGATCCTGTAGAAATAACCAGTGCTCTGTTGCTGATGAGAGAAAGAAAGAGTGGGTTTGTCACACATGCCATAACCATCTTAAGAAAGGGAACATGCCGAGTCTTGCTGCAGCAAATAAACTAGAACTTCATGAAATTCCTGCTGAACTCTGTGATCTAAATATTTTGGAAAGGCATCTAATCGCAAAATGCATCCCCTTTGCAAAGATTGTGCCATTGCCGCGTGGGAGGCAACGTCAGATTTTGGGCAACGTCGTATGTGTTCCTTCAGAGGTTAATGAGACAATTAACGTGTTGCCTAGATTAAGGTCTGAATCTCAGGTCTTGAGGGTAAAGCTGAAAAGACGTCTGTCTTACAGAGGACACCAGCTGTTTCAGTCTGTCAGCTGGTCCAAACTTGTTCGTGCTCTTCTCAAGCTTAAGGAGATAAATCCTCAGTATAAAGATATAAGTATCAGAGATGAAGCTCAACTGTGTGACCCGACATTGCCAGATCCAGATGATGAGGATGATGACAGCATGGGGGAGGATGACTATGATGAAGGTGATCTGATGGAGATTGACAGGTATGAGTACGATGCACTGGTGGAAGCAGAAAATGAGCCTGAAAGTGACCAGAATATGCAAACAGACACTGAACCACCCAGTGATGATGCAGAACAAGATAATCTGCCTAATGGCGGCTTCGCGTTGGTATCCTGCTTGCAGCCTGTGGACGTATCAGAGGAGATTCTGTGTTTCAGTGATGACATTTACTGTGTTGCACCTGCAGAAAGAAACCAGCCAGTTAGTTTCTTCAAAACACCTAAACTAGAAGCACTGGCATTCCCCACACAGTTTCCCACCGCTGAAAACACAATTGATGAAGCTCGAAGCAGATATGTTACACCTTCAGGGTATTTCAAGTCCAGGCTTTTCCACATTGATGAGAGGTTTGCCAGAGATCCCAATTACTTGTTTTTTGCTCAGTTTGTGACAGAAATTCACTTGGCTAATTCCAGCATGATGGTACAGTTGAGAAAGGGAAAAACCAAAGCCAGAGATGGAAGACACATAACCTCAGGCATGTTGCAGGATAAAACAGAAGTTCAGAAGCTGATAAGAAATAAAGATGCAGTCAGATTCATGACACCACTCAGAGGAACTCCAGCATACTGGGAGAAAACCTCCAAAGATCTCTTTGCTATGATCAGACAGTTGGGACCTCCTACCTTCTTCCTGACATTTTCAGCGGCTGAGTTCAGATGGCCCGAAGTGATAACGGCTATTGCGAAACAACAAGGTGAACACGTGGACTTTGATGCCCTTGACTGGATGCAGAAGAGTGAAATTCTTCGTTCCAACCCTGTCACATCAATGCGTATGTTTGATAAGCGTGTGGAAGCATTGTTTAGAGATCTACTTCTGTCCCCAGCAGAGCCACTCGGTAAAATAGTAGATTTCTTCTACAGACTGGAGTTTCAGCACAGAGGAAGCCCCCACATTCACTGTCTAATCTGGATTGAAAACCCAGTCGAGATCGACGTTCATGATGATCAAACTGTCTGTAATTTTGTTGACAAATACATCTCAGCCCAACTGCCTGACCCAGACACACAACCTGAACTGTACACAAAAGTCAGTGAACTGCAGAAACACAGTAAGAACCACACCAGGACCTGCTTCAAGAGTGTGAACTCTGGCTGTCGGTTTGGTTTTCCAAAGCCACCCTGCAGAAAAACCATGATCGCACGACCTGATGAAGATGGTGACATTGATGCTGCTAAAGAGAAACTCAGACCTCTGATGGACCTGTTGAATGAACCTGAAGTTGCTTCATTGAGTTTTGAGCAGATCTTGTCTCGATGCAACTTGACCTTGGGTGAGTATGAACACAGTCTTTGCTTGATGAAGAAGAAGACTAGTATCTACCTGAAACGTGATCCCAAAGACTGCTGGATTAACAACTACAATCCATACCTGCTGAAAGCGTGGGATGCTAACATTGATGTTTCTTTCATCGTGAATGCTTATGCCTGCATTGAGTACCTCTGTAAGTACATCACCAAACAGGAGACAAACTTGTCAAACTATTTAACAGATGTGTTGCAGAGTGCAGACAGAGATCAAGTCAATGAGTGTGATGAGATGCGGGCTGTAATGCAAGCTTACTCTAAGAAAAGAGAAGTCAGTGCGCAGGAGTGTGTGGCACGTGCATGTGGAATAAAAATGAAAAAAACTTCACGCAGTGTTGTGTTCGTACCAACTGATGAAAACCCTGTCAGAATGAGCCGCCCCATGTCATTCTTGGAGGAAATGGAACCAGAGTCTTGTGATGTCTGGATGACAAGTTTGAGTGACAAGTACAAAGCCAGACCTGAACAACTGGAGTATGAGCAGATGTGCTTGGCTGATTTTGCTGCTAACTGCAGGTTTGTCAGTAGTCTAAATGCTAAAAAGACTGATGTCTTTCCACTGCTGAACGGTCTTGGATATGTGCAAAAACGGAAAAATGATAAACCTGCCATCATCAGATATTACCACTGTTCAAAAGAAAAACAACCTGAGGAGTTCCATGAGAGATTACTGAGACTGTATCTTCCTCACAGATCAGAGAGAGAATTAAAAGGATCCTTTCCAACTTATGAGTCTTTCTACTCTTCTGGCTTGGTGAGGCTTGCAGGAACAAACCGTGTTGTCTGTGTGAGCTATGTTGTCAATCGCAACAAAGACAATTATGAGAAACACAGTGAAGCCATTGATGAAGCACTCGGGGAGTTTGAGGAGAACCACAACCTCGTGATCGATGAATGGTGTAATCTTGCACCTGAAAGTGAAGTGGTGAGGTTGGATTTTGATGATGATGATGTCGGAGAGCCAATCATTGAAGCTGAGCAGGAAAATGTGCCTGACCTTTGTCCTGAGTCTAATGCTGTACCAGAGCTCAGTGTAATCAGAGAAACTCCTGCCATTGAGCCAACTATTCTCAGAGGAATGTATCAGAACTTGAACCAGAAGCAGGCCTGTGTGTTCTACGCAATCAGAGACTGGTGCATCAAACGTGTCTGTGACCTCAATCCAGATAGATTCTTCTTCTATATAAATGGCGGTGCTGGCGTTGGCAAGAGTCACCTGATCAAATGCATTCATGCAGAAGCAACCAAGATACTTAACCGACTGCCAAGACATGCAGAGGAAGCTGACATATCTTGTCCTACAGTTTTCCTCACAGCTTTCACTGGAACTGCAGCCTTTGGCATTGGTGGCACAACACTGCATTCTCTCCTGCGCTTACCTCGCAGTTTAAAACCTCCCATTCAAGGACTTGGCAACAAACTGGATGAAGTCAGAGCTGAACTTTTCAATGCTGAGATTGTCATCATCGATGAGATTTCAATGGTTTCTAAGCAGCTCTTTGCTTATGTGGATGCCAGACTTAAACAGATTAAAGGCAACAACAGACCTTTTGGAGGAGTCTCAGTTCTGTGTGTTGGAGATTTCTTTCAGCTTCCACCTGTGCGACAGTCTAAACCTCTCTGTGTACATGACCCAACTCAGATTGACCTATGGCAGGAACACTTTCAGATGATCACTCTGACTGAGATCATGCGGCAGAAAGATGATGTGGCCTTTGCAGAAATGCTGAACAGGATTCGGGTGAAAGGGAAGGATGATTCACTATCTAACAATGACAGAGCACTGTTGACACAGGCCATCACACAACCAGAGCTTTGTTCAAATGATGTTCTCCACATTTTACCCACAAATAAGTTGGTTGAACGAACACAACTCAGCAACCCTGTCCCAATTATTCACCAACATCATCACCATCGATGCAGACGACTTCCAGAAAGATCCAAAAACCAACAGAATGATACGACGGGACAAACCCTGTAAAGGAGAACGCAGTGATTTACCTGACACGCTGAAGGTTGCTGAAGGAGCTAGAGTTATGTTGACCAGGAACATCGACATACAAAAGGGATTGGTGAATGGTGCTTTTGGTACTCTGGTAAGTGTGGTTACATCTGAGAATGATCAACACATCACCAAGCTTGGCCTAAGAATGGACAACCAAACAGTGGTAAGACGAAGTGGACCCCCAGGATCTGATGATCTGGTTTACATCGAGAGAGTGGAGGATAATCAGACAAAGAAAGGAGTGGTTCGCAGACAGTTTCCCGTGAGGCTAGCATTCTCATGCACTATACACAAAACGCAGGGCTTGACAACGCATGCAGCTGTGGTGTCATTGAAAGATGTTTTTGAAGCAGGTATGGCTTATGTTGCTCTCAGCAGAGTCACATCTCTCAGTGGACTGTATCTCCTAGACTTGGATGAGAAGAAAATCTACGCTAACCCTGAAGTTTCAGAAGCCATCCAGAGCATGAGACAAGCCAGTGTGGATCACATGATGCCCCTTCTTTCTCTGAAAGAAACAGCAAGCAGGCCTGACACTCTGACCATTGTCCATCACAACACAGAGGGACTTCCATCTCACATCGATGACATCAAGAAACATCATGAATTGTGTCTAGCTGATGTATTGTGTCTCACTGAAACTCATCTACAAGGCTCATTTGTTGCAGACAGTCTTCTTCTAGATGGTTACAACATCTTCAAACGCAACAGAAACGTGTCGTATACAAGCCTTCCTGAGATGGCCAGCAAAAGCGGTGGTGGAGTTGCTGTTTATGTCAGAAACCACATTCAGGTATGTGAAAAGAGGTATTTGCACAATGTGACCAATCTTGAGTTTGTAGCTCTTAAGGTTGAAGCTCCAGTCCAGGCCCTGATTGCAGTGGTGTACAGACCTCCCAGCTACAATTTAAGACCCTTCCTGGAAAACCTGGTAAGCCTTCTGGATGCACTACAGGTAATGGATATTCAACCGATAATCGTGTGTGGTGACTTCAATGAGAACCAACTACTTGGGTCAGCAAAGCCGATTTTGGAGCTCTTCCAGTCTAAAGGTTATGCACAGGTAATCACATCTGCAACCACAGATAAGAATACACTACTTGACCTTGTTTTCATTTCCCAGCCACAGCTGTGTCTTCATTCTGGAGTGATTTTGAGTTACCATGGTTACCACCAAGCTGTGTTTTCCATCGTGTCCGCTAGCGAATCATGAAGAGGTCAGGTGAGGTGAATGTTGGTAAGACCAGAAAGAGTGGTACAGAGTTTTTATGACAACATAGATCATGTAAGTATTGAGAGATTATTGAAATGGATGTCATGATACAGAATAATTATGCAGACAGATTTTTGGCCTGTGCATTTACCCGGGTGGGTTTGGGTCTGGGTTGGTAAATGCACAGGCCAAAACCATTTAAGCAGCTTTACTACATCAATACATCAGACAGTACATGCAATGTTGTGGAAATGATTTAACAAGACTGTGAATAAGCAGATGTCTTGTATGATTTATTAGAAAATGTAGCACTTGTACAAGTGAACAGAACATTCACACCAGAATCAGAGTAAAGTCTCTCTGCCTAGCAGAGCACAGCTGAGTGTTTTAATGTCCAGATCCTGGATGGAGTCTAATTGCTGAGTAAAAATCAGTTATTCAGTCAGAATGTATTTTGACAATGAAAAGACTCCTCATCTACTCGTGGTTACATGATCATGATGAAAATATCTTCCACTGGAATATCTACTGTCTGATGTGTTGATGAGACATGCCAGCTGATACCAAACAAGGGTGTGAGGCAAGTAGTGCTGGGGGTGGAAAGTCAAAAGAACCAGAACTGATTTAATGGCCATTTGCTGTTTCACTGAACTCTATATGTAGCTACTTGGAGCTGAATGGACTAATCTCAGTGACAAGCACATGTTACTGGCACAAAATATATTTGTTCAGATATTTTCTTGAAGTTGTGTTTAGTCACGACAGTGACAACATCATCCAGCACAGCAACCTGCAGCAGATCTAAAACAACACACCTCAACATCTCCGTGTAACGCTGCACTAGACAGGAGATGTTTGGACCTGCAGTACTTTAAAGGTATTGAATTTTTCTGTATTATGCAGACACTGCTAAGAACCATTATTGTAACCAAACACACTCCTTCTCATCTGTACAGTAAAGGCCATCACATGCTGCCACACCAGCAACAGAGCACCAAGACATCTCCATGACAGACAGACAGACAGACAACACCTTCTCCTGCCAGTCACCTGGGATCCTTACAGCTGACAAAAGGTACTAAAAATGTTGTATGTGTTCATGGTATGTAATCAATCTAGGTACTCTTGGTAGCTTTTGTGTTTATTCAGCCTAAGTGTTAATAGGAAGAATCTATTTAAAGGCTATTCACTTTGTGTTTATGAAGTCTTTCTCTGCGAGTCCTTTCCTGCTGAGACCAACAATGCTGTCATCAGAGCTCCCAAAACATCTCAGCCGCTGCACTGGACAGGAGTTGACTGGACCTGCAGCACTTAAAAAGGTAATTAGTTCTGTATTATGCAGACACTGCTAAGAACCAACATTGTAACCAAACACAGTCCCTCTCATCTGTACAGTAAAGGCTGCCACACCAGCAACAGCACACCAAGACGTCTCCATGACAGACACCTCTTTCTCCTGCCAGTCACTTCGGGTCCTTAGAGCTGATAAAAGGTACTAAAAAAGTGTTATGTGTTAATGGAATTGATTAATCTAGGTACTCTTGGTAGCTTTTGTGTTTATTCAAGCCTTTGTGTTAATAGGAAGAATCTATTTAAAGGCTATTTACTTTGTGTTTAAAGTCTTTCTCTGCGAGTCCTTCACTGCTGAGACCATCAATGCTGTCATCAGAGTTCCCAAAGCTTCTCAGCCGCTGCACTGGACAGGAGATGACTGGACCTGCAGCACTTTAAAGGTATTTGAATTGTTCTGTATAATGCAGACACTGCTGGGAACCATCATCATTTCCAAACACGCTCCCTCTCATCTGTACAGCAAAGGCCTTTCCAGAAAGACTCAGCCTTCCTGTGTGGCAGCAAAGACAGAACTGTTCCATCAAAGCAGCAGCTGATCGGCCAAACAACAAAATGAAAAAAGTTCCATGGTGAAGCCATCTTCACTCTGATACTGACACTCAGACTCTGGTTTGCACCAACTCATTGTACAGATGTCATGAAGACAGAACTGAACTGTGAACAAAATGACTCAGAATGAGAACCGTTAGCTTTTCTATCTTTGTAAAAACTATGTATATTTTTCATTTTCACAACAGAGCATTATTTTTCCATCACACCTGCATGTCTTACTGTTTAACAATGAAAAAGTGGGGAACTCAGGGGGAGTGGGTAGCCTAGTGGTAATGTCGTGGGCTTTAAGTAGCAGCCCACTGCTCTCTGATAGAGATGGGTGAAATGCAGAGCTCTACTTTCCCCTCAAGGATCATAACAGTATATAAAAAATGTACAACTGAAGAACAATGTTGATCAGTAAACTCCCCAATATATTTATAGCATACATTATCCCCCAGCTTGCCTGGTTTTATAAGAATGGTTATCATATAATTAGCTTTGTGGTAATGAATACACCATTTTACTATAATTCCTATATTTAAGAAATGGTTAATAATTAAGCATATTCCATTACATAAAGACGGTGCATTCATCCTCTGATAGAAAATTCTAATCTTGTAGAAGGTTTTGTGTTTTTTCTTTTTTCTCTTTAGTTCCATTGACTGTGTTGAACAAGTGTAAATAATTGTTTTTACTCCATATAATTATTTGGAATGTGGACTATTCCAAATAATTATATGGACTATTGGAATCTGTTATGTTGGCATTATTGTATGTTATAGATATAATGCATGATAGGATTATAATTAGTATTACAAATGATAAGAAGTTATAGAAAGCATAAGGCAGGATTCACATATGTTAAATTTACTTTGACTGTGCCCGATATTCAGGTTACAGTATTCGGGTACCTAAACTAAATGGGGCATTATACAATGTCACTTCAAAAGTTCTCATTTTTCAGCATAAAAAATGCAGATGTAACTAATCATCAGGTCAACAATTCTGGTTGGCCACACAGCATCACAGCACTGAAGTTGTAGTGACAGCCAGGCTACTGAAGCCTGGAGCATGTTTGTGTGAATCCTGCCTAAGTGAAGGGTATCAGCTGGTATGTAGGTATCAAACAGGTTTTTCATTTGTATACTTAACCTGAACAAATCTGAACCCCAGTTTTGAGACAGTAGTGACTAAATGTGTAGAAACTCAGATTTGGGGTGTTTGAAAAATTGTGCTACCATTGCAGAACTCTGTCAATAGCAGGACCTGTTGACAGAATTCTGTTAATGTGTCTTGATAATAGTTCATTTGTCTTGATGTCTCTTTCCTGTCCTCTCCACCCCCAACGGTCGAGGCAGATGGCCGCCCTCCCTGAGCCGGGTTCTGCCAGAGGTTTTTTTTTCCCTGTTAGAAGGGTGGTTTCCTCTCCACTGTCGCCCTGTGCTTGCTCAGGATGGGGAATTGAATCTTTGATTTAATCTTTGATTCAATCCATTGGTTTCCTTAGCTAGGCTGTTATGAATTGGCTTGAAATGAATTGGCTTGATGAAAATAAATTAAGTTAAAACAGAATGTCTTGTTTTATTTATTAAAACTGCTGGAGTCATGGTTATTTTCAAATATGACATTTATGCATCATTCATTACAATTGACTGATTCTTAGAATGGTTCATTTATTTGTGTGATTTGTTCAAAAATGCCAGTTTCAGCTAATCTTTGACTGAATCAGTTATTCCCCAACAGTTTTATCCATCTTAAACCACCTTTAAAGCATTATAGTTTTACATCTTCAGATTTTCATCATTACTTTAACAGCACTAATCAGACTCCTGTGTCTGCATACAGATGTTAATCTGTCAGAATGGGAGCAAACTCAGCTCTGATCCTAGAACTATAGAGTGTGTCTGTCTGAGAGATCAGTGGTTGTTAAATAACAAGCTAACGACCATTTCCATGTTTACCTGTCATGTTGATAAACAGATTAGAGATCACAGACAAAGCCAGCATACATGGAATGAACTGGATGGATTCTATTCAACTCTGATTAAGCTGTCTTCAGGCTACAGCCGTGGTAATGTTGTTCTCAACCTTAAAATGATTTTAGTTCAGGCTTCCACAAGGTCTATTCAGCCTTATGCTTTCACTTTTCAGCCTTTTGCTTGAACTTTTTCAGGCTTTTCAGGCTTTTTCAGCCTTTTGCTTTAACTTTTTCAGGCTTTTCAGCCATCTTTTTGCTTTAACTTTTTCAGCTTTTTCAGGCTTTTCAGCCTTTCGCTTTAACTTTTTCAGGCTTTTCAGCTTTTTCAGCCTTTTGCTTTAACTTTTTCAGGTTTTTCAGCCTTTTTAGCCTTTCGCTTTAACTTTTTCAGGCTTTTCAGCCTTCTGCTTTAGCTTTTCCCTTTGCTTTTTCAGGCTTTTTCAG